>LR778278.1:20266622-20304946 GCA_902810595.1 Coregonus sp. 'balchen' | reverse complement strand
TCTACCACCTACCCCAACACTCTAACCATAACCCCTAACTCTAACCATAACCCCTAACCTCTAACCATAACCCCTAACTCTAACCATAACCCCTAACCTCTAACCATAACCCCTAACCCCTAACCCTAACCCCTAACCCCTAACCATAACCCCTAACCTCTAACCTCTAACCCCTAACCTCTAACTCTATACAGGTAAGGGATGGTAACACAAGCACCTGTGTGACGCGGTTGAGGCGTTGGCTGGTACACTTGGTCTCGTACTCCGGTCGCAGCTGGAGCTGCTGCTGCTCTTCCTCAAAGTCCACCAGGTCCCACTCATACTCCAGCCGGGCCTGGCGACGCTTCCAGAACTCCAGGAACAGAGTCACTGCAGAAGGAAGGACAGGAGGAGGAGACATAGTCAGGGCCAAAAAAGACTCTTTGGAAAGGCTTGGTAGAACTGTGGCGCAGTGGTCTAAGGCACTGCATCGCAGTGCTAGCTGTGCCACTAGAGATCCTGGTTCGAATCCAGGCTCTGTCGTAGCCGGCCGCGACCGGGAGACCCATGGGGCGGCGCACAATTGGCCCAGCGTCGTCCAGGGTAGGGGAGGGAATGGCCGGCAGGGATGTAGCTCAGTTGGTAGAGCATGGCGTTTGCAATGCCAGGGTTGTGGGTTCGATTCCCACGGGGGGGGCCAGTATTAAAATGTATGCACTCACTAACTGTAAGTCGCTCTGGATAAGAGCGTCTGCTAAATGACTAAAATGTAAATGTAAACTGAATTTTACTAGCAATAGTTTTAAGAATTGTGGAGATATCCCTCATCCCAGTGTGTCAGCTATATTCAGTAGGAATTCAACCACATGACTCCCTTTTCATACAGATGAGGCTGGGCACCAGTATGTTTTCTGCTAACATTCCACTTTTCTGTGTCATGTGTTTTTGCGAAAGGGTCGCAGGTTCGAATCCCCGAGCGACAAGGTGAAAAATCTGCCGATGTGCCCTTGAGCAAGGCACTTAACCCTAATTGCTCCTTTAAGTCGCTCTGGATAAGAGTGACTGCTAAATGACTAAAAACATTTTTTACAAAACGTAAACAAGGTCCCGACGTCAGGCTAGAGAAGCTCGGCAGTTATAAAGTACAGAAGTACTCCAAGAGAACGTCTGTTTTCCAGTTGTAGCTATTGGCAGCTGCCACTAGGGGGGGTACTCAGTCTAGTCATGCACAGTTACAGTACTCAGTGCCTGTCACTTACCCCAAATCCCCATGAATATGGCAAAGAACACCGTCCCCACATTGTCAAACATGTGCGATTGCTGAAAGAAGAACAACGTGGGGTAAAGTTCATACACAAAAGAACGTCTTAAAAGCAGAAAAACAAGAGAGGGATCTAAAGTTCCTTAGAGATATGCGTCGACAAAATAAAACACATTTCCAACAACGATTATCTTTAGCATGGATGCACTCCTTACCCAGGACGAGTTACACGTTGTGTTGAGTTTCCAGTAGCCACATGTCTTGTCACACAGCGGACACATGATGATGTTGCCTCCGATCTCCTCACTGCAGATTTCTTTACTGGAATAACCAAGGGATTTCAAAACAACGGAAGTGATAGTCTCATGATGTAGGTCTACTGCATCAAAACATATGAGCTACATTATCAGCCACCTTCACTTAGCTATAATTATTAGTCTGTCCCAATCGTTGGACGTATCAATCTGACATCCCCGGACAACGTACAAATGTATAATAACTACACTGGATACTGCTTACACCAACTCAGTCCTTTCAGATCAACAGGAGCGCCTAGGGGCTAGGGGATAGGGGCTAGGGGCTAGGGGGTAGGGGCTAGGGGATAGGGGCTAGGGGCTAGGGGATAGGGGCTAGGGGCTAGGGGATAGGGGCTAGGGGATAGGGGCTAGGGGCTAGGGGATAGGGGATAGGGGATAGGGGATAGGGGCTAGGGGCTAGGGGATAGGGGCTAGGGGCTAGGGGCTAGGGGATAGGGGCTAGGGGATAGGGGCTAGGGGATAGGGGCTAGGGGATAGGGGCTAGGGGCTAGGGGCTAGGGGATAGGGGCTAGGGGATAGGGGCTACACAACACAAGCGTAGGGGCTAGTGCCTAGGGGCTAGGGGATAGGGGCTAGTGCCTAGGGGCTAGGGGTTGAATTGGGATTCAGGGGCCCTCACCTCCAGATGTTGTCATCGAAGGTGAACAATCCATAGAGAAAACAGATCAGGCCTACTACCGCAGCGAAGAACAGCATCTCAGTGTAGAAACCCAGCCAGGCAAAGTAGATCCCAATCTTCTCCCCGTAATACTTCCTGTTATGGGAAATGCAACACAACCAATCAAACATCTTCTCCTCATAATACTTCCTGTTATGGGAAATACAACACAACCAATCAAAACAACAACAATCAGGTTGTGAATTCCAGGTCAGGTCAGGTCTATCTAGTGTCTAAAAATAATGGGCAAATGCAGTTACAGTAAATAACAGCCCCCCCTGTAGCTCAGTTGGTAGATCATGGCGCTTGCAACGCCAGGGTTGTGGGTTTGATTCCCACGGGGGGCCAGTATGAAAATGTATGCACTCACTAACTGTAAGTCGCTCTGGATAAGATCGTCTGCTAAATGACTAAAATGTAAATGACCTGGGCACTGAGGTTCACTTTTAAAGGTGAATTCAGCTTGAGGTGATATCTGCAGAGTTTACAGCAATCAAGATCTCTGGAAATATACTGTTAGGTAAATTGCTTTTTAAATGTCTGTCACTGTGCGTAGGTGGTTCATCTATGTTGGATTAAACAACGGGTGGGTCTAATCCTGAATGCTGATTGGTCAAAACCGCATTCCAGCCGGTGTCTATTCCACAAGTTACCACCGGCTAAATCTATGACGTTAAAATGCCTATTTACTCAGTTCCCTCTGACTGCCCAATCCACTGTCTCATCAGCCCAGCCAGGCAATTTATAAACTTGATCTCCACTATAAAAAGCATCTAGACATTATCTCACATTTCTTTTAGACTAACATTTAGTTTTCAACAGCGGAGATTTATGTAAACCTTGCTGTCTGTCTCGCCGACATTTGCAACATTGTTTCAATATTCAAATTCGATCTCCAGCTGTCCCATAGTAATGAATGTGTCGGGGTCGGGACGAGACAGTTGTTGTGTCATGTTGTGTCATGTGTCGTGTTGTGTTGTGTTGTGTCATGTTGTGTTGTGTCATGTTGTGTCATGTTGTGTTGTGTCATGTTGTGTCATGTTTGTGTTGTTGGCCGTGTTGTGTGGTGTCATGTTGTGTCATGTTGTTTGTGTCAATGTTGTGTCATGTTGTGTTGTGGTCGAGTTGTGTTGTGTTTGTGTTGTTGTTGTGTTTTGTGTGTGTCGGTGTTGTGTTGTGTCGTGGTTGTGTTGTGGTTGTGGTTTGTGTCCATGTTGTGTTGTGTCCCATGTGGTGTCATGTTGTGTTGTGTCATGTTGTGTCATGTTGTGTTGTGTCGTGTTGTGTTGTGGTCATGTTGTTCATGTTGTGTTTGTGTCATTGTTGTTGTGTTGTGTCATGTTGTGTCATGTTGTGTTGTGTATGTGGTGTGTCAGTTGTGTTGTTTCATGTGTTGTGTTGTGTCCGTGTTTGTGTTGTGTTGTGTGTCCATGTTGTGTCTGTTTGTGTGTTGTGTTGTTTGTTGTTTGTTTGTGTTGTTGTGTATTGGGTTGTGTTGTGTGTGTTGGTTGTGTGGTTGTTCAGTTGTGTTGTGTAATGTGTGTCTGTTGTGTTGTGTCGTGTGTGTTGTGTGTTTGTTGTGTTGTGTCATGTTGTTTTGTGTTGTGTATGGTGTTGTGTCATGTTGTGTTGTGTTGTGTCATGTTGTGGTTTCATGTGGTGTTGTTGTGTTGTGTTGTTGTGTTGTGTCATGTTGTGTTTGGTCATGGTTTGTGTGTGTTCGTGTTTGTGTTCGTGTTTGTTGTTGTGTCTGTTGTGTATGTTTGTGTGTTGTGTGTATGTTGTGTGTTTGTTGGTGTGTATGTTGTGTTGTGTTGTGTTGTGTTGTGTCATGTTTGTGTTGTTGTAGTTGTGTTGTGTGTGCGGTTGTGTTGTGGTTGTTGTGTCATGTTGTGTGTGGTTGTGTGTGTTTTTGTGTTGGGTGTCATGTTGTTGTTTGTCGTTGTGTTGTGTCAGTTGTGTTTGTGTTGTGTTCGTGTTGTGTTGTGTCATGTTGTGTGATGTTGTGTTGGTGTCATTTTGTGTTGTGGTGTGTGTGGGGTGTGTCGGGGTGTAGTGTGTTGTGTGTGTTTGTGTTGTGTTGTGTTTTGTTTGTTGTGGTTGGTGTGTCATGTTGTGTTGTGTGTGTTGTGTCTGTTGTGTTGTGGTTGTGTGTTGTGTTGTGTGTGTTGGTTGTGTCATGTTGTGTGTGTCGTTGGTTGTGTTGTGTCATGTTGTGTCATGTGGGTGTGTTGTGTCATGTTGTGTTGGTCATGTGTGTTGTTGTGGTGGGTGTTCATGTTGTGTTTGTGTCATGTGTGTGGTGTGTGTTGTGTGTGTTGGTGTCATGTTGTCGTGTGTGTGTTGTGTTGTGTCATGGGGTTGTTGTTTGTTGTTGTCATGTGGTGTGTGTTGTGTTGTGTCATGTTGTTGTTGTGGTTGGGTGTTGTGTTGAAGTGGTTGTTGTTGTTGTTGTGTGTGTTGTGTTGGTGTGTTGGGTGTGTGTGTTTTGTTGTGTATGTTTGTTTGTGTGTGTTGTGTATGTGTCGTGTGTTGTGTGTGTGTTGTGTTGTGTGTTGTTCATGTTGTGTTGTGTTGTGTTGTCGTGTGTGTTGTGTGTGTGTTGTTGGTGTCATGTTGGTTGGTCATGTTTGTTTTGTTGTGTTGGTAGGTGGTGTGTGTTTGTTGGTGTGTGTCATGGTTGTGTCGTGTTGTTTTGTGTTGGTTTGTTTGTTGTGTGTGCGTTTGGTGTTTGGTTGTGTTGTGTCATGTTGTGTCGTGTTGTGTTGTGTTGTGTTGTGTTGTGTCATGTGTGTTGTGTTTGTGTATGTTGTGTTGTGTCATGTTGTGTGTGTGTGTGTGTTGTGTCTGTTTTGTTGGTTGTGTCATGTGGTTTTGTGTTGTGCATGTTGTGTGTGTGTCGTGTGTTGTGTCATGTTGTGTTGTGTCATGTTGTGTTCATGTTGTGTGTGTAGGTGTGTGTGTTTGGTTGTCGTGTGTGTGTTATGTGTGTGTGTGTTGTGTGTGTGTTGTGGTGTTGTGTGTGTGTGTTGTGTGTATGTTGTGTTGTGTCGTTGGTTGTGTCTGTTGTGATGTTTGTGTTGTGTGGTAGTTGTGTTGTGTCTGTTTGTTGTGTTGTTTTCGTGTTGTGTATGTGTTGTGTCATGTGTTGGTGTTGTGTCGGTTGTGTTGTGTGTGTGTGTGTGTTGTGTCATGTTGTGTTTGTGTGTATGTTGTGTTGTGTCGGGTCGTTGTGTGTGTATGTTGGGTATTTTGTGTTGTGTATGTGTGTGTTGTGTGTGGTCGGTGTGTGTGTCAGTTGTGTATGTTGTGTGTGTTGTGTTGTGTGTGTTGTGTCGTTTTGGGGTGTTGGTGTCTGTTGTGTTGTGTCTGTGGTGTTGTGTCATGTTGTGTTGTGTGTGTTGTGTCGTGTGTGTTGTTGTGTGTGTATGTTGTGTTGTGCTTTGTGTTGTGTCTGTTGTGTCGTGTTGTTGTGTCATGTTGTTGTGTCATGTGTCATGGTTGGTTGTTGTGTCATGTTGTGTGGTTTTTGTCAATGTTGTGTTGGTCATGGTGTTGTTGTGTATGTTGTGTTGTGTCATGTTGTGTGTTGTGTGTGTTGTGTCAGTTGTGTTGTCGTTGTGTCGTGTGTGGGTTGTTGTGTCATGTGTGTTTGTTTGTATGTTGTGTAGTTGTGGGTGGTCGTTGTGTTGTGTATGTGTTGTGTATGTGTGTGTCTGTTGTGTTGTGTGTTGTGTTGTGTCATGTGTGTGTTTGGTGTCGTGTTGTGTTGTGTCATGTTGTGTTGTGTGTGTGGTGTGGTTTTTGTTTGTGTGTGGTGTGTTGTGTGTTGTGTCATGTTGTGTTTTTGTTGGTTGTGTCGTTGTGTTGTGTCATGTGTGTCGTGTTGTGTGTTGTGTATGTTGTGTGTTTGTTGTTGTGTCATGTTGTGTGGTCATGTTGTGTCGTGTTGTGTGCATGTTGTGTTGTGTATGTTGTGTTTGTGGTCATGTTGTGTGTGTCGTGTTGTGTTTGTGTCATGTTGTTTTTGTGTCATGTTGTGTTGTGGTTGTGTGTGTGTTGTTTGTGTCATGTTGTGTTGTGTATGTTGTGTGTGTCATGTTTGTGTTGTGTCATGTTGTGTAGTTGTGTAATGTTGGTTGTGGTCATGTTGTGTGTGTGTCATGTTGTGTTGTGTATGTTGTGTTGTGTCATGTTGGTGTGTTGTGTTGTGTTGTTGTTGTTGTTGTGTTGTGTTGTGTTGTGTCCGGTTGTTTGTTGTGTCATGTTGTGTGTGTGTTGTTTTGTGTCAGTGGGGTTGGTCGTGTCTGTGGTTGTTGTGTTTGTGTTGTGTCGTGGTGTTGTTTTTGGGTGTTTTGTGTCATTGTTTGTGTGTTGTTGGTCATGTTTTTGTGTATGTGTGTTGTGTATGTTGTGTGTGGTGTGTTGTTGTTGTGTGTTGTGTCATGTTGTGTTGTGTCATGTTGTGTCGTGTTGTGTTGTGTTGTTGTGGTCATGTTGTGTTGTGTCATGTTGTGTTGTGTCATGTTGTGTTGTGTATGTTGTGGTTATGTTTGTGTTGTGTTTTTGTGCATGTGTGTGTGTTGTTGTGTTGTTTTCATGTTGTGTTTGTGTGTGTTTGGGGTGTGTTGTGTCATGTTGTGTTGTGTTTGTGTATGTTGTGTTGTTTGTGTGTGTCATGTTGTGTTGTGTTGTGTATGTTGTTTTGTGTCATGTTGGTTGTGTGTTGTTTGTGTTGTGTCATGTTGTGTCGTGTTGTGTGTTGTGTCGGTGTGTTTGGTGTGGTTGTTCATGTTGTGTTGTGTCATGTTGTGTCGTGTTGTGTCATGTTGTGTTGTGTCATGTTGTGTTGTGTTGTGTCATGTTGTGTTGTGTTGTGTGTGTTGTGTCATGTTGTGTTGTGTTGTGTCATGTTGTGTTGTGTTGTGTCATGTTGGTTGTGTATGTGTGTGGTTGTGTTTTGTGTCTGTTGTGTTGTGTCGTGTTGTGTCGTGTCGTGTTGTGTTGTGTCATGTTGTGTTGTGTCGTGTCATGTTGTGTCATGTTGTGTCGTGTTGTGTCATGTTGTGTTGTGTCATGTTGTGTTGTGTTGTGTCATGTTGTGTCGTGTCGTGTCGTGTCGTGTCGTGTCATGTTGTGTTGTGTCGTGTTGTGTCGTGTCGTGTTGTCTCATGTTGTGTCGTGTCATGTTGTGTTGTGTCATGTTGTGTTGTGTCATGTTGTGTTGTTTTCTCACCGTATCAAGTTGAGAGGCTGCTCTTTGAAGAAACTGAAGAACCGGGCCCAGTTTTTATAGAGGCTGAATCTCTCACTCTCACTGTTGGGGTCCCTGGATGCCTTCCAGTACCGAGACTGTATACATACAGAGGGATACATGTCATTCAGAGTGTGATGGTCCTACTGGATACATGTCATTCAGAGTGTGATGGTCCTACTGGATATATGTCATTTATAGTGTGATGGTCCTACTGGATACATGTCATTTATAGTGTGATGGTCCTACTGGATACATGTCATTTATAGTGTGATGGTCCTACTGGATACATGTCATTTATAGTGTGATGGTCCTACTGGATACATGTCATTTATAGTGTGATGGTCCTACTGGATACATGTCATTTATAGTGTGATGGTCCTACTGGATACATGTCATTTATAGTGTGATGGTCCTACTGGATACATGTCATTTATAGTGTGATGGTCCTACTGGATACATGTCATTTATAGTGTGATGGTCCTACTGGATACATGTCATTTATAGTGTGATGGTCCTACTGGATACATGTCATTTATAGTGTGATGGTCCTACTGGATACATGTCATTTATAGTGTGATGGTCCTACTGGATACATGTCATTTATAGTGTGATGTCCTACTGGATACATGTCATTTATAGTGTGATGTCCTACTGGATACATGTCATTTATAGTGTGATGGTCCTACTGGATACATGTCATTTATAGTGTGATGGTTCTACTGGATACATGTCATTTATAGTGTGATGGTCCTACTGGATACATGTCATTTATAGTGTGATGGTCCTACTGGATACATGTCATTTATAGTGTGATGTCCTACTGGATACATGTCATTTATAGTGTGATGGTACTACTGGATACATGTCATTTATAGTGTGATGTCCTACTGGATACATGTCATTTATAGTGTGATGTCCTACTGGATACATGTCATTTATAGTGTGATGGTCCTACTGGATACATGTCATTTATAGTGTGATGGTCCTACTGGATACATGTCATTTATAGTGTGATGGTCCTACTGGATACATGTCATTTATAGTGTGATGGTCCTATTGGATAAAAAATGGTATCAATGAGTTCATCTGATTCTGGGTAAGTAGAAAATCTTGAATGACTTCACAGATACTCATTGGCATATGCGCATACCATTAGGCCCAACAAGAGCCCAGAGGGCAAAGCTGTTTTGGCCACCAGGAGAGGGGTCACTATTATACAGTAGCTTCTTACATCATGAAGTGGGAAGGCAGACCCGTAGGTCCCGTTGTTGAGCAGGCGCTTGAGACCCTTCTTGTCCTTGTCCTCCTTGTTGTACGCACAGCGGGCCAGGATATAATACACCTGTAGGAGGAGAGGTGAAAGGTCATTTAGTACACCTGTAGGAGGAGAGGTGAAAGGTCATTTAGTACACCTGTAGGAGGAGAGGTGAAAGGTCATTTAGAACACCTGTAGGAGGAGAGGTGAAAGGTCATTTAGAACACCTGTAGGAGGAGAGGTGAAAGGTCATTTAGAACACCTGTAGGAGGAGAGGTGAAAGGTCATTTAGTACACCTGTAGGAGGAGAGGTGAAAGGTCATTTAGAACACCTGTAGGAGGAGAGGTGAAAGGTCATTTAGAACACCTGTAGGAGGAGAGGTGAAAGGTCATTTAGAACACCTGTAGGAGGAGAGGTGAAAGGTCATTTAGAACACCTGTAGGAGGAGAGGTGAAAGGTAATTTAGACACCTGTAGGAGGAGAGGTGAAAGGTCATTTAGTACACCTGTAGGAGGAGAGGTGAAAGGTCATTTAGTACACCTGTAGGAGGAGAGGTGAAAGGTCATTTAGTACACCTGTAGGAGGAGAGGTGAAAGGTCATTTAGAACACCTGTAGGAGGAGAGGTGAAAGGTCATTTAGAACACCTGTAGGAGGAGAGGTGAAAGGTCATTTAGAACACCTGTAGGAGGAGAGGTGAAAGGTCATTTAGAACACCTGTAGGAGGAGAGTGAAGGTCATTTAGAACACCTGTAGGAGGAGAGGTGAAAGGTCATTTAGAACACCTGTAGGAGGAGAGGTGAAAGGTAATTTAGAACACCTGTAGGAGGAGAGCTGAAAGGTGATTTAGTACACCTGTAGGAGGAGAGGTGAAAGGTCATTTAGTACACCTGTAGGAGGAGACTTGAAAGGTAATTTAGAACACCTGTAGGAGGAGAGGTGAAAGGTCATTTAGTACACCTGTAGGAGGAGACTTGAAAGGTAATTTAGAACACCTGTAGGAGGAGAGGTGAAAGGTCATTTAGAACACCTGTAGGAGGAGAGGTGAAAGGTCATTTAGAACACCTGTAGGAGGAGACTTGAAAGGTAATTTAGAACACCTGTAGGAGGAGAGGTGAAAGGTCATTTAGAACACCTGTAGGAGGAGAGGTGAAAGGTCATTTAGTACACCTGTAGGAGGAGAGGTGTACGTGTAATATTCTATTCATTCATTCTAGAAGTCACTATATTTACAGGCATACCTTGAATGGCTACATTTAAATCTCTGATAAGAAATAAGTTACGACAGTCGACTTGATTCTCCTATAATAAACCCTAATGACGGTGCAGTTGATTCTACTTACTATCCTGTGGCCTACTTACTATCCTGTTGGCATACTTACTATCCTGTTGGCCTACTTACTATCCTGTTGGCCTACTTACTATCCTGTTGGCCTACTTACTATCCTGTTGGCCTACTTACTATCCTGTTGGCCTACTTACTATCCTGTTGCGGACGGAGGGAGGGAAGAAGGTGTCCTTGTCATCGATGAGGAAGAAGTCAGTCTTTCCCTTGTTGAAGGGTGAGGTGAAGTAGTCTGGTTCAGGATTCATAATGTGGTCCGGTAGACGGAAGGGAGTGAACAACCAGTTCATGGGAATGTCCTGGTGGAAGAGGAGACTTTAAGAAGAAGAATCTTTATCATTAAACATTCCTAGCCTGAGTGCTAGTTTTACATTCATAACCTGTGTGCTAGTTTTACATTCATAACCTGAGTGCTTGAGTGCTAGTTTTACATTCATAACCTGAGTGCTAGTTTTACATTCATAACCTGAGTGCTAGTTTTACATTCATAACCTGAGTGCTAGTTTTACATTCATAACCTGAGTGCTAGTTTTACATTCATAACCTGAGTGCTAGTTTTACATTCATAACCTGTGTGCTAGTTTTACATTCATAACCTGAGTGCTAGTTTTACATTCATAACCTGTGTGCTAGTTTTACATTCATAACCTGAGTGCTAGTTTTACATTCATAACCTGAGTGCTAGTTTTACATTCATAACCTGAGTGCTAGTTTTACATTCATAACCTGAGTGCTAGTTTTACATTCATAACCTGTGTGCTAGTTTTACATTCATAACCTGAGTGCTAGTTTTACATTCATAACCTGTGTGCTAGTTTTACATTCATAACCTGTGTGCTAGTTTTACATTCATAACCTGTGTGCTAGTTTCACATTCATAACCTGTGTGCTAGTTTTACATTCATAACCTGAGTGCTAGTTTTACATTCATAACCTGGGGGCCAGTTGTGTTTGACATGACATGATAGCAATGGAGTTGGCAAGAGCACAAACAGATCTTCCCTACAGTCCACGGAAATGTGTCCTGACCAGATTTTCAGTTACGCGATTCGAACCGGCAACCCTCTGGTTGCTGGCTCGCCTCTCTAACCTCTAGGCTAACTGGATGCCTACTGCTAACTGGCTAACTGGCTAACCTCTAGGCTAACTGGATGCCTACTGCTAACTGGCTAACTGGCTAACCTCTAGGCTAACTGGATGCCTACTGCTAACTGGCTAACTGGCTAACCTCTAGGCTAACTGGCTGCCTACTGTACCTTGTGGGTGGGGATGTCACTTTTCTTGAACGGAACCTTGATCTTGAGGACATCGGCGTAGGTGGCTAGCACATCCCATGGAGTGTGGATCTTCACAAAGTATGTCTTACCGTCATCTGACTCCTGATTGGAGGAGAGAAATGGAGAGATGGATGGAGAGATGGAGAGATGGAGAGATGGAGAGATGGAGATATGGGGAGATGGGGAGATGGAGATGGACAGACACAGAAACAGACCAGAGAAACAGACCAGAGACCAGAGAAACATTTACATAAGTTTGCTTTGTCATTATGGGGTATTGTGTGTAGATTGATGAGAAAAAAATAAATATTTAATCAATTTTAGAATAAGGCTGTAACGAAACAAAATGTGGAAAAAGTCAAGGGGTCTGAATACTTTCCGAATGCACTCTAACTTGGTTAGATCTAACTGAATGAACCTTCAGGGCAGGAATCTCACCATAACTTGGTTAGATCTAACTGAATGAACCTTCAGGGCAGGAATCTCACCATAACTTGGTTAGATCTAATTGAATGAACCTTCAGGGCAGGAATCTCACCATAACTTGGTTAGATCTAACTGAATGAACCTTCAGGGCAGGAATCTCACCATAACTTGGTTAGATCTAACTGAATGAACCTTCAGGGCAGGAATCTTACCGATTTGTCCTCCGTCTCCAGCTCCAGGCCTGCCTTCTGTAGGTTAGCTTCATACTCCCTCCGCCTCTCCTGTTGAGAAACAAAATAATAAAGGAGAGGAGAGGAGAGGAGAGGAGAGGAGAGGAGAGGAGAGGAGAGGAGAGGAGAGGAGAGGAGAGGAGAGGAGAGGAGAGGAGAGGAGAGGAGAGGAGAGGAGAGGAGAGGAGAGGAGAGGAGAGGAACATAAAAACTAGCAACAGTCATCAAAATTATTAAAAGGTTTTAAAAACAATTCTAATAAATGCAACAGTTGGACAATAGATTACATCTAAAAAATACTTTATATTGTTTGCAAGATGAGACATAATATCACTATAATCTGAGTGTTCATTTTCAGAAGTTGCTTTCATTTCAGCGCATCTAATTTCAACTGTATTAAAAAAGTACTTTTTTCAATCCCACAAAAAATGTACACCCATCAAAATAAAAGTATCTTTCTACTCTTTATTGTGATGTAAGTGTCAATGCGAAGCTTTAGCGTTCTTATAGATTCAACTGAATGCCAATGTATCCCATTGAGCACGTCAGCCATTACCGGGGTGTGTATGACAGGTCATTGCGATCATTTCCGTGGTCGTACCGTTAACGGGAAAATACAACAGGCACAAGCAAGAGAATGAAAGAGTCACAGGAGTGAAATGAAAGCAATCAAATCCAGCGAGATTTAAGTGATTAGTGGATTTTCCATTCCTCAAACACAGGAAATACTGCAGATGGCGTAAAAAGACAGATCCTCAGCTGGGTGGGGTATGCCCGTTGCTACAGAAACGCACAGAAATGGGAGTTGATCTGTTTGAGTTGGCACTAGAAATATACAATTTCCTCAATCAATCTCACTGCTTTGTCATCTGAATGTATAACATTCTGGGAATAGTGACTGTGTGTGTGTATGAATAGTGACTGTGTGTGTGTATGTGTGTGTATGAATAGTGACTGTGTGTGTGTATGAATAGTGACTGTGTGTGTGTGTATGTGTGTGTATGAATAGTGACTGTGTGTGTGTGTATGAATAGTGACTGTGTGTGTATGTGTGTGTATGAATAGTGACTGTGTGTGTGTATGTGTGTGTATGAATAGTGACTGTGTGTGTATGTGTGTGTATGAATAGTGACTGTGTGTGTGTATGTGTGTGTATGAATAGTGACTGTGTGTGTGTATGTGTGTGTCTGAATAGTGACTGTGTGTGTGTATGAATAGTGACTGGTGTGTGTGTATGTGTGTGTATGAATAGTGACTGTGTGTGTGTGTATGAATAGTGACTGTGTGTGTCTGAATAGTGACTGTGTGTGTGTATGAATAGTGACTGTGTGTGTGTATGAATAGTGACTGTGTGTGTGTGTATGTGTGTGTATGAATAGTGACTGTGTGTGTGTGTATGAATAGTGACTGTGTGTGTATGTGTGTGTATGAATAGTGACTGTGTGTGTGTATGTGTGTGTATGTTGCTCCCCTTCTCAAGAAACCAACACTCGATCCCACTGATGTCAACAACTACAGACCAGTATCCCTTCTTTCTTTTCTTTCCAAAACTATTGAGCGTGCCGTCTTTAGCCAACTCTCTTGCTATCTCTCTCAGAATGACCTTCTTGATCCAAACCAGTCAGGTTTCAGGACTGGTCATTCAACTGAGACTGCTCTTCTCTGTGTCACGGAGGCTCTCCGCACTGCTAAAGCTAACTCTCTCTCCTCTGCTCTTGTCCTTCTAGACCTGTCTGCTGCCTTTGATACTGTGAACCATCAGATCCTCCTCTCCACCCTCTCCGAGCTGGGCATCTCCGGCGCGGCTCACTCCTGGATTGCGTCCTACCTGACCGGTCGCTCCTACCAAGTGGCGTGGCGAGAAGCTGTCTCCGCACCACGTGCTCTCACCACTGGTGTCCCCCAGGGCTCAGTCCTAGGCCCTCTCCTTTTCTCCCTATACACCAAGTCACTTGGCTCTGTCATATCCTCACATGGCCTCTCCTATCATTGCTACGCTGACGATACACAACTAATCTTCTCCTTTCCCCCTTCTGATAACCAGGTGGCGAATCGCATCTCTGCATGTCTGGCAGACATATCAGTATGGATGACGGATCACCACCTCAAGCTGAACCCTGGCAAGACGGAGCTGCTCTTCCTCCCGGGGAAGGACTGCCCGTTCCATGATCTCGCCATCACGGTTGACAACTCCGCTGTGTCCTCCTCCCCAGAGTGCGAAGAGCCTAGGCGTGACCCTGGACAACACCCTGTCGTTCTCCGCCAACATCAAGGCGGTGACCCGCTCCTGCAGGTTCATGCTCTACAACATTCGGAGAGTACGACCCTGCCTTACACAGGAAGCGGCACAGGTCCTAATCCAGGCACTTGTCATCTCCCGTCTGGACTACTGCAACTCGCTGTTGGCTGGCCTCCCTGCCTGTGCCATTAAACCCCTACAACTCATCCAGAATGCCGCAGCCCGTCTGGTGTTCAACCTTCCCAAGTTCTCTCACGTCACCCCCCTCCTCCGCACACTCCACTGGCTTCCAGTTGAAGCTCGCATCCGCTACAAGACCATGGTGCTTGCCTATGGAGCAGTGAGGGGAACGGCACCTCTGTACCTTCGGGCTCTGATCAGTCCCTACACCCAAACGAGGGCATTGCGTTCATCCACCTCTGGCCTGCTGGCTCCCCTTCCTCTGCGGAAGCATAGTTCCCGCTCAGCCCAGTCAAAACTGTTCGCTGCTCTGGCACCCCCAATGGTTGGAACAAGCTCCCTCACGACGCCAGGACAGCGGAGTCACTCACCACCTTCTGGAGGCATTTGAAACCCCACCTCTTTAAGGAATACCTGGGATAGGATAAAGTAATCCTTCTACCCCCCCCCCCCCCCCCCCCCCCCAAAATTGTAAAGTGGTTATCCCACTGGCTATAGGGTGAATGCACCAATTGGTGAGTCGCTCTGGATAAGAGCGTCTGCCTAAATGACGTAAATGTGCCCTTGAGCAAGGCACTTAACCCTAATTGCTCCTGTAAGTCGCTCTGGATAAGAGCGTCTGCTAAATGACTTAAATGTAAATGTAAATGTAAATGTAATGTAAATGTATGAATAGTGACTGTGTGTGTGTATGAATAGTGACTGTGTGTGTGTATGTGTGTGTATGAATAGTGACTGTGTGTGTGTGTATGAATAGTGACTGTGTGTGTGTATATGTGTGTATGAATAGTGACTGTGTGTGTGTATGTGTGTGTCTGAATAGTGACTGTGTGTGTGTATATGTGTGTATGAATAGTGACTGTGTGTGTGTATGTGTGTGTATGAATAGTGACTGTGTGTGTGTATGAATAGTGACTGTGTGTGTGTGTATGTGTGTGTATGAATAGTGACTGTGTGTGTGTGTATGAATAGTGACTGTGTGTGTATGTGTGTGTATGAATAGTGACTGTGGTGTGTGTTGAGTATGTGTGTGTTATGGCTGATGGGACTGTGTGTGTATGAATGGTGATGTGTGTGTGTATGTGTGTGTGTATTGAATAGTGACTGTGTGTTGTGTGTATGAATAGTGACTGTGTGTGTGTATATGTGTGTATGAATAGTGACTGTGTGTGTGTATGTGTGTGTCTGAATAGTGACTGTGTGTGGTGTATATGTGTGTCTGGGAAAAGTGACTGTGTGTGGGGTATATGTGTGTCTGAATAGTGACTGTGTGTGTGTATGTGTGTGTATGAATAGTGACTGTGTGTGTGTATGAATAGTGACTGTGTGTGTGTGTATATGTGTGTATGAATAGTGACTGTGTGTGTGTATGTGTGTGTATGAATAGTGACTGTGTGTGTGTGTATGAATAGTGACTGTGTGTGTGTGTATCTGTGTGTATGACTAGTGACTGTGTGTGTGTTGTGTGTTGTCTGAATAGTGACTGTGTGTGTATGTGTGGTGTCTGAATAGTGACTGTGTGTGGTATGAATAGTGACTGTGGTGTGTGTATGTGTGTGTCTGAATAGTGACTGTGTGTGTGTATGATAGTGACTGTGTGTGTGTGTATGTGTGTGTCTGAATAGTGACTGTGTGTGTGTATGAATAGTGACTGTGTGTGTGTGTATGTGTGTGTCTGAATAGTGACTGTGTGTGTGTATGAATAGTGACTGTGTGTGTGTATGTGTGTGTATGAATAGTGACTGTGTGTGTGTATGTGTGTGTTGAATAGTGACTGTGTGTGTTGTATGTGTGTGTCTGAATGTGATTGTGTGTGTGTATGAATAGTGACTGTGTGTGTGTTGTGATGTTGTGTGTGTATGAATAGTGACTGTGTGTGTGTATGTGTGTGTATGAATAGTGACTGTGTGTGTGTATATGTGTGTCTGAATAGTGACTGTGTGTGTGGTATATGTGTGTCTGAATAGTGACTGTGTGTGTGTATGAATAGTGACTGTGTGTGTGTTATGAATAGTGACTGTGTGTGTGTGTATGAATAGTGACTGTGGGGTGTGTTTTATTTTGTGTGTATGAATAGTGACTGTGTGTGTGTATGTGTGTGTATGATAGTGACTGTGTGTGTGTATGTGTGTGTCTGAATAGTGACTGTGTGTGTGTTATGTGTGTGTCTGAATAGTGATGTGTGTGTGTGTTGTATGAATAGTGACTGTGTGTGTGTATGAATAGTGACTGTGTGTGTGTGTTGAATAGTGACTGTGGTGTGTGTAGTGTGTGATGAATAGTGACTGTGTGTGTGTATGAATAGTGACTGTGTGTGTGTATGTGTGTGTATGAGTAGTGACTGTGTGTGTGTATGTGTGTGTATGAATAGTGACTGTGTGTGTGTATATGGTGTTCTGAATAGGACGTGGTGGTCATGTGTGTGTATGAATGTGGGAATGTGTGTGTGGATGAATGGAACTGTGTGTGTGCAAAGGCTGATGTCATGAATAGTGACGTGTGTCCGTCTGAATAGTGACGGTGTGCGTGTGACGTGTGTGAAGAAGAGTACACGAATAGTGACTGACAGTGTGTGTATAGGGTGTGATGAATAGTGACTGTGATGTGTGTGATGCTAGTGTGTATGAATAGTGACTGCGTGTGAGCTGTGCCCTGAGAGTTCAACCAGGACTAAGGGTCAGTGTGGGCAGGCAGTGAGAGTGGTGAATGTGTGAGTTTCAGGACAGACAGACACAGCAGAGCTGACTGACAACAGAGCTGACTGACACCAGAGCTGACAGACAACAGAGCTGACTGACACCAGAGCTGACTGACAACAGAGGCGACTGACAGCAGAGCTGACTGACACCAGAGCTGACAGACAACAGAGCTGACTGACACCAGAGCTGACAGACAACAGAGCTGACTGACACCAGAGCTGACTGACAACAGAGGCGACTGACAGCAGAGCTGACTGACACCAGAGCTGACTGACACCAGAGCTGACTGACACCAGAGCTGACTGACAGCAGAGCTGACTGACACCAGAACTGACTGACAACAGAGCTGACTGACAGCAGAGCTGACTGACACCAGAACTGACTGACAGCAGAGCTGACTGACAGCAGAGCTGACTGACACCAGAGCTGACTGACAGCAGAGCTGACTGACACCAGAGCTGACTGACACCAGAGCTGACTGACAGCAGAGCTGACTGACACCAGAGCTGACTGACACCAGAGCTGACTGACACCAGAGCTGACTGACACCAGAGCTGACTGACAGCAGAGCTGACAGGCCTCCCAGTCATGGAGTAACAGTAACAGCAAGGTGTGAGGGTTAACACCCCAGTCACAGACACGTTGGACCATTCATCACTCTGAAGCTACTAGCCCCTGGGCTAGCTGTATCCAAACATACAGTCTGTAGCTACTAGCCCCTGGGCTAGCTGTATCCAAACATACAGTCTGAAGCTACTAGCCCCTGGGCTAGCTGTATCCAAACATACAGTCTGTAGCTACTAGCCCCTGGGCTAGCTGTATCCAAACTACAGTCTGTAGCTACTAGCCCCTGGGCTAGCGTATCCAAACATACAGTCTGTAGCTCTAGCCCCTGGGGCTAGCTGTATCCAAACATACAGTCTGTAGCTACTAGCCCCCTGGGCTAGCTGTATCCAACATACATTCGGTAGCTACTAGCCCCTGGGCTAGCTGTATCCAAACATACAGTCTGTAGCTACTAGCCCATGGGCTAGCTGTATCCAACATAAGTCTGTTGCTACTAGCCCCTGGGCTAGCTGTATCCAAACATACAGTCTGTAGCTACTAGCCCCTGGGCTAGCTGTATCCAAAACATACAGTCTGGTAGCTACTAGCCCCTGGGCTAGCTGTATCCAAACATACAGTCTGGTAGCTACTAGCCCTGGGCTAGCTGTATCCAAACATACAGTCTGTAGCTACTAGCCCCTGGGCTAGCTGTATCCAAACATACAGTCTGTTTGCTACTAGCCCCTGGGCTAGCTGTATCCAAACATACAGTCTGAAGCTACTAGCCCCTGGGCTAGCTGTATCCAAACATACAGTCTGTAGCTACTAGCCCCTTGGGCTAGCTGTATCCAAACATACAGTCTGAAGCTACTAGTCCCTGGGCTAGCTGTATCCAAACATACAGTCCTGTAAGCTACTAGCCCCTGGGCTAGCTGTATCCAAACATACAGTCTGAAGCTACTAGCCCCTGGGCTAGCTGTATCCAAACATACAGTCTGTAGCTACTAGCCCCTGGGCTAGCTGTATCCAAACATACAGTCTGTAGCTACTAGCTGTATCCAAACATACAGTCTGTAGCTACTAGCCCCTGGGTAGCTGTATCCAAACATACAGTCTGTAGCTACTAGCCCCTGGGCTAGCTGTATCCAAACATACAGTCTGTAGCTACTAGCCCCTGGGCTAGCTGTATCCAAACATACAGTCTGTAGCTACTAGCCCCTGGGCTAGCTGTATCCAAACATACAGTCTGTAGCTACTAGCCCCTGGGCTAGCTGTATCCAAACATACAGTCTGTAGCTACTAGCCCCTGGGCTAGCTGTATCCAAACATACAGTCTGTAGCTACTAGCCCCTGGGCTAGCTGTATCCAAACATACAGTCTGTAGCTACTGACCAGGCCAGCCCAGTAGCCAAACGTATGGGGACATGGCAGGGCCATTCACGCTGTGTCACAGTTCACACAGCATGTAAATACTACTCAAATATACGTTGTACTCAAATACACTAAAATAACTAATTTAACAAGGAAACTAAGGGTCAATTCAAGGCTACCTCAAAAGCAAGTCTGATGATAAGGACATTCCATTCCATGGGGCTGGCTAGGAATGAGGCATTATAGCTACTGTAGCTTATCTCAAATTTTTATTTTGTGTCTTGTTTCAAGGTATTTGTAGCTTATCTCTTGATATATTCAAGGGAAAAT
Organism: Coregonus sp. 'balchen'; assembly: GCA_902810595.1. Taxonomy (NCBI): domain Eukaryota; kingdom Metazoa; phylum Chordata; class Actinopteri; order Salmoniformes; family Salmonidae; genus Coregonus; species Coregonus sp. 'balchen'. The sequence goes on along the minus strand of LR778278.1, from coordinate 20,285,577 downwards.
CCACTCAAAAAACTATATTTTGGTATTTTCTTCATTAGTCCACTGTTGATACAATCCCAAAATGTTTTGCATGTTAGCAGTCAAGATTTCAAGACGTTGGACTTTCAAGAAGCAAAGTGTGTCACCGGCCGTTTTCCCCTTTAACACCATCAACATAGTCAGTGAACAGTTTGGCAAGAGAAAACTAGCTGGTCCTGACAACTGACTGTGTATTACGGCACGCTTCTATAGTGACTCACACTGTATAACTGTAGTATTGTCAACTACTAGAGTCATGTAGCCTGGTTAAACCAGACTGAATGCTGAACTCACAATGGAGCGGAGCATTCAGTTTGGTTTAACCCAGGCTAAGTGTCCTGTGCTCAGAAACCAGCACCTAGTCTCACTGAGAATTACAGTACATTGAAAAAAACCTGTGATAACTAGCAATTGCATTTAACAGGTAATAGCTACAGTAATATTGAGCACAGGTGTGTTTCTGAAGGTGTATCTTACCTGTTTCCTCTCTCCGTCTCGGTCATCCACATAGGACAGGATGAAGTCAATCCTCCTCTTTCCATCACGGAAGAACACAGAGTCCTTACTCTGTTGATGCTTGTCAACCTGGGAGGAGACAGACAATACACACACACACACACACACACACACACACACACACACACACACACAACACACACACACACACACACACACACACACACACACACACACACACACACACACACACACACACACACACAAACACAGTCAGCTGAAATACACAGACGTTTTCCCAGACACACATTAAGTCCTTGACTAAAAAGTTATATCAATAGAGATATTATGTGTCTGGGAAGTTGGACCATAAAGTACATAATCATAAAGGAAAGATGCCTTCAGAAACGTAGACAGCCTTCAGTTCACTCCAACTCCAAACGTTACCTACACAGGCGTTTCAAGGCAGAATCAAACAGTAGCTGAACACATTATTCAGTTGGTAGGGCATGGCGCTTGCAACACCAGGGTTGTGGGTTCGTTTCCCACGGGGGGGCAGTATGAAAAATGTATGCACTCACTAACTGTAAGTCGCTCTGGATAAGAGCGTCTGCTAAATGACAAAAAAAAAAAAATCAAAATATTGAATACAGCCAAGCTCTGAGCCACTCATCCACAGCACAGCAACCCCACTGCAAATCAATCCATATACTGTCACTGTAACTAGATACGGATGAAGAATCACACACAGCGTCACAGTAGAGTCGGATGATGAGGTCATGCAAGGAGCAGGAGCAACGCAATTCAATTTCAACCATGGCTTAGAGTGGAACTGACAGCGTTTTAACTACTTTGCAGATATGAAACAAACAGACAATCATAATATCAGTCAAAAAATATCAAATTCCCAGTTTATGCTACAAAAACCAACTTTGTAAGAGGTTTTAAAAATAGGATACATTTGACTCAACGTTCCATGACGTACACTAAGGCATTGTTGGCAGAATAGATGGATGCAGTTCAATGCATGATTAATATAATTCACCAATATATTTTTTGGTAGTCCCAAACAGATTGCTATCAGGTTGTAAATCACAGCTGGCCTGGTACAGTGTTTGCTGCCTGCATTCGGGATGCACTGTTTCAGTTTCAATGATTTAATATTCTGGACAAAAACGGCTGAATGTAACTAAGGCTGGGAATGTCAATACATTCAAACTAGCAAGGGCAGAGATCACAAGTCAGTCATAACGTGGCTAATAGGCTAGCGTATCTATTTATGTAGCAAGCTAAAAACACAGAGCCTAACGTTAGCTCGATAGCTAGCTGCTAGGAGGATGTAATGCCATTGGAGGAGTGGGTGAGTGACTGACTTTTTCCCCTCATATCGTTTTTAAGTGGCTATACACAGCTAGAGATGCAGGTGTCATTTGGTTAGCTAGCAAGAACTTGAACGACTGTTATCCAGTTAGCATATCTCTTGCGTTCGCAAATTCACTCTGGCTATCTACTCTGATTTCAGAGCAGTCTCATCTGAGTGTGCCAGAGTGATGTATTTACGAACGCGCAACACCCGCTGAATATGACCGGTGTCAGTAAAGTACTATTTAGTCACCAACGCTCTAGATAACATGTAAACAGCCTAACCAGCTCTGCTACGCCGAGTAAAATGGTCAGAGTGAGGTGTTCTCTCATTTGTGTCTGGAAGTAGCTAGCAAGCAAGCTAGCCAACTCTAGCCAGTTATCTTGGGTGCTTGGTTGGTACAAACATGCATTGGCAGGCAAGCTGCTGAAGGACGAGGAGGCTACATTTCCACATCATTTATCAGTGCAATTTTGACGGCCAACTAGCTGAAAAAGTTTGAGAGGGTTTATCTAAATGTTCCTTCGTTAGATTTTAGCTTATCTTGCTCTGGCTAGCATTAGTTGTTGATCTTGTTGTTGATGTTCATAACTGAGGGAGAGAGAGCCTACCTTTTCATGGTTGTTTGATCAATAGGACTGTAAAGTTCCCAAATGTAAGAGGTTCCATTGTTCTATGTTCCATTGAGCATGGTTCCATTGTTCTATATTCCATTGAGCATGGTTCCATTGTTCTATATTCTATTGAGCATGGTTCCATTGTTCTATGTTCCATTGAGCATGGTTCCATTGTTCTATATTCCATTGAGCATGGTTCCATTGTTCCTTGTTCCATTGAGCATGGTTCCATTGTTCTATGTTCCATTGAGCATGGTTCCATTGTTCTATGTTCCATTGAGCATGGTTCCATTGTTCTATGTTCCATTGAGCATGGTTCCATTGTTCTATGTTCCATTGAGCATGGTTCCATTGTTCTATGTTCCATTGAGCATGGTCCCATTGTTCTATGTTCCATTGAGCATGGTTCCATTGTTCTATGTTCCATTGAGCATGGTTCCATTGTTCTATGTTCCATTGAGCATGGTTCCATTGTTCTATATTCCATTGAGCGTGGTTCAGGTTGGCCATATGAAAGAAAAATGCGGTGTTGTTGTTGTCTTACAGTAACATTATGCTATTATATTATATTGGGTTCTGTTATGTAGAATATTATCATTGTGATCTTGCAGACATTGATTCAGCTTTGATCTTACTTTGTTAAACAATCACCATTGGCCAGAGTAGCCTGTTCTCTACGACTAGAGCAGAGACCGTTCGTAAAGGAGAGAACAGAAACATGAGCCGAACGTTATCCGCACATGTGCAGAAGCATCGGGATCTTTAGTGCGGAGAAAAAAGATCAGGGAAAAGTTTGATCCGCAGCCACTCCGTACATTCTAAGTAGCGTTCTAGTGATATAACTTACCTAACTTCTGTCTGGCAGGCTGGTGGGAGGAGCTATAGGAGGACGGGCTCATTGTAATGGCTGGGATGGAATCGATGGAACGGAGTCAAACGTGGAGTTGGCTGACAACGTCATGAAAATGATGCGTGCGCATCGATGTGGCCCGAAGGTGTATGATTCTGAACAGTCAGATCGCTAGCAACAATGACAAGAAGCTGCCTTGTGGGGAATCATAGGTCGTCCATGCTAATATGGCAAAGATTCGCTAGCTAGCTAACCAATAACTGTAACGATGTATTTGAGAGACAACAAGTGCTCATTGTCCAAATGTATTTATGTTTTCAATAAACATTTGGAGACTAAATATAGTTGACATGTTGTCAACAGCCTAAGCCAACCCCGTCTGTTTTTCCGCATAGTTGCGCAAGCGTCGGTTTTGTTGCTAAACAACCAACCCGTCTATGTGTTTGATACGTTCATTCATTCCATTCCAGCCATTACAATGAGCCTGTCCTCCTATTGCTCCTCCCACCAGCCTCCTCTGATATCTGCGTGCATCCAGCCTGGGCCTAGACTGATCCCAGATCTGTTTGAGCTGTCTTGCCAGATAGACAGCAATAGATCTAGGTTCAGGCTAACATGGACTCGACCTTTGAACTCTAAATCCACTTCCGATTTATTTTCTTCTTTAGAATTTGGAGCACCTTTTTGAAACTCTGCCTTTGGGTAACTGAACGACCACTCCCACCCCCCCCCAGAGGAGATCCCAGCCATGTTGACCAAGCACTGCAGCCTCTGCAATGGGCCAAGCGGTATGATACAGCCTGCAGAGAAAGAAATAGCCTGCTCTTTCACCCTGCTCTGACACACACACAGGAAGGAATGCCCTATTGAGAAAGAGGAGACCTGTTCCAGCTGTTCACATACCTATAAATAACTAAGCAACTGAACCACATATTCTAGAGCTGGCCGTGCTATCACAGTTCCAGTCTGGACAGGATCACATGCTAATAGAATTAGCACAACAAACACACTGGACATAGACGTCCGGCCAACACACTAGGTCTAGTTCTGCTCTCAGTATCCTCTACCCATAAAAAAAACTGGACAGGACCCTAGCTGCATGTAGAATTAGCACAACAAACCACTAGGCCTAGACATCCCCTTTAGTCTACCCTCACAAACACAGTGATGCTGCCCTGTCCCAATAGATATGAATAGCATCATCCTCATAGAACCACTAGGCCTACTAGTTCCAGTCAACACATAGTGTAATCATCCTCTAGTCCCGTTCACTCACACAGAGTCCTCCTTGTCTTGTCCTTCCGTCTGGACAGGACAATCCTCGCTGCTCATAGATTTACTGTAGCATAACAACAACCATTGGCCAGGTAGTCCCCAGTCTCCCAGTCTCCCAGTCTCCCAGTACACCAGTACCCCGTTCCCCAGTCTCCAGTCCCCCAGTTCCCCAGTCTCCCAGTTCCCCAGTTCTCCAGTCTCCCAGTTCCCCAGTCTCCCAGTTCCCCAGTCTCCAGTCTCCCAGTTCCCCAGTCTCCAGTCTCCCAGTTCCCCAGTCTCCCAGTTCCCCAGTCTCCAGTCTCCAGTCCCCCAGTCTCCCAGTACACCAGTACCCCGTTCCCCAGTCTCCAGTCCCCCAGTCTCCCGTTCCCCAGTCTCCCAGTCTCCCAGTACACCAGTACCCCGTCCCCCATCCCCCAGTCTCCAGACCCTCAGTCTCCCAGTTCCCCAGTCTCCCAGTTCCCCAGTCTCCCAGTCCCCCAGTCTCCATACCCTCAGTCTCCCAGTCCCCCAGTCTCCCAGTACCCCAGTCCCCCAGTCTCCCAGTACCCCAGTCCCCCAGTCTCCCAGTCCCCCAGTCCCCCAGTACTCCGCCTCCCAGTCCCTCAGTACCCCGTCCCCCAGTCTCCCGTCCCCCAGTCCCCAGTCTCCCAGTCCCACAGTACCCCGTCTCACAGTCCCCCTGTCTCCCAGTCTCCAGTCTCCCAGTTCCCCAGTCTCCCAGTCCCCCAGTCTCCCAGTCCTCCAGTCTCCAGTCCTCCAGTCTCCAGTCTCCCAGTCTCCAGTCTCCAATCCCCAGTATCCACACCCTCTACCTCTCACAAACACATTGATTGATTGTTACCGTAGCTAGAGTAAGAGGGGGAGGAGAGGAGAAGAAGAAGAGCACTTGACCTCCTCTTTAGTCTACCCTCACAAGAGAAGAAGAAGAGCACTTGACCTCCTCTTTAGTCTACCCTCACAAGAGAAGAAGAAGAGCACTTGACCTCCTCTTCCATGGCCTTCTCTCTGGATAGTACAGTGCATTCGGAAAGTATTCAGACCCCTTGACTTTTTCCACATTTTGTTACGTTACAGCCTTATTCTAAAATGGATTAAATTGTTTTTTCCCCCTCGTCAATCTACACACAATACCCCATAATGATGAAGCAAAAACTGGTTTTTAGACAATTTTGCACATTTATAAAAATATAAATGGAAATATCACATTTACGTAAGTATTCATACCTTTAACTCAGCACTTTGTTGAAGCACCTTTAGCAGTGATTACAGCCTCAATTCTTCTTGGGTATGACGCTACAAGCTTGGCACACCTGTAGTTTGGGAGTTTCTCCAATTCTTCTCTGCAGATCCTCTCAAGCTCTGTCAGGTTGGATGGGGAGCGATGCTGCACAGCTATTTTCAGGTCTCTCCAGAGATGTTCGATCGGGTTTAAGTCCAGGCTCTGGCTGGGCCACTCAAGGACATTCAGAGACTTGTCCCAAAGCCACTCCTGCGTTGTCTTGGCTGTGTGTTTAGGGTCGTTGTCCTGTTGGAAGGTGAACCTTCGCCCAGGCTGAGGTCCTGAGCGCTCTGGAGCAGATTTTCATCAAGGATCTCTCTGTCCTCCGTTCATCTTTGCCTTGATCCTGACTAGTCTCCCAGTCCCTGCCGCTGAAAAACATCCCCACAGCATGATGCTGCTACCACCATGCTTCACCGTAGGGTTGGAGCCAGGTTTCCTCCAGACGTGACACTTGGCATTCAGGCCAAAGAGTTCAATCTTGTTTAATCAGACCAGATAATCTTGTTTCTCATGGTCTGAGAGTCCTTTAGGTGCCTTTTGGCAAATTCCAAGTGGGTTGTCATGTGCCTTTTACTGAGGAGTGGCTTCCGTCTGGCCACTCTACCATAAAGGCCTGATTGGTGGAGTGCTGCAGAGATGGTTGTTCTTCTGGAAGGTTCTCCCATCTCCACAAAGGAACTCTGGAGCTCTGTCAGAGTGACCATCAGGTTCTTGGTCACCTCCCTGACCAAGCCCCTTCTCCCCCGATTGCTCAGTTTGGCCGGTCGGCCAGCTCTAGGAAGAGTCTTGGTGGTTCCAAACTTCTTCCATTTAAGAATGATGGAGGCCACTGTGTTCTTGGGGACCTTCAATGCTGCAGACATTTTTTGGTACCCTTCTCCAGATCTGTGCCTCGACACAATCCTGTCTCGGAGCTCTACGGACAATTCCTTCGACCTCATGGCTTGGTTTTTGCTCTAACATGCACTGTCAACTGTGGGACTTTATATAGACAGGTGTGTGCCTTTCCAAATAATTTCCAATCAATTGAATTTACCACAGGTGGACTCCAATCAAGTTGTAGAAACATCTCAAGCATGATCAATGGAAACAGGATGCACCTGAGCTCAAAATCGAGTCTCATAGCAAAGGGTCTGAATACTTATGTAAATAAGGTATTACTGTTTTTTATTTTTATAAAATGTGCAAAAATGTCAAAAAACTTATTTTCGCTTTGTCATTATGGGGTATTGTGTGTAGATTGATGATGAAAAAAATGCATTTAATCAATTTTAGAATGAGGCTGTAACGTAACAAAATGTGGAAAAAGTAAAGAGGTCTGAATACTTTCCGAAGGCACTGTATGTCTGCCAAGCATCAGCTGTGACTCCCGCTATGTCTGCATCTGCTGTGACTCCCGCTATGTCTGCATCTGCTGTGACTCCCACTATGTCTGCATCAGCTGTGACTACCTTCTATGTCTGCATCTGCTGAAAGGCAGCTGGGTCTTTTACACAGCCAGAGTGCTTTCTTCTGGGTGCAACACGGACAACAAGCCCCTAACTCACTCACTCTCTCCCCTTCTCCTCACATGCTCATACTTCACCAGTCCTGTAACAAGCCCACACTCACTCAGACATCGAGAGAGAGAGAGAGAGAGGAGGTTCTAATGTAGTAACAGATATTTGGCTCATGAATGCATTTTTTATCTATACCTCGAACATTCATGTTGTTCTGTACATTCCCATGATGATAGAAAAACAGGGCATTAAAACCGGGTGTTCAAACAGGGCATTAAAACAGATTACCCTTTTTTGTTTTCTTGGATAAACAAAAACTTGAATCAGGTCGATTAAAGCAAGATATTCTAGAGATATATATATTTTATTTTTAAAGGATATGTATGTGTATATATGTATATGTATATGTGTATGTATGTGTGTATGTGTATGTATATATGTGTGTATATATACAGTGGGGAGAACAAGTATTTGATACACTGCCGATTTTGCAGGTTTTTCTACTTACAAAGCATGTAGAGGTCTGTAATTTTTATCATAGGTACACTTCAACTGTGAGAGACGGAATCTAAAACAAAAATCCAGAAAATCACATTGTATGATTTTTAAGTAATTAATTTGCATTTTATTGCATGACATAAGTATTTGATCACCTACCAACCAGTAAGAATTCCGGCTCTCACAGACCTGTTCGTTTTTCTTTAAGAAGCCCTCATGTTCTCCACTCATTACCTGTGTTAACTGCACCTGTTTGAACTTGTTACCTGTATAAAAGACACCTGTCCACACACTCAATCAAACAGACTCCAACCTCTCCACAATGGCCAAGAACAGAGAGCTGTGTAAGGACATCAGGGATAAAATTGTAGACCTGCACAAGGCTGGGATGGGCTACATGACAATAGGCAAGCAGCTTGGTGAGAAGGCAACAGCTGTTGGCGCAATTATTAGAAAAGGAAAGAAGTTCAAGATGACGGTCAATCACCCTCGGTCTGGGGCTCCATGCAAGATCTCACCTCGTGGGGCATCAATGATCATAAGGAAGGTGAGGGATCAGCCCAGAACTACACGGCAGGACCTGGTCAATGACCTGAAGAGAGCTGGGACCACAGTCTCAAATAAAACCATTAGTAACACACTACGCCGTCATGGATTAAAATCCTGCAGCGCACGCAAGGTCCTCCTGCTCAAGCCAGCGCATGTCCAGGCCCGTTTGAAGTTTGCCAATGACCATCTGGATGATCCAGAGGAGGAATGGGAGAAGGTCATGTGGTCTGATGAGACAAAAATAGAGCTTTTTGGTCTAAACTCCACTCGCCGTGTTTGGAGGAAGAAGAAGGATGAGTTCAACCCCAAGAACACCATCCCAACCGTGAAGCATGGAGGTGGAAACATCATTCTTTGGGGATGCTTTTCTGCAAAGGGGACAGGACGACTGCACCGTATTGAGGGGAGGATGGATGGGGCCATGTATCGCGAGATCTTGGCCAACAACCTCCTTCCCTCAGTAAGAGCATTGAAGATGGGTCGTGGCTGGGTCTTCCAGCATGACAACGACCCAAAACACACAGCCAGGGCAACTAAGCAGTGGCTCCGTAAGAAGCATCTCAAGGTCCTAGAGTGGCCTAGCCAGTCTCCAGACCTGAACCCAATAGAACATCTTTGGAGGGAGCTGAAAGTCCGTATTGCCCAACGACAGCCCCGAAACCTGAAGGATCTGGAGAAGGTCTGTATGGAGGAGTGGGCCAAAATCCCTGCTGCAGTGTGTGCAAACCTGGTCAAGACCTACAGGAAACGTATGATCTCTGTAAATGCAAACAAAGGTTTCTGTACCAAATATTAAGTTCTGCTTTTCTGATGTATCAAATACTTATGTCATGCAATAAAATGCAAATTATTTACTTAAAAATCATACAATGTGATTTTCTGGATTTTTGTTTTAGATTCTGCCTCTCACAGTTGAAGTGTACCTATGATAAAAATTACAGACCTCTACATGCTTTGTAAGTAGGAAAACCTGCTAAATCGGCAGTGTATCAAATACTTGTTCTCCCCACTGTATATATATATATATATATATATATATATATATATATATATAAACATAAACATGGGGGATTGGAAGTGATGCAGACAATTACATTGATGGAAGTTACAATCTATCTGCAATATTAAAGCTGATCTACCCCCCCCGCCCAAAAAATTATATATATATATATATATATATATATATATATTCTAGAGATACTGAACCCATCTCTGTCTAACAATAAGCTATTCAAGGAGCCTGTAACTGACGCTATAGAACACAAACAACCTTAAGACCTGAAAACAACGCTGGAGAACAAAGTACACAGAGCAGACAGGTTGCTAACACCGGACACCTGTTTGCCAGACCGGACATTCATTACTGGAACTGACTGGTTCATGTGTCATATCATTTACATGAGTGTCAACAAACCATCAGCTTGTGAAAAAAAACAATGAACTTCCTGTATTCACTTGTCCCCTGGCCTTAAAAACCCTTCAGTATTTGCAGATCTCTAAGGCGGGAATCAATATGGTAGAAGCTCCACCACTACACTGCTGATACCTACCCAGACACTTCAGATCTGCAGACATGGAAGGGTTAGGGCAGAGGGGAAAGGGTTAGGGCAGAGGGGAAAGGGTTAGGGCAGAGGGGAAAGGGTTAGGGCAGAGGGGGGAAAGGGTTAGGGCAGAGGGGAAAGGGTTAGGGGAAAGGGTTAGGGTAGAGGGGAAAGGGTTAGGGCAGAGGGGAAAGGGTTAGGGCAGAGGGGAAAGGGTTAGGGCAGAGGGGAAAGGGTTAGGGCAGAGGGGGGGAAAGGGTTAGGGCAGAGGGGAAAGGGTTCTAGGGCAGAGGGGAAAGGGTTAGGGAAAGGGTTAGGGCAGAGGGGAAAGGGTTAGGGCAGAGGGGGGGAAAGGGTTAGGGGAAAGGGTTAGGGCAGAGGGGAAAGGGTTGGGCAGAGGGGAAAGGTTAGGGGAAGGGTTAGGGCAGAGAGGGGGAAACGGTTAGGCGGAAGGTTAAAGGGGGGAAAGGGTTAGGGCAGAGGGGAAAGGGTTAGGGCAGAGGGGAAAGGGTTAGGGCAGAGGGGAAAGGGTTAGGGCAGAGGGGAACGGGTTAGGGGAAAGGGTTAGGGCAGAGGGGAAAGGGTTAGGGCCGAGGGGAAAGGGTTAGGGGCAAGGGTTAGGTAGGAAAGGGTTAGGGCAGAGGGGAAAGGGTTAGGCAGAGGGGAAAGGGTTAGGGCAGAGGGGAAACGGGTTAGGGCAGAGGAAGGGTTAGGGAAAGGGTTAGGCAGGGGGAAAGGGTTAGGGCAGAGGGGAAAGGGTAGGAGCAATTGGGACTGGGTTAGGGGCACAGGGCTTAGTCAGAAATGGTAAGATGACAGCGTTGCCTGGCCAATGGGATCCATTCGGGTACATATGGGCTTTACCAGGTTTAAATATATTATATATGGTAGGCTTTACCATGTTTAAATAGGACTATACTATATGAGGTTTAGCCATGTTTACAAACTACTTACGACTATCTTGGCTTTACCATGTTCAATACATTTACTATATGTAGGCTTTACCATGTTTAAATATATTATACTATATGTAGGCTTTACCATGTTTAAATATATTATACTATATGTAGGCTTTACCATGTTTAAATATATTATACTATATGTAGGCTTTACCATGTTTAAATATATTATACTATATGTAGGCTTTACCATGTTTAAATATATTATACTATATGTAGGCTTTACCATGTTTAAATATATTATACTATATGTAGGCTTTACCATGTTTAAATATATTATTTACATTTTAGTCATTTAGCAGACGCTCTTATCCAGAGCGACTTACATTTATTTTTTTTTTTTGTATATGGCCCCGTGGGAATGAACCAACCCTGGCGTTGCAACGCATGCTTGCCACTGTAGAGTATATTATATAGATAGCTTTAGTGGTAATATATATGCTACCATAGGATAATTAGATGGCTACCATAGGGTAATATACACTTACCATGGATTATATATGGCACCATAGGGTAATATACAGCTACCATAGGGTAATATATGGCTACCGTAGGGTAATATTGGCTACCGTAGGGTAATATATGGCTACCGTAGGGTAATATATGGCTACCGTAGGGTAATATATGGCTACCATAGGATAATATATGGCTACCATAGGATAATATATGGCTCCCATAGGGTAATATATGGCTACCATAGGGTAATATATGGCTACCGTAGGGTAATATATGGCTACCGTAGGGTAATATATGGCTACCGTAGGGTAATATATGGCTACCATAGGATAATATATGGCTACCATAGGGTAATATACAGCTACCATAGGATAATATACAGCTACCATAGGGTAATATACAGCTACCATAGGATAATATACAGCTACCATAGGGTAATATACGGCTACCGTAGGGTAATATATGGCTACCATAGGGTAATATATGGCTACCGTAGGGTAATATATGGCTACCATAGGGTAATATACAGCTACCATAGGGTAATATACAGCTACCATAGGGTAATATACAGCTACCATAGGGTAATATACGGCTACCGTAGGGTAATATATGGCTACCATAGGGTAATATATGGCTACCATAGGGTAATATATGGCTACCATAGGGTAATATATGGCTACCGTAGGGTAATATATGGCTACCGTAGGGTAATATATGGCTACCGTAGGGTAATATATGGCTACCATAGGGTAATATATGGCTACCATAGGGTAATATATGGCTACCATAGGGTAATATATGGCTACCATAGGGTAATATATGGCTACCATAGGGTAATATATGGCTACCATAGGGTAATATATGGCTACCATAGGGTAATATATGGCTACCATAGGTTAATATATGGATACCATAGGATAATATATGGCTACCATAGGGTAATATATGGCTACCGTAGGGTAATATATGGCTACCGTAGGGTAATATACAGCTACCATAGGATAATATATGGATACCATATGGTAATATACTACCATTTTCACACTATTTTAACAGACCCAAACTTGTCCTTCAGCCTTCAGCCACATTGTCCTTCAGCCACGGTTCCAGTACCTATGGTGGATACATTATCAGGCCAGCTCAGTAGAGCTTGGTTTGGCTCAGCTTGGCACTCAGTAGTGTGAAAAGCCCTTACCGTACACAAAAGTGTGTTCACTTAGTTGCAAAAAAAAGTACATTTGCCCGGCGCAACAGACGGCTATATCGGTCAACTAATACAGGACTAGTAAAGGCCCAGTGCACTACTTTTGGATTATTATTACTTTTATCAGATTTTTCAGGGGGAGCTGCGTCACCCTTAGCAACCCCTACTTCCTGTTGCTATGCATGCAGCCACTAGTCTACAGACCGTTTTCCAGTACACGACACACTGACGTCAGGCACAGACGCGCGCGACTCTTGGCGGCAGTAAGAAAGCCATCGCCATCTGAGCCCATTCAACACAGCCTAGAGATCTATGTTTTTATTACTTCTAAACAAAATAACTTTTTTGGGGGGGTTCTCATACGCTTACAATGATGTTTTGATTCTCGCTTGAACAGTCGCTAAGATTATATTTGGTTGTGATCTTTGCAAAATCACTGCCGCAGTTGTTAGCTAGAATGCTAACGCTCATTGATATAGACCAGGACTGCCCAACTCTGTTCCTGGAGAGCTACCGTCCTGTAGGTTTTTGCTCCAACCCTAATCTAGCTCACCTGATTCTAATAATTAGCAGGTTGATAAGATCAATCAGGTTAGTAACACCTGGGGTTGGAGCGAAAACCTACAGGAGGCTAGCTCACCAGGAACAGGGTTGGGCAACCCTGATATAGGCTGTAGCAAAAGCTAGTCAAAGAGCCATTTTACTGGTTGAAGTGTTTTTTAAGTATAATGCAGTTGATTTGAGACGATGACACAAACATTATATTAAGCAGGACATTCACACGAGGTTTACAATCCAAGTATAATCCAAAAGTAGTGTGAAATGCGCTCATAAGCAACATGTAAATAGAGGCATTTTTTTGCTGGTGGTCTATGAGAACTCCCCCCCGTGTTCTGCCACCAACTTGCGCCCATCTCCCTCGTGTGGCAATGTTTGCAAACACAGAAAGGGGCCTAATAGACAGAAAGACTTGTAGCCAGTAGCCGCACACTTTCATGTTTTCCAAGAAATCCTGGTTGGAGGATTCCGGATTTCATGCTGATTCCCTCTTGATTCCAGGAATCTTCCAATCAGGATTTACAGATAACCTGGGAGTTTTGTGAAAGATATTGGAATTTTGCAACCCTAAGCAGCCATTATGGCTTATAATGCACGGCAAGTAGCATCACACCAAGCCTGTTTACCATACAGTATATAAAGTAGCATCACACCAAGCCCGTAGTTTACCATACAGTATATAAAGTAGCATCACACCGAGCCTGTTTACCATACAGTATATAAAGTAGCATCACACCAAGCCCGTAGTTTACCATACAGTATATAAAGTAGCATCACACCAAGCCCGTAGTTTACCATACAGTATATAAAGTAGCATCACACCAAGCCCGTAGTTTACCATACAGTATATAAAGTAGCATCACACCAAGCCCGTAGTTTACCATACAGTATATAAAGTAGCATCACACCAAGCCCGTAGTTTACCATACAGTATATAAAGTAGCATCACACCAAGCCCGTAGTTTACCATACAGTATATAAAGTAGCATCACACCAAGCCCGTAGTTTACCATACAGTATATAAAGTAGCATCACACCAAGCCCGTAGTTTACCATACAGTATATAAAGTAGCATCACACCAAGCCCGTAGTTTACCATACAGTATATAAAGTAGCATCACACTAAGCCCGTAGTTTACCATGCCATACCCTGGAGCGATGCTTCAGGAACAGAGCCCTCTTTCTGCACATCTGTGGAGGAAGGAACCGACTGGGAAGTGAGAGAAGGAGAGAGGGACCAACTACATACTAGGTACAGTCGGAGGATCTTAATTTGATCCAGTTTTCTACAACAGGAAAAGAATCCTGCAGCAACAGGAAATGTGAATTCTTATGTGGATTATAATTAAATGGACATTTTTGTAAGGGTTGATACGTTCTTCTTTAGGGCAAATCAAGTCAGTGGAAATTACAAACTTTAGAAGCCTTTTTAAAACTCAAAGATATACTACTGCTGTGCAGGAAAATTCTCAGCAACAAAATAGTGATAAATTAAGATCTGTACACTACCTGAGGGACTAACAACATACAGACCAGGGTTGTGTTCAATATGACAAACCGTAGCAAAATGAGCATTTCAAGTAGTATATCTCTGTTTTAGGCTGTTTTCTTTCATTTTGTGAGTACTGACACACCCCTATAGCACACTCTATGGCAACACCATTCATACTCCCAACAACTCAGACACCATGGCAACACCATTCATACTCCCAACAACTCTGACACCATGGCAACACCATTCATACTCCCAACAACTCAGACACCATGGCAACCCCATTCATACTCCCAACAACTCAGACACCATGGCAACCCCATTCATACTCCCAACAACTCAGACACCATGGCAACCCCATACATACAGTGGGGAAAATAAGTATTTAGTCAGCCACCAATTGTGCAAGTTCTCCCACTTAAAAAGATGAGAGAGGCCTGTAATTTTCATCATAGGTACACGTCAACTATGACAGACAAAATGAGGAAAAAAAATCCAGAAAATCACATAAAAAGTTTCTCAATACTTTGTTATATACCCTTTGTTGGCAATGACACAGGTCAAATGTTTTCTGTAAGTCTTCACAAGGTTTTCACACACTGTTGCTGGTATTTTGGCCCATTCCTCCATGCAGATCTCCTCTAGAGCAGTGATGTTTTGGGGCTGTCGCTGCGCAACACAGACTTTCAACTCCCTCTTCAAACCAAGCTGCTTACCTATTGCAGATTCAGTCTTCCCAGCCTGGTGCAGGTCTACAATTTTGTTTCTGGTGTCCTTTGACAGCTCTTTGGTCTTGGCCATAGTGGAGTTTGGAGTGTGACTGTTTGAGGTTGTGGACAGGTGTCTTTTATACTGATAACAAGTTCAAACAGGTGCCATTAATACAGGTAACGAGTGGAGGACAGAGGAGCCTCTTAAAGAAGAAGTTACAGGTCTGTGAGAGCCAGAAATCTTGCTTGTTTGTAGGTGACCAAATACTTATTTTCCACCATAATTTGCAAATAAATTCATTAAAAATCCAAAAATGTGATTTTCTGGAATTTTTTTCTCTCAATTTGTCTGTCATAATTGACGTGTACCTATGATGAAAATTACAGGCCTCTCTCATCTTTTTAAGTGGGAGAACTTGCACAATTGGTGGCTGACTAAATACTTTTTTCCCCCACTGTACTCCCAACAACTCAGACACCATGGCAACCCCATTCATACTCCCAACAACTCAGACACCATGGCAACCCCATTCATACTCCCAACAACTCAGACACCATGGCAACCCCATACATACTCTAATAAAAAAGTCAACAAAGGTCGATAAAGGGGCTGTTACTGCATCAATGCCCGCTACAATAGGACGCCCTGGAGGTTTTGTAACATTCTTGTGTAATTTCGGCAAAGTATAGAAAGTGGCAATTTTAGGGTGTTGAATAGCCAAAAAATCTTGTTCTTTTTTGGTGGTTTGACCAGAACTTAAATACCCATCTAGGACAGTAAATATAGTGTTCTGAAATTGGGAAGTGGGGTCAATTCTGAGTTTCTTGTAAAAGGTGTTGTCAAGCAGTTGTCTGTGACACTAATTTACATAAACTGTCCTATCCATGAGTACAACCGACCCACCCTTATCAG
The DNA here is from genome assembly GCA_902810595.1 of Coregonus sp. 'balchen'. Classification (NCBI taxonomy): domain Eukaryota; kingdom Metazoa; phylum Chordata; class Actinopteri; order Salmoniformes; family Salmonidae; genus Coregonus; species Coregonus sp. 'balchen'. The sequence continues at coordinate 20,269,334 of LR778278.1, read as the reverse complement.
CAGGGCGGGTAAGGACTGACGTATCGGATTGTAAATCAAGCAAAGCTTGTTTTTCATCCTTAGGTAAATGATGGAAAGATATGTACACCTGTTTGTTCTTCAGGAGATTACCACCATATTTTTCAACGAGTCTGCAATATGTCTCAATAGAGTGACTGCGATTGGCTGGAGGTACAAAATAACTCTTCCTTCTGAAAGGAGTCTGTGCAGGTGAGCCACCTACATGTTCAGTTCAAATATCATGATTAGGGGAGCTAAAGTATTCCCTTAAACTGATGTAAAAAATAAATAAATAAAAAAATAAAAGTTTTTTAAAATCTCTGAGCATCGTAGCACCATTAGGTGCAAAAACTCGACATACCCAGTCGCTGCCCACTTTTTGTAAGTGAACCACTCGATTTCGTCCCTACCTTATATCGGCATCGAACATGTCAACCTCCCTAGGAGAGGGGGTGACCTCGACAACTTATTGTTAAAAGGAGAGGCGGCCTGGATCTTTAATTTAAAGATCCTTGCTCCCTTCGGTCTCAACGTGGACTTTGATTTGAAGCCATTCTTGTGATTATTGTGATTTTGCTATTCATTGTAAATGTTTGTGGGCCTATGTAGCCAAGTTGTATCTATGATCGTATGCTATCTATTCATGTTTTATGTATGTTCTGTTTATCTGTGAATTAACCAATGATATCAGGCCACTCCCGCCCATGATTACAGACACCTGTGTGTGTCCTTTGACACTATATAAACTAGTGACCCGTAGTGTTTGTCATTATACCCTGATATACAGCTTGTCTGTCCAAACGTTGGTTATCAGGATATTAAATTATTGCGTCTGAGCTCGTAGATTGAGACTCTCCTTTTCTTTTTCAACCCCATACATCCTCCCAACAACTCAGACACCATGGCAACCCCATACATCCTCCCAACAACTCAGACACCATGGCAACCCCATACATCCTCCCAACAACTCAGACACCATGGCAACCCCATACATCCTCCCAACAACTCAGACACCATGGCAACCCCATACATCCTCCCAACAACTCAGTCACCATGGCAACCCCATACATACTCCCAACAACTCAGACACCATGGCAACCCCATACATCCTCCCCAACAACTCAGACACCATGGCAACCCCATACATCCTCCCAACAACTCAGTCACCATGGCAACCCCATACATACTCCCAACAACTCAGACACCATGGCAACCCCATACATCCTCCCAACAACTCAGACACCATGGCAACCCCATACATACTCCCAACAACTCAGACACCATGGCAACGGCATTCATACTACCAACAACTCAGACACCATGGCAACGCCATTCATACTCCCAACAACTCAGACACCATGGCAACCCCATTCATACTCCCAACAACTCAGACACCATGGCAACCCCATTCATACTCCCAACAACTCAGACACCATGGCAACGCCATTCATACTCCCAACAACTCAGACACCATGGCAACGCCATTCATACTCCCAACAACTCAGACACCATGGCAACGCCATTCATACTCCCAACAACTCAGACACCATGGCAACCCCATACAATACTCCCAACAACTCAGACACCATGGCAACGCCATTCATACTCCCAACAACTCAGACACCATGGTTCAGGCAACACCATACTCCCAAGTCTGGAAACTAAACATAGATGGGTAAGAAGCAGCAATACAAGCCATGAGAGGATAAAAGGAGCGCTCAAGGTAAGACAAGCACTCAGCATTAAATAGTTCACAGCTGCTCAATGTTTTAGTGCTTGACTCCTGACAGACAGTCAGACGGACGGACGGACGGACAGACAGACAGACAGACAAGTCCATAGTAGTAGCACAGTGGTAGAATACTTTATTATTCCAAAAGGGAGCCGAAAACATTAAAGTACGACCCACATCCTGTCCATTGACGGGTGGTTAGATTATTACATTAGGCACATGTTAGTGCACACTCCAATATGTGAATAGCACACAATAACCCCTAGATCCTCCAGCACACGCTGACAGCAATTACAGCATGCAGTGTGTCAACACACACTCATACACAGAGGTGATTAGGTAGTTAACCGACAGCTGCAGGTTTGTCTAAAGACCGTAAAATGACACTAAACAAATAATACAACTTTATTAACGGAAAAACACCCCCCCACACACACACACACACACACACACACACACAGGAGCATGCGACGAGCGATGTCTCTCTGTCACCTCTTACCCCAGTAAGCCCAGTCACAGTGGACGTGCGTTTAAGGGTCTGTGCACGTTCAGGGCTGCTGTCACTGTGGTCAGAGCCTGAGTGGTGAGAGGGGATGGAGGGCAGACTGGAGCGGAGGGAGTCACAGGAGCCGTGACCCTGGACCTCAGGACCCAGAGACTCACAGGAGCTGTGACCCTGGACCTCAGGACCCAGAGACTCACAGGAGCCATGACCCTGGACCTCAGGACCCAGAGACTCACAGGAGCCGTGACCCTGGACCTCAGGACCCAGAGACTCACAGGAGCTGTGACCCTGGACCTCAGGACCCAGAGACTCACAGGAGCCGTGACCCTGGACCTCAGGACCCAGAGACTCACAGGAGCTGTGACCCTGGACCTCAGGACCCAGAGACTCACAGGAGCTGTGACCCTGGACCTCAGGACCCAGAGACTCACAGGAGCCGTGACCCTGGACCTCAGGACCCAGAGATTCACAGGAG
>LR778278.1:20074122-20261622 GCA_902810595.1 Coregonus sp. 'balchen' | reverse complement strand
TATGGCCAAACAGTTCTATTTTTGTTTCATCAGACCAGAGGACATTTCTCCAAAAAGTATGATCTTTGTCCCCATGTGCAGTTGCAAACCGTAGTCTGGCTTTTTTATGGCGGTTTTGGAGCAGTGGCTTCTTCCTTGCTGAGCGGCCTTTCAGGTTATGTCGATATAGGACTCGTTTTACTGTGGATATAGATACGTTTGTACCTTTTTCCTCCAGCATCTTCACAAGGCCCTTTGCTGTTGTTCTGGGATTGATTTGCACTTTTCGCACCAATGTACGTTAATCTCTAGGAGACAGAACGCGTCTCCTTCCTGAGCGGTATGAAGGCTACTTGGTCCCATGGTGTTTATACTTGCGTACTATTGTTTGTACAGATGAACGTGGTACCTTCAGGCATTTGGAAATTGCTCCCAAGGATGAACCAGACTTGTGGAGGTCTACAATTTCTTTTCTGAGGTCTTGGCTGATTTCTTTTGATTTTCCCATGTCAAGCAAAGAGGCACTGAGTTTGAAGGTAGGCCTTGAAATACATCCACAGGTACACCTCCAATTGACTCAAATGATGTCAATTAGCCTATCAGAAGCTTCTAAAGCCATGACATCATTTTCTGGAATTTTCCAATCTGTTTAAAGGCACAGTCAATTTAGTGTATGTAAACTTCTGACCCACTGGAATTGTGATACAGTGAATTATAAGTGAAATAATCTGTCTGTAAACAATTGTTAGAAAAATTACTTGTGTCATGCACAAAGTAGATGTCCTAACCGACTTGCCAAAACTATAGTTTGTTAACAAGACATTTGTGGAGTGGTTGAAAAAACGAGTTTTAATGACTCCAACCTAAGTGTATGTAAACCTCCGAATTCAACTGTACTTCTTTCTTTTTGTTTTAGCCTAAACTCACGTCACTCTCTTCTCTCTAATCCTATTATTCAATCACAGTGGGGCCTGAGAGTCTGAAAAGTACAGTTTAGTCAACCAGTAAAATAAGTGTACCTGGGCAGTCTGACCTAAAACACTTGTTTCCCAGTCCAGAGAAGAGAAGGAAGAGGTCACTACAGAAGTCTGACTGTGACCAGCTTTGTGAACTTTTATGAGCGACTCTACTGTACAGCTGCTGAAAACATGTGGAACAGTGCACTACAGTGGAACAGTGCAGTACAGTGGAACAGTGCAGTACATGTGGAACAGTGCAGTACAGTGGAACAGTGCAGTACATGTGGAACAGTGCAGTACAGTGGAACAGTGCAGTACATGTGGAACAGTGCACTACAGTGGAACAGTGCAGTACATGTGGAACAGTGCAGTACAGTGGAACAGTGCAGTACATGTGGAACAGTGCAGTACAGTGGAACAGTGCAGTACAGTGGAACAGTGCAGTACAGTGGAACAGTGCAGTACAGTGGAACAGTGCAGTAGATGTGGAACAGTGCAGTACAGTGGAACAGTGCAGTACAGTGGAACAGTGCAGTACAGTGGAACAGTGCAGTACATGCGGAACAGTGCAGTACATGCGGAACAGTGCAGTACATGTGGAACAGTGCAGTACAGTGGAACAGTGCAGTACAGTGGAACAGTGAGTACAGTGGAACGTGCAGTAAGTGGAACAGTGGAAAGTGCAGTACAGTGGAACAGTGCAAAATGCGTACAGTGAGAACAGTGCAGTACAGTGGAACAGTGCAGTACATCGGAACAGTGCAGTACAGTGGAACAGTGCATTACAGTGGAACAGTGCAGTACAGTGGAACAGTGCAGTAGATGTGGAACAGTGCAGTACAGTGGAACAGTGCAGTACATGCGGAACAGTGCAGTACATGCGGAACAGTGCAGTACAGTGGAACAGTGCAGTACAGTGGAACAGTGCAGTACATGTGGAACAGTGCAGTACATGTGGAACAGTGTAGTACAGTGGAACCGTGCAGTACATGTGGAACAGTGCAGTACAGTGGAACAGTGCAGTACAGTGGAACAGTGCAGTACATGCGGAACAGTGCAGTACAGTGGAACAGTCATACGTGAACAGTGAGTACATGTGGAACAGTGCAGTACATGTGGAACAGTGCAGTACAGTGGAACAGTGCAGTACAGTGGAACAGTGCAGTACAGTGGAACAGTGCAGTACATGTGGAACAGTGCAGTACAGTGGAACAGTGCAGTACAGTGGAACAGTGCAGTACAGTGGAACCGTGCAGTACATGTGGAACAGTGCAGTACAGTGGAACAGTGCAGTACAGTGGAACAGTGCAGTACATGTGGAACAGTGCAGTACATGTGGAACAGTGGAACCCGACCCTTAAATCTGATTACTTTCCAAAAATTCGAAAGTTTTCCAGAAATGCTGGTTGCAAGATTTCCGGGAATCAACAGGACACAAAGCAGGAAATCCGACCCTTGATTATTCCATGCAAGAAAGTGGCCAAGTGCACACTTGGGGAGAAAGGTGGAGAAATGGGACAGAGCCTTCAACACTTCAGACTAGAACACTTGAACAGCTGCTGGCAGGCTGGCATATTGTGCTCAGTGGACTACTGTGGAATAGAGTGATGCAACACAAGAGCAGCGCTAACCCTTCTACACCAAGGGGTAGATTCTTGCACCCAAAAGCCACGCAGAGTCCCAGTCGGCCTCCCACAGAACACTCTTTGTTCCCCACAGAGGACAGTTGATTACTGGGGAAATAGCACAAGGACACAGGCCTCTCGGGACTCTCTTATCAACACAAGGATAGGGGAGGGGAGTGTATAGAGACTGGCATGATTCTGTCAACAGCCATAACTCTCTGTTCATAAAATACCACACAGCCAAGGAGGGAGGAGCGTGGTGTAGCCTGCAGGCTCAGATAGTCAAGGAGTGGAGAGTTGTGGGCTAAAGGCTAACAATTGAAAATATCAGTTCTTTATTACATGCAGAATTATCTACAGGGTAGTTATCTAACATTTTACATTTTAGTAGACACTCTTATCCAGAGCGACTTACAGGAGCAATTAGGGTTAAGTGCCTTGCTCAAGGGCACATCGACAGATTTTTCACCTAGTCGGCTCGGGGATTAGAACCAGCAACCTTTCGGTTACTGGCACAACACTCTTAACCACTAAGCTACCTGCCGCCCCAACAACTCAAAGGTTTTAATAGAAAGGCCAAGGCCCCTTTTAAGGTAGTGTTGTGTCGAGCAACCGTTGCTAATTATGCTGTGATGACCAAGGAGGACCCGCTGACGCTGAATTTTCATCATAAAGGTTTATTCATATCAAAGGGTTACAGCGTCGATTTCCAGATACCTGCAGATACCTGGAGAATAATCGCCCCATCTCAAATCTGATTATTCTGCTCTCCTTTGTCTCAACCAAGTATTTATAATCTTTACCCTGCTGTGGGTGGTTTCCCATTCAGACCAATCACCTGTCTCCACACAACAGACTTCCTCTGTTCTATGGGGTGTCCCCCTAAAACTGCTCCCCAGATGCTCCCTCTAAGCTGAATAAACCTCCTCTCAGGTTCCATTTGAAAACGTTAGCAAAGTCATAATTCCTCAGATACTACAGTAGCTAATACACAGGGTTAAATGCCTAAATGTGGTGTGTGTATCCTTGTGGGTATCTCCAGGTTATGTCTAAAGGTACCAAGTACACAATCAGTTACAGCCGTAATTTCAACTGTACTGAGAGATAAAATGATAAATGTATTTTGAAGTGCCCAAGGCATCATGTCATTGACCTCATATCTCCAGGTTGTTAAGGAGACTACAGTAAACACTAGCCTGCTATTCTATGACTTACCTCAACCTAATGACCCCCTGTTCCCTGTGTAGTACACTAGCTTTGACCAAAGTAGTGCACTAGGATAGGGAGTTGGGTCCCATTTAAGACAAGTCAAAATCTTTGTCCTACAAGCCGTCAGCTTGTTTGCTTTGCGTCTTACTGTCTTACTGTATTCTGCCAACTAGAGCAGCAAACAGGATGTGGTCACGCTACAGATGCAACTTCCTGCTGCCTGCGGGAGTGGCCGGTACACCGGAACCGGCGCACGCACGCACGCTAGTGAATGCGCGGGTCGGCTGTTTGTTCACTCGCACCCGCCTGCAATTGCATCCGCAAACGCCCGACTATATGTGATAAAGTGACAATCAGAGGCCTGCACCCGACCCTAACCCGCAAATATAGAACTTGCGCTGTACAGTCAGAGATGGCTTTACTATCTTTTGACAGGCCTTTTTAGATAGGCCTATGTTTCTGATTACAATACCCAACATTTTGGTAGGCTATTTGTTAGTCAACTTGTCTATAATTAGATACATGCAGCTTCTCTTCTGTCATTGTCCTATTTGTTGCCCTAGAAGACTAAATAAACTCTTGCTCACCACAATAATGTCATAAATGATCTAAATATTTGAGTTTCATTTTGTTAAGACACTCCAGGACCGAATTTATGCAGAGCTGAATCTGGATCTTTTTTCATCTTTTAATACCAAATACATTTTTGGTGAGTTTTTTCAAAAGACAAAGTTATCTAGAACAATTCAACAATCAACAATTCCCTCTGGGCAAGTCTGGAGAATATATCTAAGGACAACCACACAACATTTGGTGAATGCAGAGGCTTCTGAAGCTGAGGAAAAGGAGTGTGTGGGAAGAGTCTAACTTTTGGGAAACGTCAGTTACAGACAAGTACACTGAATTTAGACTACCAAACGCCAAACACCTACAGTATTCAGTCCCAAATACCATCTCTACAAAGTAAGTTACTAAATATAGTCCAGTTTGTAACATTCTCTATGAAAATGGGCTTTTAAATAAAGTGTCATTTTATGTAATGAGCTTTGAAATAATTGATGTATGTTTACTTTTTGAAAATACCAATATTAATGGACCAAAATACCCACAAATCTCAAAATTGATAGGTAGATTAATTTCAGCCTGTGGCGCCTGGCCTTAAACGGGCCTTGTGTTGTTAGGAAACAAAGACACCATGTCAGTGTTATCTGTCCATTTACAATTTTATGAAGCTGTTCTTCTCTAATCTCTCCTTCTCTATCCTAATCTCCATCACCATGGTGATATACCATAGACTGTAAAAAAAAGAGTCACATGAACTTTGTCCAACACCATCACCCACTCACTCTGCATTGAGTCATTGGCTCATAGGGCCCTAGTCAAAAGTAGTACACAATATAGGGAATAGGGTGCCATTGGCTGTGTTAAATTTAGTGCACTATAGAGTGAATAGGATAACCTGGGCTCTGGATTAAAGTAGTGCACTACATAGGGAATAGGGTGCCATGGGCTCTGGTCAAAAGTAGTGCACTACATAGGGAATAGGGTGCTATGGGCTCTGGTCAAAAGTAGTGCACTACATAGGGAATAGGGTGCTATGGGCTCTGGTCAAAAGTAGTGCACTACATAGGGAATAGGGTGCTATGGGCTCTGGTCAAAAGTAGTGCACTACATAGGGAATAGGGTGCTATGGGCTCTGGTCAAAAGTAGTGCACTACATAGGGAATAGGGTGCTATGGGCTCTGGTCAAAAGTATTGCACTACATAGGGAATAGGGTGCTATGGGCTCTGGTCAAAAGTAGTGCACTACATAGGGAATAGGGTGCTATGGGCTCTGGTCAAAATTAGTGCACTACATAGGGAATAGGGTGCTATGGGCTCTGGTCAAAAGTAGTGCACTACATAGGGAATAGGGTGCCATTTAGGATGTAACCTGAGTCATTCTCAATCACATCTCAGGCTTAAGTACCATAGACGTCTCTCTGTTATAACCTCTACATTATAAACTGGGTGGTTCGAGCCCCTGATTGCTGATTGGCTGACAGCCGTGGTATATCAGACAGTATACCACTGGTATGGCAAAACATTTATTTGTACTGTTCTAATTACGTTGGTAACCAGTTTATAATAGCAATAAGGCACCTCTGGGGTTTGTGGTATATGGCCAATATACCACGGCTAAGGGCTGTATCCAGGCACTCCGCGTTGCGTCGCGCTTAAGAACAGCCCTTAGCCATGGTATATTGGCCATATACCACACCTCCTCGGGCATTATTGCTTAAGTCAGGGTTTCCCAAACTCGGTCCTGGGGCCCCCCCTGAGTGCACGTTTAGGTTTTTGCCCTAGCACTACACAGCTGATTCAAATAATCAAAGCTTGATGATGAGTTGGTTATTTGAATCAGCTGTGTAGCTAGGGCAAAAACCAGGACCGAGTTTGGGAAACCCTGGCTTAAGTAACTACTGTACTATGGTTTGGGTTAGGTTTAAGTATCATAGACCTCTCTCTCTCTCTTTTGTAACTTCTACAGTAAGTCCTGTACTAGGGAACATGGTTACAGACAGACATCTAGCTGCATGCCGCTCTGGATAAGAGCGTCTGCCAAATGACTCAAATGTAAATGTAAATGTAAAAAGAATGCTGGGGGTTTGGGGAAACATTCAAAGTAATCCATATCATCTGATATACAGTATTACCATAGGTGGTAGGCTATAAAACAGTCCATTGCTTTACTGACAAAGTTCTGCTCAGCAGCTGTAGTGAACTTTTACTTGTAGCCTGTGTATATGAAAGGCTATTCTGTATTCTGAAGCAGGCAGAGTATTTCTTCCAGCTCAGGGGCAGCTCAGAGAGAGAGAGAGAGAGAGAGGGGGGGGGGGGTACTGACTAACAACATGACCATGTTAAGCCTAAAAAGGAATCCTCGACAAATCGGGGTCTGACCATGAGGCAGCCTGGGCATTGTGTTAAAGGGGAGGTCCGAAAACCAACACCTTTACTCTCCGGACAAAAACTGATTTAACAATGACTACGCTTATAATACACAGTAAAACGTTGACCAGTGGTAAAACATAAAGTCCTGGATAGTAAAACGTTGACTAGTGGTAAAACATTAAGTCCTGGATGGATTGAATAACAGCATTATTATGATATTTGATCGATGTCCAATGTTCCTGCATAGTCAGTATTTGTTGTATTTTGAGAAATCTTGAAGAGGTTGCTGATATTTTCAACCCTATCAATTTGAGTAGTCTACTGATCTACTGTAATTCAACTTCTGAAATAATGGCTCTACTCAATAAAACGGTCAATTGTCTGGGTCTGGGACATATTAATTTGTACATGACCTAACTCACGTTAACGGTCCCTACAGTTGAGTTGGTCTGCATAGTCACATTAAATGCGTAACTGTTAGGCCTATAAGCAACAATGTGACTGTATAAGCTACAGATCAATCTACACCTCATATCTAAAGACAAATAACCTACTAATTTGATTATCACGAAGCCGTAAACGAGCAAGCAAGAGCATTGGAACATCAACCAGTTCTGCCTGCATTGACACAAGTAGCCTATACAAGTAGACGAAACAATTTACCATCACATAGGGAGTTCAGGCTCATCTCAATCAAAGTTTCGTCACCACTCTTTCCCGTTAGTCGACTCATGTCACTCATCTTGCCGAGCCCTTGCGGATCGCAGGTCGGCCCAGTGAAAAACAAGGAAGATCGGGTATCTTTGGAGTCAGGACTCTGTCCGTCCAAGCCTACGCCTTAGGCTCCGGACTCACTTTGAGCGGTAAATGTACTGCTACCTTCCCAAGATGTATCTTGAAACTGCGCTCAAGAGACACCACCAGACCCCCAACGCCCCATGACAAAAAAATAATAATCTCCTCATTAAAGGGGAGGGGCTTGACTCCAGGACCCCGTCCGCACTGAGCTGGTTACGTTCAACGGTTACAGACACACATGCATCGTTTGTAAATTATGTCTGAATGTTGGACTGTCCCCCTGGCTAAAAAACAAGAAAATGGTGCAGTCTGGTTTGCTTTATGTAAGGAATTTGAAATGATTTATACTTTTACTTTTATTTTTGATACTTAAGTGTATTTTACTAATTACATTTACTTTTGATACTTAAGTATATTTAAAACCAAATACTTTTAGACTTTTACTCAAGTAGTATTTTACTGGGTGACTTCACTTTTACTTGAGTCATTTTCTATTAAGTTATTTGTACTTTTACTCAAGTATGAACATTGAGTACCTTTCCACCACTGAAAAGGCTTGACATATAAACAAGTTTTAGCTTGATAAACTTTTACAAGTTCCTTAAATAGCTAAATACAAATGCCGCATGGAACAGCTCACAGCAATTTGCGCATAGAGCTCGCCAGATTGTAGTCCTAAAACCCAAAGATGAGTTACTTCTGCTTCGTTCAGCCATGGGGGAAAATTAATGGGGAAAGAAAAGGGTTTTGGGATAAATGGCAAAAAGAAGGTCTGAGTTTAACACAAGCTTAGGAGATCTTATTCGTTTTGTTCTATGGGATAATATCAGTCAGTTAACATGACCTTTATGAATTATGAAGCCTTTGTGTGCTTTATGGGCTTTTTGTTATTGCATAATTATTATTTTTTTTGAAATCACAAAAAGTGACGTTAGCTGATGAAGATTATCTCATAGAATAAAATGTATAGTATCTCCTTAGCCTGTGTTTACCACAGACCTTACTTTCGGTGTTAATCCAAAACCCCTTAAAAAAAAACGCACCATGGCGCAGTTAGTGCCTACAACAAGACAACATTACTATTTCTCTCGATTAGGTCTGTTCTCTGTTACAGAACAAGCATGGGCACAGATAGAACAATGAGACAGATATTTCACCGGATGTATAAATGTGAAGCGTCCGATGGCGTTTCCAATCACTACCAAATATGGTAGTGAGACGAAGCACAGCTTCGGCTTTGGGAGAAGAAGGAATTAAAATGGATTTTTGGCCGACATTCTGCAAATGTTCTCATAGATTAAACATTTCATCTCAATACAGTATTCAGTTCTCAAAAGTAGAATCTGTTACAAACAGAGTGGACTAAGTTTTGTAGACTTTACCCTTTGCCAACGTTTAAAAAAAAAAGGGGTTGTTTAGAAGCGCAAGTCGAATAGAGTGATTGCACACGCGCACTTCAAAGTAGGCGTTCCCTAACGGAAATATGCAAATATATGCTAGAATGCGCCAATAGGATCTCGCTAGCTCGTGCTTGGCTCTGCCCCCTCCTTGCTTGTTCTGCCCACTATGATTCATTTGCTCCCATTGGAAAGACAGGCAGTGGTCTATCCTGGGTTAGTTATAAAAATCTTCGGTATGGGTAACTGAAGCCCAATATGGCGACCAGTGTATGCGTGAGTGGGTGTGTCGAAAGGAGTGGGTGTATGGAAAGCGAATCAGCTAATTGGGCAGATTTGTTGCCACTCAAGACCGTTTTGCGTGACTGATTGGGCTGCACTAGGAGTCGATAGGACGCCACCAGTGCTCTTGTGTTGTGCCTGCCGACTTGAAGTGCTTCCTACAGGGTATCATGGTTGTGTCTCTGGAGTGACTCTTTTAATGGACGTGTCAAGAGAAGTGGGAGGATTGGGAGCACTGATGGGAGGATCATGGGAGGATCAGGCGCTGGATGGTTTCTCTGTGATTCGTTAGGGTTTTGATTGAGCGGTGTTCCCGACCGTGTGTCACTTCCGGCCAGCCTGGGGACGAAGTTATCGTGTGAAACAAGACTGGGAGAGTTAAAAAGGCGCGATCTAATCTTGATAGAATCATACTGTCAGTTGGATGTTAACGAAACACAAATAACAAACACCTATCTTATAAACTAAATTAAAATAAAATTACTTTTATGTCACTTTTTACCTATACATATTAGGTCTACAAGTCGTTATGACGTCTGTTTAGCTATCATATGATGACAATACAATTGTGTTTTGTTAATAAGTCTTTTTATCATTACTGTTGTAGGTTATTATTAGGCACCAAACAGACTATACAGGTTTTTCATTTACCAGTAAATCTATATTTCCTTATTATAACTCATGGCTATCATCATAGTTTTTGGCTCAATAATCTACTCTTGTAGAATCTGGCAGCAAACCGGCTTAGAATGGGAACTTCTGGGCTCTCTCTGTATTGTATTGTCATTATTTTCAATAACAAGGCCAACAATAAAATCCATCAATATGTATCAATATATACATATCAATATGTCTCCTACCAGAAATGCTGTGTGTATCCACTGTAGAAAACATAACATAATAATATGTTATGTTGCCTATTATGAAAATACTAACCTAATGACTTGTAGCGTGTTAGCATACTCAAAATCAAGCTCTCAGTCATCTCTGAGAGTTTGAACATCGTGAATGGGGTTGTTGGGGCGGCAGGTAGCTTAGTGGTTAAGAGCGTTGTGCCAGTAACCGAAAGGTCCCTGGTTCTAATCCCCGAGCCAACTACGTGAGAAATCTGTCTGTGCCCTTGAGCAAGGCACTTACCACTAATTGCTCCTGTAAGTCGCTCTGGATAAGAGTGTCTGCTAAATGACTAAAAATGTTTGTTTTTTTTAAATGTGAAGAAAAATGTGGCCTTAATTGGCCATGTGTACTCTTAAATCTCAACCAGGCAGAGCCAGAAAAGGAATGGCCACTCCTCTCTAGGTTTTCCCCTAGGGCAAGGTTCCTGACCACTGTGCTTTGCTTGCACTTGGGGGGTTTAGGCTGGGTATCTGTATGTACTTAATGACAGCTCCTGATGTAAAAAGGCCTTTATATACTGAACAAAAACATAAACGTAACATGCAACAATTTCAAAGATTTTAATGAGTTACAGTTCATATAAGGAAATCAGTCAATTGAAATAAATTAATTAGGCCCTAATCTATGGATTTTACATCACAGATATGCATCTGTTGGTCACAGATACTGTACCTTAAACAAAAGGTAGGGACGTGGATCAGAAAACCAGTCAGTATCTGGTCTGACCAGCATTTGCCTCATGCAGCGCGACACATCTCCTTCGCATTGAGTTGATCAGGCTGTTGATTGTGGCCTGTGGAATGTTGTCCCACTCCTCTTCAATGGTTGCTGGATATGGGCGGGAACTGGAACACACTGGCGTACACATAAATCCAGGGCATCCCAAACATGCTAAATGGGTGACATTTCTAGTGAGCATGCAGGCCATGGAAGAACTGGGATATTTTCAGCTTCCAGGAATTGTGTACAGATCCTTGTGACATGGGGCCGTGCATTATCATGCTGAAACATGAGGTGATGGGGGCGGATGAATGGCACGACAGTGTTGTGTGACAAAACTGCACATTTTAGAGTGACCTTTTATCGCCCCCAGCACAAGGTCCACCTGTGTAATGATCATGCTGTTTAATCAGCTTCTTGATATGCCACACCTGTCATGTGGATGGATTAGCTTGGCAAAAGAGAAATGCTCACTAACAGGGATGTAAGCAAATTTGTGCACAAAATCAGAGAGAAATAAGCTTTTTGTGCATATGGAAAATTTCGGGGATCTTTTATTTCAGCTCATGAAACATGGGACCAACACTTTACATGTTGCGTTGATATTTGAGTTCAGTATAAATAACATACGATTGATTGAGAGGTTTGTCCACCACCTCATACACGTCAAGAACATGTTTATTTATTTATTTATTTCAAATCCATTGGTGACTACTCAACCTGTGGTGTGGTGTTACATAAAGGGTAGATTCAAGGTTTTGAGTCAAACCCAAGGTCATGCACTTATTCTACCAGACTGTTATAGAGAGATTTCTATTATATGGCATTTTAGCCTGCTTTGTGAAATTGTCAGTTACTTTAAAATGACTGTCCAGAGACATCAATGAATATGATGGGTGTGAACAAACAATCATGGCACAGCCAATTAAAATAATCTCAGACCCTTCCTATGTTCCACCCAACCGACATGTGCAGTATATATATTTATTATATAAATCATGATTTGGTGGGCTATATCTGTTAAGGACATACAGTGCATTCGGAAATTATTCAGACCCCTTCCCTTTTCCCACATTTTGTTACGTTACAGCCTAAAATTGATCTAAAATTGATTAAATATTTATTTTTTGAATGCCAAGCGTCACGTCTGGAGGAAACCTGGCACCATCCCTACGGTGAAGCATGGTGGTGGTAGCATCATGCTGTGGGGATGTTTTTCAGCGGCAGGGATTGTCCGTAGAGCTCTGAGACAGGATTGTGTCGAGGCACAGATCAGGGGAAGGGTACCAAAAAATGTCTGCAGCATTGAAGGTCCCCAAGAACACAGTGGCCTCTTAAATGGAAGAAGTTTGGAACCACCAAGACTCTTCCTAGAGCTGGCCGCCCGGCCAAACTGAGCAATCGGGGGAGAAGGGCCTTGGTCAGGGAGGTGACCAAGAACCCGATGGTCACTCTGACAGAGCTCCAGAGTTCCTCTGTGGAGATAGGAGAACATTCCAGAAGGACATCCATCTCTGCAGCACTCCACCAATCAGGCCGTTATGGTAGTGGCCAGACGGAAGCCACTCCTCAGTAAAAGGCACATGACAGCCCGCTTGGAGTTTGCCAAAAGGCACCTAAAGGACTCTCAGACCATGAGAAATAAGATTCTCTGGTCTGATGAAACCAAGATTGAACTCTTTGGCCTGAATGCCAAGCGTCACGTCTGGAGGAAACCTGTAATCGCTGCCAAAGGTTCTTCAACAAAGTACTGAGTAAAGGGTATGGGGTATTGTGTGTAGATTGATGAGGGGAAAAAACAATTAATCCATTTTAGAATGAGTGGCTGTAACATAACAAAATGTGGAAAAAGTCAAGGGGTCTGAATACTTTCCGAATGCACCGTATAACCAGGAGTCCCAAAGCAGTGCTTACAAATGTGTTTTATGTGTATGTTACCTGAGTGGGACGTTCAGTAGAGTGAGGAAGCGTGTGAGCTGAGAGACACCCAGACTTGACGGTGTCGTCATCACGGGTGCCCTCTGATTCCTCTGTGGCTCAGTGGGGTAGAGCGCTGCGCTTGTAACACAAGGCTTGTGAGTTTGACTCCCACGGGGGGACCAGTACAACGATGTATGCACTCACTACTGTAAGTCGTTCCGGATAAGAGTGTCTTCTAAATTATTTACATTTAAAATGAGCAGGCTAGACATTAGAGTCAACATTGAACTGAACCAAATAAGCAACATTTGTCTTTGTTTAACAGCTGTTTTGGGGTTGCTGGACAAACAAAACTCCACAAATTCTGACTAACTCCTAGCATTGATTATGCAAGAATGGGCTGCCATCAGTCAGGATGTGGCCCAGAAGTTAATTGACAGCATGCCAGGGCGGATTGCAGAGATCTCGAAAAAGATGGGTCAACACTGCAAATATTGACTCTTTGCATAAACTGAATGTAATTGTCAATAAAAGCTTTTGACACTTATGGAATGCTTGTAATTATACTTCAGTATACCATAGTAACATCTGACAAAAATATCTCAGAACACTGAAGCAGCGAACTTTGTGAAGACCAATACTTGTGTCATTCTCAAAACTTTTGACCACGACTCTACGACTCAATGGGGCGGGCATGTACGGCAACAACACAGGGACACAGTACTACCAAGGATTTTTATAACATTGTCCTATCTGTGGCACTACCGTCCGGCAATGGCTTGGGAATCAATTACCTAGCCAATATCAGAGTGACAGTCACAGTAAGCAGACACATACATCGCATGAAACAACAATGCATCCATCATCAACACTTTCAATAGCAAATAAACAATCATCAGTTTTATCATTGAAAATATACAATTATTTGTGTGAAACTAACAGTGAAATACGACTCAGATTCATCCTCTGGCTTGAAAACAGAAGTCCAAACTGCCGGTATGGTAGCTCAATGTACGGTAATGTACCATCTAGCCAAAACAGAGCGCTTTCGACACACCCACTCCTTTCCACACGCCCACTCCTTTCCACACGCCCACTACTTTCCTTTCGACCACACCATCCTTTCACACGCCCACTACTTTCTTTCGACACACCCACTCCTTTTCACACGCCCCACTACTTTCCTTCGACACACCCACTCCTTTCCACACGCCCACTAACTTTCCTTTAGACACACCCACTCCTTTCACACGCCCATCACTTTCCTTTCGACACACCCACTCCTTTTCACACGCCCACTACTTTCCTTTCGACACACCCACTCCTTTTCCACACGCCCACTACTTTCCTTTCGACACACCCACTCGTTTCCACACGCCCACTACTTTCCTTTCGACACACCCACTTGCCCATACTCTGGTCGCCATATTGGGATGCGGCTACACCCTGTAGGACCACCCTACACAAGTGTCCTTGCTATCCTAATGATCTGTGGGAGGTCCAAATTCTGCACCTCTGACGTCACCCCATTTGAAGAAAAAATGTAAAGCTGCAATATGCAACTTTTTGGGCAACCTTACCAAATTCACATAGAAATGTGAGTTATAGATCTGTCATTATTATTGAAAGCAAGTCTAAGAAGCGGTAGATCTGTTCTATGTGCAATATTTCTATGCTTCTCGTTCTTAAGTTTAATTTTTTGCTTCATTTACTTTTGGTCAGTACACCAGCTTCAAACAGCTGAAAATACAATATTTTTGGTTATGGAAAATATATTTCACAGAGGTTTAGATGGTACAATGATTCTCTACACTTGCTTGTTTTGTCACATAAACTGAAATTAGCCGAACTATTAGAATTTTAGCAACCAGGAAATGGAGGAGCGATTTCTGCATATTGCACCTTTAAAATGGTAAGGGTTAAGGTTAGGGTTACCTAAATGGTTATGGTTAAGCGGTTGCCTATCCCCACAGACTATCCATTATATTGACCAGATAATCTAGTGGCCGCTCTAACAAAAACAAAACAATTTAAGAAATTGAAGGCACAACGGTTTCCACTAGTTACCACAGCCACAAAGTCAAAATTGTCTATATCATAAAAATTCATGAAAACTAAAATGTGCTTTTTGGTTTTAATTTAAGGTTAGGGTTGGGCATAAGGTTAGCAGTGTGGTTAAGGTTAGGGTTAGGTTTAAAAACACATTTTAAGAAGATCAATTGTAGAAATAGGCGGGGTTTATGACTTTGTGGCTGGGGTAACTAGGGATGACCAGGCACAACTCCGATATAAAGTGTTTTTTCTCAAAGTTTCGGGATGTCACGAGTCCTACTTATATCAGTACACTCGTAACAACCTAATCATTACACAACTTCTATTCGATCAAATAATCTACACGTAGCAAATAAGCCATTCCATTTTCACACTCTCTCATTGCAGCGAAAAACAAACAAAGAACGCCACCTGCTGGAGAAGACAGATTTTGAGCCCAGTTATCCCTCTGGCTTCTCCTCTTCGCTAATACCATCTGAATAACAGGAGAGGCTTGAATAGTAGGCAGCGGTCTTCCCTAACGTACATTTATGTCATTTAGCAGACGCTCTTATCCAGAGCGACTTACAGGAGCAATTAGGGTTAAGTGCCTTGCTTCAAGGGCACATCGACAGATTTTTCACCTAGTAGGCTCGGGGATTAGAACCAGTGACCTTTCGGCTACTGGCACAACGCTCTTAACCACTAAGCTACCTGCCGCCACCTTAACCAAATACATTTAAACTTTTTCACAATTCCTGACATTTAATCCTAGTAAAAATTCCCTGTCTTAGGTCAGTTAGGATCACCACTTTATTTTATGAATGTGAAATGTCAGAATAATAGCAGAGAGAATGATTTATTTCAGCTTTTATTTCTTTCATCACATTCCCAGTGGGTCAGAAGTTTACATACACTCAATTAGTATTTGGTAGCATTGCCTTTAAATTGTTTAACTTGGGTCAAACGTTTTGGGTAGCCTTCCACAAGCTTCCCACATTAAGTTGGGTGAATTTTGGTCCATTCCTCCTGACAGAGCTGGTGTAACTGAGTCAGGTTTGTAGGCCTCCTTGCTCGCACACACTTTTTCAGTTCTGCCCACACATTTTCTATAGGATTGAGGTCAGGGCTTTGTGATGGCCACTCCAATACCTTGACTTTGTTGTCCTTAAGCCATTTTGCCACAACTTTGGAAGTATGCTTGGGGTCATTGTCCATTTGGAAGACCCATTTGCGACCAAGTTTTAACTTCCTGACTGATGTCTTGAGATGTTGCTTCAATATATCCACATAATTTTCCTTCCTCATGATGCCATCTATTTTGTGAAGTGCACCAGTCCCTCCTGCAGCAAAGCACCCCCACAGCATGATGCTGCCACCCCCGTGCTTCACGGCTGGGTTGGTATTCTTTGGCTTGCAAGCTACCCCCTTTTCCTCCAAACATAACGATGGTCATTATGGCCAAACAGTTCTATTTTTGTTTCATCAGACCAGAGGACATTTCTCCAAAAAGTATGATCTTTGTCCCCATGTGCAGTTGCAAACCGTAGTCTGGCTTTTTTATGGCGGTTTTCGGAGCAGTGGCTTCTTCCTTGCTGAGCGGCCTTTCAGGTTATGTCGATATTGAACTCGTTTTTACTGTGGATATAGATACTTTTGTACCCGTTTTCTCCAGCATCTTCACAAGGTCCTTTGCTGTTGTTCTGGGATTGATTTGCACTTTTCGCACCAAAGTACGTTCATCTCTAGGAGACAGAACGCGTCTCCTTCCTGAGCGGTATGACGGCTGCGTGGTCCCATGGTGTTTATACTTGCGTACTATTGTTTGTACAGATGAACGTGGTACCTTCAGGCGTTTGGAAATTGCTCCCAAGGATGAACCAGACTTGTGGAGGTCTACACATTTTTTTCTGAGGTCTTGGCTGATGTCTTTTGATTTTCCCATGATTTCAAACAAAGAGGCACTGAGTTTGAAGGTAGGCCTTGAAATACATCCACAGGTCCACCTCCAATTGACTCAAATGATGTCATTTAGCCTATCAGAAGCTTCTAAAGCCAGGACATCATTTGCTGGAATTTTCCAATCTGTTTAAGGCACAGTCACTTAGGTATGTCAAACTTCTGACCCACTGGAATGTGATACAGTGAATTATTAAGTAATAATCTGTCTTAAACATTGTTTGGAAAAATTACTTTGTCATGCACACATAGATGTCCTAACAACACGACTTGCCAACTATAGTTTGTAACAGAACTTTGTGGAGTGGTAGGGGGGGTGACAAACGGTTTTATTGACTCAACCTAAGTCTATGTAAAACTCCGAATTCAACTGACATGTCAATGTTATCATGCCACCGTGTGGTCGATCTTAGCATATGTTGAATCTCGACAGTATTTGGAACATGTGTGTTAGCAGTTTTATTACAATCGAATCTCCGTGACTGATGTATAGGCTTTTGTGCGAACCACGTCCACGTGAATGTTTATATACTGTCAGAATGGCCTAGTTTTCCGTGACATTTTAGTGGCAGAAAGCATGGACAGGAATTGCTGACAGGAAGGCCCCACTCTCACACAAACACACGCTCGTGTAGAAGTTTCCTTTACACTCCCACATGGAGCACAAAGGAGAATGAACATTGAGAGAAAAAATTGACATAGAAAATAAGAAAAATAAGAAATTGGGAATGAATTAAAATAATAATAAAATGTTAAACGTTAAATATGTTTAACGTTAAAGGTTGACATAAGTAATATAGTAAAAGGGTTACAGATTAGATATTATTTTATTTTTGGAGGATAAGGCTTTAAGGCCTGTAGGAGATTGATAGTGAAATGCACCTCTGTAGCTCAGCTGGTAGAGCACGGCGCTTGTAATGCCAGGGTAGTGGGTTCGATCCCTGGGACCACCCATACACAAAAACGTATGCACGCATGACTGTAAGTCGCTTTGGATAAAAGCGTCTGCTAAATGGCATTTTATTATTATTATAAATGTTATAATGTTCAAATAATAGGATGATGATGTTGAATGTTTAAGATGTAACTGGGGAGCAATAAATTAGGTTAGAGTGAGATTAGAATTGAGTGAAATTAGAATATTAAAGGTTGACTTGAAAGGGAACAAGAAGTGTTAATATTTAAAACTAGAAGTGATAATGATGTTTAGCTCGAGGAATATTAAAGGTGTTAGCTTGACCTAGAGTAACCCCTCAGGTCAGACTAGTTAGGAGAGACCTAAAAGGAGGAGTCAGGTAACCATAGTGATACGGGGCTCGGACCCTTATGAGATGAGGCTCGTATCATTTGGTATTGGAGGCCGCATCATTCTTGTGGGGTTAGGGGGTTACTTGCGTCACGGCTCGCTTGAGCCTGGGGGTGGGGAGGAGCGGGTGCAAGATTTTGTAGAGGCAGTCAGCAAAACCACAAGGTAGGCGAGGATTAATGACCGCACGGGCGGTGCTAGGACCACAGATAGGTCAACATTTTATATATTTTTTTCAAGTCTCTTTGGGCTTGATAGAAGAACCTGCTGTCTGTTGAAGAAAAATATTGCTGTAGCTTTTTTTAGCTCATATATATTTTGATTTTTTATGATACTTGGTTTTATTCTTAAAGTGTTAAAGTAAAGTTCTAGAAGGAATCCTTAAGGTTACCTTATTGATATAGGTTTTAAGTAGCTGTTAGAGTTTTGAAACACCAACTGAGGGACTGATCATCCTGAGGGGGGCGACAAAAGACTGTTTATAGTTGAAGGTAAGAGACAGTTTTTCTTGTTATTAAATGCTTCTCAGAGAATTGTAACACAAATGTAATTGTTTGACAAAAAAAAATATGTGTTGGTAGTCTAGTAGGTGTTTAGATAAGGATCCTGAAGGTATTTAATCCATAGTACATTTTTGCTTATCATAATTGCTTGTGTGATTTATTGATTGATTGATTGAGCTGGGACTTTTTATGCCTGTTTCTGGAATTTTGAATAAACTTGCTTTATTGTTCTGAAACCCTGTGTCATCAAAAGAGTCATACAAGTGCATGTCGTTTTACTCAATAATCTCTGAGACTGACTTGATTGATTTGAGGATTTTTAGCATCTGGTTAGTTAGTCTATTGGGAACCTGAGTTGCTGGAATAAAATAACCTGAGACCGAACTATAGGTACTGAGCGAGTTGGTCGGAGTCGTAAGCGGGGTGTTTCTGGGCTAAGCCAACCCAGGAAATAGGGGCCCCTCATAGTGGGCTACGGGGGAAGCTCTGGCCTGGACCATCCTGAGAAGGCGCCAGGTGGAACGAGAGTGAGGCAGTAATGACACTAAGCTCTGAGGATAGCCCTTTACTGTAAGGCCCTTTACTGTAAGGCCCTTTACTGTAAGGCCCTTTATTGTAAGGCCCTTTACTGTAAGGCCCTTTATTGTAAGGCCCTTTATTGTAAGGCCCTTTACTGTAAGGCCCTTTACTGTAAGGCCCTTTACTGTAAGGCCCTTTACTGTAAGGCCCTTTATTGTAAGGCCCTTTATTGTAAGGCCCTTTACTGTAAGGCCCTTTACTGTAAGGCCCTTTACTGTAAGGCCCTTTATTGTAAGGCCCTTTATTGTAAGGCCTTTACTGTAAGGCCCTTTATTGTAAGGCCCTTTACTGTAAGGCCCTTTACTGTAAGGCCCTTTACTGTAAGGCCCTTTACTGTAAGGCCCTTTATTGTAAGGCCCTTTATTGTAAGGCCCTTTATTGTAAGGCCCTTTACTGTAAGGCCCTTTACTGTAAGGCCCTTTATTGTAAGGCCCTTTACTGTAAGGCCCTTTACTGTAAGGCCCTTTACTGTAAGGCCCTTTATTGTAAGGCCCTTTATTGTAAGGCCCTTTACTGTAAGGCCCTTTACTGTAAGGCCCTTTACTGTAAGGCCCTTTATTGTAAGGCCCTTTATTGTAAGGCCCTTTACTGTAAGGCCCTTTACTGTTGAGTCTGAGGAACAGTACCTAGCTGTAGACTAGCTCAGTGGTAAGGCGAGGCGCCATCTCAGGTTCGACTTGAGTTGTTAATCTTGCAGAGGTGGTATTTTAGCTTTGACAATAATGAACAAAAATAAATGCAACGTGTAAAGTGTTGATCCCATGTTTCATGAGCTGAAATAAAAGATCCCAGAAATGTACAAAAAGCTTATTTCTCTCATTTTGTTCACACATTTGTTTACATTTGTGGTCCTCTGTAGCTCAGCTGGTAGAGCACGGCGCTTGTAACGCCAAGGGTAGTGGGTTCGATCCCCGGGACCACCCATGCACAAAAAAAAATAAAAAAATGTATGCACACATGACTGTAAGTCACTTTGGATAAAAGCGTCTGATAAATGGCATGTTATATTATTATTACATCCCTGTTAGTGAGCATTTCTCCTTTGCCAAGATAATCCATCCACCTGACAGGTGTGGCATATCAAGAAGCTGATTAAACAGCATCATCATTACACACAGGCACTTTGTGCTGGGGATAATAAAAGGCCACTCTAAAATGTGCAACATTGTTTTAGAGAATTTGGCAGTACTAATCGGCCTCACAACTTCAGACCATGTGCAACCAGCCCAGGACCTCCACATCCGGCTTCTTCACGTGCGGGATCGTCTGAGACCAGCCACCCGGACAGCTGATGAAACTGAGGAGTATTTCTGTCTGTAATAAAGCCCTTTTGTGGGGAAAAACTCATTCTGATTGGCTGGGCCTCGCTCCCCAGTGGGTGGGCCCACCATGTGGCCAATTGGCATGGTTTTGCATGAGAGGGTGTGACCATCATGAACTTTACATCCTCCGAGGCCTTATTATTTCGCGGGAATTAGCATTTTTTTTCAACCACATTTGCAGAATCTGTATAGTAATAAAAATGACTGAGAAGAAATACAATTTTCACTGAACCCCTAATGAACGCCAACAAATACAGTAAGGTTTCACTAGCTTCACTGCTGAACCCCTAATGAACGCCAACAAATACAGTAAGGTTTCACTAGCTTCACTGCTGAACCCCTAATGAACGGCAACAAATGCAGTAAGGTTTCACTAGCTTCGCTGCTGAACCCCTAATGAACAAGAAATAGACATGTTAAATTGAAGCAGGGATGTTTTAGTCCATAAGGGGTGGAATAAATGGAGGACAATGAGCCCGTTCGGAAGCTAGATGTGTAGGCCTTGGCCAAGCGACAGTGATAGGGCCTAGGCTATGCACTTATTTTAGGTTACTATGTTGCTTAGCAACATGAAAGTAAGAACAAATATTACAGGTCATCTCAACGGCCTAAACTAGCCTACAGATGTTTGCATGTGAAGTTACAGCAGTGTCTATACTTTATTGCTTTCAGCATACAGAACATCATTATGGCTCAGGGCAACTATAACAAGCCCTCTCTGCTGATCTAGTGAGGTATTTAATATCCTCTTATAAACAAGCCCTCTCTGCTGATCTAGTGAGGTATTAAATATCCTCTTATAAACAAGCCCTCTCTGCTGATCTAGTGAGGTATTAAATATCCCCCTTATAAACAAGCCCTCTCTGTTGATCTAGTGAGGTATTAAATATCCTATTATAAACAAGCCCTCTGCTGATCTAGTGAGGTATTAAATATCCCCCTTATAAACAAGCCCTCTGCTGATCTAGTGAGGTATTTAATATCCTCTTATAAACAAGCCCTCTCTGCTGATCTAGTGAGGTATTAAATATCCTCTTATAAACAAGCCCTCTGCTGATCTAGTGAGGTATTAAATATCCTCTTATAAACAAGCCCTCTGCTGATCTAGTGAGGTATTAAATATCCCCCTTATAAACAAGCCCTCTCTGTTGATCTAGTGAGGTATTAAATATCCCCCTTATAAACAAGC
Source organism: Coregonus sp. 'balchen' (assembly GCA_902810595.1). NCBI lineage: Eukaryota > Metazoa > Chordata > Actinopteri > Salmoniformes > Salmonidae > Coregonus > Coregonus sp. 'balchen'. The sequence continues at coordinate 20,240,013 of LR778278.1, read as the reverse complement.
CCTCTGCTGATCTAGTGAGGTATTAAATATCCTCTTATAAACAAGCCCTCTGCAGATCTAGTGAGGTATTAAATATCCTCTTATAAACAAGCCCTCTCTGCTGATCTAGTGAGGTATTTAATATCCTCTTATAAACAAGCCCTCTCTGCTGATCTAGTGAGGTATTAAATATCCTCTTATAAACAAGCCCTCTGCTGATCTAGTGAGGTATTAAATATCCTCTTATAAACAAGCCCTCTGCTGATCTAGTGAGGTATTAAATATCCCCCTTATAAACAAGCCCTCTCTGCTGATCTAGTGAGGTATTTAATATCCTCTTATAAACAAGCCCTCTCTGCTGATCTAGTGAGGTATTAAATATCCTCTTATAAACAAGCCCTCTCTGCTGATCTAGTGAGGTATTAAATATCCCCCTTATAAACAAGCCCTCTCTGTTGATCTAGTGAGGTATTAAATATCCTCTTATAAACAAGCCCTCTGCTGATCTAGTGAGGTATTAAATATCCCCCTTATAAACAAGCCCTCTCTGTTGATCTAGTGAGGTATTAAATATCCTCTTATAAACAAGCCCTCTGCTGATCTAGTGAGGTATTAAATATCCCCCTTATAAACAAGCCCTCTCTGCTGATCTAGTGAGGTATTAAATATCCTCTTATAAACAAGCCCTCTCTGCTGATCTAGTGAGGTATTAAATATCCTCTTATAAACAAGCCCTCTGCTGATCTAGTGAGGTATTAAATATCCTCTTATAAACAAGCCCTCTGCTGATCTAGTGAGGTATTAAATATCCTCTTATAAACAAGCCCTCTCTGCTGATCTAGTGAGGTATTAAATATCCTCTTATAAACAAGCCCTCTCTGCTGATCTAGTGAGGTATTAAATATCCCCCTTATAAACAAGCCCTCTCTGTTGATCTAGTGAGGTATTAAATATCCTATTATAAACAAGCCCTCTGCTGATCTAGTGAGGTATTAAATATCCTCTTATAAACAAGCCCTCTCTGTTGATCTAGTGAGGTATTAAATATCCTCTTATAAACAAGCCCTCTCTGCTGATCTAGTGAGGTATTAAATATCCTCTTATAAACAAGCCCTCTGCTGATCTAGTGAGGTATTAAATATCCTCTTATAAACAAGCCCTCTCTGCTGATCTAGTGAGGTATTAAATATCCCCCTTATAAACAAGCCCTCTCTGCTGATCTAGTGAGGTATTAAATATCCCCCTTATAAACAAGCCCTTTCTGTTGATCTAGTGAGGTATTAAATATCCCCCTTATAAACAAGCCCTCTGCTGATCTAGTGAGGTATTAAATATCCTCTTATAAACAAGCCCTCTCTGCTGATCTAGTGAGGTATTAAATATCCTCTTACAAACAAGCCCTCTCTGCTGATCTAGTGAGGTATTAAATATCCCCCTTATAAACAAGCCCTCTGCTGATCTAGTGAGGTATTAAATATCCTCTTATAAACAAGCCCTCTCTGCTGATCTAGTGAGGTATTAAATATCCTATTATAAACAAGCCCTCTCTGCCTTGAGAGAGAGCTTCCCCTCAATCCAAATCCAACACACACACACACACACACACACGGCTCTCTCCCCCTCAATCCAGAAACATGTGTCCGTCTGCTCTTTCCCAGCCACATCTCCGTTACGTTGCTCCCGTCCCATCTTTGTCAAACCAATACCAGTTGGCCCCCCAGCACCCTTCAACTGTCTGCCTGGTCCCTTTCCTGTGTAATTATCCTCTCCCTCCTCTCTGGGCTGCAACATGCAGAGAATAGAGCTGCCTCGTCTTACAGCCTCTCCTCTCCCTATCCGTCTTGTCATGTGGAGGTTGTGTGTGTGTGTGACTGTGTGTGTGTGTGTGTGTGTGACTGTGTGTGTGTGTGTGTGTGTGTGTGTGACTGTGTGTGTGTGTGTGACTGTGTGTTTGACTGTGTGTGTGTGTGTGTGACTGTGTGTGTGTGTGTGTGTGTGTGGGGGGGGTACCTCTACAGATACTGGACTGGATTTAGGAGGGGGGGGGGGGGGGGGGGGGGGGGGCTTGTGAAGTCCAAATGAATGGTGAGGGCTGTAGACATACGTCTTCTCCTCTGTAATAACAGGGCATTGGGTGGTCCCACTTGGACCCCGTTTGGGATTAAAGAGGGTCGACGAGGAGATACCGCTTCATAGTGTACATACATACACATGTATGCCTTCTGATTAGGTAGACGTCTAGGTTCAAAGACAGTCTCCAGAAGAACATGTAGTCCAGGAAATTGGGCCGATGTCATATAACCGTAACATATAGTGCATGTAGCAATCTTAATAGTACTATATCTTGTCAAGAGATTTAGATCTCTTAGTTTCACAGCTAAAGTATTAGGCCGACAGTCACAGGGACCCTGGTTTGAGTCGTGGTAGTGGGGGTTTACCTCCTAATGCGGCACATTGGTGTCAGGGCCAATGAAAGCGCCCCTAATTCGCCATGATAAAATAATCTTTGATTTTTTGGGGAGGTTAAATATTCAGAGCAGTTGTTATCATTGAATGAAATAATCGACTCAGATAATTGCTAAAAATTGCTGTAAAACATATTTATGCTGAACAAAAATATGAACGCAACATGCAACAATTTCAAAGATTTTGTATGAGTTACAGTTCATTTAAGGAAATCAGTCAATTGAAATAAATTCATTAGGCCCTAATCTATGGATTTCACATGACTGGACAGGGGCCCACTCACTGGGGAGCCAGGCCTAGCCAATCAGAATGAGTTTTCCCCCACAAAATGGCTTTATTACAGACAGAAATAGTCCTCAACACCCCCCCCCACCCCCCCTCAGACGATCCCACAGGTGAAGAAGCCGGATGTGGAGGTCCTGGGCTGGCGCGGTTACACGTGGTCTGCGGGTTGTGGACGTACTGCCAAATTCTCTAAAACTACGTTGGATGCAGCTTATGGTAGAGAAATTAACATTACATTATCTGGCAACAGCTCTGGTGGACATTCATGCAGTCAGCATGCCAATTGCAAGCTCCCTCAAATTTGAGACATTGTGTTGTGTGACAAAACCACACATTTTAAAGTGGCCTTTTACTGTCCCCAGCACAAGGTGAACCTGTGTAATGATCATGCTGTTTAATCAGCTTCTTGATATGCCACACCTGTCAGGTGGATGGATTATCTTGGTAAAGGAAAAATGCTCACTAACAGGGATGTAAACAAATTTGTGCACAAAATGTAAGAGAAAAAAGCTTTTTGTGCATATGGAACATTCCTGCGATTTTTTTTTTTTCAGATCATGAAACATAGGACCAACACTTTACATGTTGCGTTTATATTTTTGTTCAGTGTATTTCAGCGTCTTGTTACCTGGCACCTGCGCTGCCTATGTGCGGTCCTTTAAAATGTGTACTCTGCTGCCACCTGTTGGATAGTAGTAGGTACTTTAAACAATCATCCTGAGATTTCCAATTTCTTGATGCCCAGATTGAATAACTATCAAACGAATTATTTACACATAATAACGCAAACTCCGTTTAACCAATCAAGTAGTATGCTAGCCTATATTTCTGCTGTTACTCCCAACCCACAACCCATCCGGATTCCAAAAGTCCCCAGCAGGCCAAGAAAGAAACAATGCAGTTAGTGACATCACTGGGCAACAGGTAAAGTCGCTTTTACATTCCTGAGGGTGAGAAACAAATGCGGTGTTTGAATTCAGAAGAAGTGGTTTGTCAGGTGCACCGAATGCTATTTTTGTTACGTGCAAATGTTGAGTTGAAATATAATCCTCCTTTGAACGCGCTGTGTGGTTTGGTCGTTGGAGACCTACAGCGGAGAGAACTCTCTCTGTTGGATTGAACACCTATTCAGCTGTCATGTCGCGGCACAGGAGACAGGTAGATAAAACTATTGTTCTTATAGGAATCCACCTGCCTGTCAACAGGATGTTTGAGTATCGGTTTAGCCTACTTATTTATTAACTATACATGAACAAATAATCGTCATACGTTTTTATTCATTGCTAATTGGGTATGCATTTGCTGTGGTCTTTCACATTGGTGGGTAATTAATTGATTCATTTCGTAGCCATTTCATGGATTGGAAGAAATAGATGAATGGGCAGTTGAATATGATGCTGTGATTTACCTTAATTGCATAGGCTACGTTTTCAAATATTGCATAATTCCACTTTTTATTTGCATAGCATACCCAGGCTTAGGCTAACACATTGACATAGGTGGCCCCTGCTCTTTCTCTCAACGTGCCACAATACACATGGTCATATACAGTTGAAGTCGGAAGTTTACATACATCTTAGCCAAACTCCGTTTTTCCCCAATTCCTGACATTTAATCCTAGTAAAAATTGCCTGTTTTAGGTCAGTTAGGATCACCACTTTATTTTAAGAATGTGAAATGTCAGAAGTAGAGAGAATGATTTCTTTCAGCTTTTATTTATTTCATTACATTCCCAGTGGGTCAGAAGTTTACATACACTACAAGTTTACATGTAGTCCCATGTAGCTCAGTTGGTAGAGCATGGCGCTTGCAACGCCAGGGTTGTGGGTTCGTTTCCCACGGGGGGCCAGTATGAAAATGTATGCACTCACTAACTGTAAGTCGCTCTGGATAAGAGCGTCTGCTAAATGACTAAAATTATTATTTTTTTGGTAGCATTGCATTAAATTGTTTAACTTGGGTCAAAGGTTTCGGGTAGCCTTCCACAAGTTTCCCTCAATAAGTTGGGTGAATTTTGGCCCATTCCTCCTGACAGAGCTGGTGTAACTAGTTTGGGAACCGCAAGTCTAATTGCTGTCTTGGAGTCATCTAATTAAAGAAGATGAAGAAGATGATGTGCATACTCACCGTGCTGTGTGGTCCTGTGTTCTAATCATGTTTCAGGCCAGCATCGAACTCCTGGAGCTGATGGGAGTGGTGAAGGAAAACGGGCACCCTTCCGATAGTCCTGAGACATCACCACTACTTCCCACAGTGGTAAGAGATGACTGATGAAACGCAGGCCTGTTTCACTGGGTTACTGTATGGAACCCGGCTTTACAGTGCATTGCTGGTTGTTGTATATACTCTATCGACAGTATACAGTGCATTCGGAAAGTATTCAGGGTCCCTTGACTTTTTCCACATTCTGTTACGTTACAGCCTTATTCTAAAATTGATTAAATTGTTTTTTTTCCCCCTCATCATTCTACCCACAATACCCCATAAAGCAAAAACTGGTTTTTAGAAATGTTAGCAAATGTATTAAGAATAAAAATAATGAAATATTACATTTACATAAGTATTCAGATCCTTTACTCAGTACTTTGTTGAAGCACCTTTGGCAGCGATTCTTCGGTATGACGCTACAAGCTTGGCACACCTGTATTTGGGGAGTTTCTCCCATTCTTCTCTGCAGATCCTCTCAAGCTCTCTCAGGTTGGATGAGGAGCGTTGCTGCACAGCTATTTTCAGGTCTCTCCAGAGATTTTTGATCGGGGTTCAAGTCTGGGCTCTGGCTGGGCTACTCAAGGACATTCAGAGACTTGTCTCGAAGCCACTCCTGCGTTGTCTTGGCTGTGTGCTTAGGGTTGTTGTCCTGTTGGAAGGTGAACAGTCACCCAAGTCTGAGGTCCTGAGCACTCTGGAGAAGGTTTTTTATCAGGGATCACTCTGTACTTTGCTCCGTTCATCTTTGCCTCGATCCTGACTAGTCTTCCAGTCCCTGCCGCTGAAAAACATCCCCACAGCATGATGCTGCCACCACCATGCTTCACCATAGGGATGGTGCCAGGTTTTCTCCAGACATGACACTTGGCATTCAAACCAAAGAGTTCAGTCTTGGTTTCATCAGACCAGAGAATCTTGTTTCTCATGGTCTGAGAGTCCTTTAGGTGAATTTTGGCAAACTCCAAGCAGGCTATCATAAAGGCCTGATTGGTGGAGTGCTGCAGAGATGGTTGTCCTTCTGGAAGGTTCTCCCATCTCCACAGAGGAACTCTGGAGCTATATCAGAGTGACCATCGGGTCCTTGGAAACCTCCCTGTCCAAGGCCCTTCTCCCCTGATTGCTCAGTTTGGCCGGACGGCCAGCTCTAGGAAGAGTCTTGGTGGTTCCAAACTTCTTCCATTTAAGAATGATGGAGGCCACTGTGTTCTTGGGGACCTTCAATGCTGCAGAACTTTTTTGGTACCCTTCCCCAGATGTGTGCCTCGACACAATCCTGTCTCGGAGCTCTACGGACAATTCCTTCAACCTCATTGCTTGGTTTTTGCTCTGACATGCACTGTCAACTGTGGGACCTTATATAGACAGGTGTGTGCCTTTCCAAATCATGTTCAGTCAATTGAATATACCACAGTTGGACTCCAATCAAGTTGTAGAAACATTTCAAGGATGATCAATGGAAACAGGATGCACCTGAGCTCAATTTCGAGTCTCATAGCAAAGGGTCTGAAATCTTATGTAAATGTGATATTTCAGTTTTTTATATTTTTATATACATTTGCTAAAATTTCGAAAAACCTGTTTAGAATAAGGCTGTAACATAAAAAAAAGTGGAAAAAGGGAAGGGGTCTGAATACTTTCCGAATGCGCTGCATGTAATCATCATGTCACAGATTCAGTTATTGTTTTGTTTAATCGTCATGTTTAGTATTAGATCCATCAAATCACTGAAGTCTACACTATCTTGTTCATCCTTCCTCCTCAGCATACTCCACTATCGTACGACTATGTCCTGGTCGCTAAGACAGTGGATGATCCGGAGAAAGATACCTTCAAGATGCAAGAGGCCTTCATCGAGAAACTAAAGATGAAGAACTTGAAGATAACAGTGAGTTATGTTACCAGTTTAACAAGCTGTAGAGTTATGTTACCAGTTTTAACAAGCTGTAGAGTTATATTACCAGTTTTAACAAGCTGTAGAGTTATGTTACCAGTTTAACAAGCTGTAGAGTTATATTACCAGTTTTAACAAGCTGTAGAGTTATGTTACCAGTTTAACAAGCTGTAGAGTTATATTACCAGTTTTAACAAGCTGTAGAGTTATGTTACCAGTTTAACAAGCTATAGATAGATACCTTCAAGATGCAAGAGGCCTTCATCGAGAAACTAAAGATGAAGAACTTGAAGATAACAGTGAGTTATGTTACCAGTTTAACAAGCTGTAGAGTTATGTTACCAGTTTTAACAAGCTGTAGAGTTATATTACCAGTTTTAACAAGCTGTAGAGTTATATTACCAGTTTTAACAAGCTGTAGAGTTATGTTACCAGTTTAACAAGCTGTAGATAGATACCTTCAAGATGCAAGAGGCCTTCATCGAGAAACTAAAGATGAAGAACTTGAAGATAACAGTGAGTTATGTTACCAGTTTAACAAGCTGTAGAGTTATATTACCAGTTTAACAAGCTGTCGAGTTATGTTACCAGTTTAACAAGGTGTAGAGTTATATGACCAGTTTAACAAGCTGTAGGCCTTTTCACACTGCATGTTCTTAGGCCAAGGATAGTTTAGCCTCCTTTTGTTGTTCTTGTAGAATACATATTATCTTTATTAGAGGTTTTAAAACCAAACGTAAGTATAATCATGTCTCTGTGGGCTTGAAACTAAGATGAGTTTACCTGCTCAGGATTTCAAAGTCTATTGTCATAGCTTTGTTACAAGGCATTATATAGGCTAAGGCCTCTATTTTAACAAATCTAACACACTGGTCAATCTAAGCACAGTGGGTAGCGCTAGGTTCAGGGGTGTGTCTGAAATATTTTCGCTATTTTCACTATCACAATTATCGTGGGGCACTTGCTTAGCGTTGGCGCGAAAGGGCCGTGTTTTGATGAATAAACAAGTTGTGGGTGTGTCGAGGCTTGGCCCCTCACTGGCCAATCAGAACGTGCTCCATTGGTGAAATATGTGGTTGCTTCAAGTTGAGTATTTATTATTATGTAATTGATGTATTACATTGGAATCAACTCAAATTCCAATCTTAGTCAGTTATAGTTTGTTAAATGGCTTACAGAAACGAAATAACAAAATGACCTATCTTTGCTAAAATACTTCAACTTGAACACATTTGCAGTCCACATATTTCTAACTAATTGCATGGCTTCAGTAGCATTCACACTGATATAGGGGCTAGGCCTACTGTAAATTACATTATGGCTGAGCATGGACATGCCAAACATTGTCAATAAGCAAGACTAAATTCATTATTGATAAGGCCCTAAAAAGATAACAAATTCTAAACAAAACGAAACAACTAGTTTAAAATAAGCTATGTCACACTTACAGGCGCCATCATTTCACTCCTTGGGCATATAATATTAAAACAATGCAGACTAGGGAGGGTTTTACGCACGTCCAAACTTTTCACAGTAGCTGGACAAAGATCCAATATAAAGAGTAAGGGAGAATGTCCTCTCACCGTTATACTGTTTTATGAACATAATCGAAACCATCTTACAGATCAGATCGCATTCAAACATCAGCAGAAGTTGCAATGCATGCTCGCCACAGACGTTGTAACCATAAAAGCAGGAAGGTGAATCCTTCTAATAACGTTGCTTGTTTTTTTCGATTGATTTTACTACAACTAATCCGTTTTTTTTTAAACAACCACAACAATAAATACATGTAAAATGTAATGATGTCATAAAACCTCCAGGATAAAAAAGACATTGTTGTTGAACCAGCCTTCATTATAGTAGACCTGAGGGAGGGGCTTGTTGTTGAACCAGCCTTCATTATAGTAGACCTGAGGGAGGGCTTGGGTTGTTGTTGAACCAGCCTTCATTATAGTAGACCTGAGGGAGGGCTTGTTGTTGAACCAGCCTTCATTATAGTAGACCTGAGGGAGGGCTTGGGTTGTTGTTGAACCAGCCTTCATTATAGTAGACCTGAGGGAGGGCTTGGGTTGTTGTTGAACCAGCCTTCATTATAGTAGACCTGAGGGAGGGCTTGTTGTTGAACCAGCCTTCATTATAGTAGACCTGAGGGAGGGCTTGGGTTGTTGTTGAACCAGCCTTCATTATAGTAGACCTGAGGGAGGGCTTGGGTTGTTGTTGAACCAGCCTTCATTATAGTAGACCTGAGGGAGGGCTTGGGTTGTTGTTGAACCAGCCTTCATTATAGTAGACCTGAGGGAGGGCTTGGGTTGTTGTTGAACCAGCCTTCATTATAGTAGACCTGAGGGAGGGCTTGTTGTTGAACCAGCCTTCATTATAGTAGACCTGAGGGAGGGCTTGGTTGTTGTTGAACCAGCCTTCATTATAGTAGACCTGAGGGAGGGCTTGGGTTGTTGTTGAACCAGCCTTCATTATAGTAGACCTGAGGGAGGGCTTGGGTTTTTGTTGAACCAGCCTTCATTATAGTAGACCTGAGGGGTTTTGAACATATGAAACTGAAAACAAGCAATTGTTACAGGTTACAGATAACTTCTAAATACGAGGTTCACTGGTATTCGCCGAGGTTCTCATCTCTCGTTTCATGATGGCCATGGAAACAGCCTACCTCATGAAGGGAGTTTTATAAATTGATTGAAAATTGATTTTACGCACGTCCAAAATGGGACCTGCTTGGCTAAAATAATGTGGGCCTGCCTACAATACATAGATAAAAAGGGAATGTCAGCTCACTGTTTTACTCCTCTCAAACTTGATATTTTAGTAAAGCTTTGGTGATAAATATTTATTTCCAAGCGGTCTCAGCAGCCAAACCGTTTATCGACAGTCTTGACTACTTCGCGATTGCATTGAGCAGGACAAAAAAAAAAAGCCTTAATTGAGAGGAGGGGAGGCTATGCTTGGTTTTTAACCAAATAAAATGAAATGGGGAAAAAACATTAGTCTTTTATGTTTCTAAATACGAAGTATACAGGCACCAAAAGCACATTAGGCTACTCTTGTTCCATGTGTATATGGGCAGTGCGCGTCACGGCTGGATAGGCTGCGTTTTCGCTGTCAAAATTCATGACGTAACCTACTGCGTTACAGCTAAAACCAAATATCCATATCAGCGGTACCTGAAATTAGCACTTTGGATCATGTTTCTAAGGACACACCTAAAATATTTCCAACCCTACCATCTGAGCACAAGCAAAGTAACATGACGAAATTGAAAACGAACCTGTGTTTAACATTAGCGCCAGCCGAAAACAGAGCCCTCATACATGCTATACAAGTACTAAAGCATTATACCTGCAGCATTTAAGTAGTAGTTTAACAAGTACTAAAGCATTATACCTGCAGCATTTAAGTAGTAGTTTAACAAGTACTAAAGCATTATACCTGCAGCATTTAAGTAGTAGTTTAACAAGTACTAAATAATTATACCTGCAGGATTTAAGTAGTAGTTTAACAAGTACTAAATAATTATACCTGCAGGATTTAAGTAGTAGTTTAACAAGTACTAAAGCATTATACCTGCAGGATCTAAGTAGTACTTTAACAAGTACTACCCAATTGTGCTATCTCTAGATGAGTTTGACAAAAAAATACTGTAATTGTATTGCTTGTATTTCTGTGTTATTAATATTGCTTGTATTTCTGTGTTAATAATATTGAGTTTGACAAAAAAAATACTCTAATAATATTGCTTGTATTTCTGTGTTATTAATATTGCTTGTATTTCTGTGTTAATAATATTGAGTTTGACAAAAAAAAAAAATCTGTAATAATATTGCTTGTATTTCTGTGTTATTAATATTGCTTGTATTTCTGTGTTATTAATATTGCTTGTATTTCTGGTGTTAGAAAATTGTAGACGACACTGTGGTCTTTTATGGGATCCAAGCCCCAAAGGAAGTCTTTGAGAAGTACATGTATCTACTGAAGGTGTCTGATGTGTGCAACTGGAGCGAAACAGCAAGGAACTGTCCCTCTTTCCACCAGGTAAGGCATGCACACACATTTTTACATTTTTCATACATAACCCCCCCCCCCCGTGGGAAACAAACTCACAACCCTGGCGTTGCAAGCGCCATGCTCTACCAACTGAGCTACAGGGGGACACGCATGCAGAGACACACACACTCACACGGTCTGATGACTCAACGTATTAGCATGACAAACATTCTAAAAAGGAATCATCCCATGTACATAAACAGATACTCAGTCTTGTCAGCCATCTTTAAAATATCTTCTTTATTTCAGGATCCGGATTGTTCACTATATGCTGAATCATGTCTTCCTCGATACAGGAGGTGAGTAGTGCTCTTCCCTCACCCACGCCAATCCTCTCTCTCTCTCTCTCTCTCTCTCTCTCTCTCTCTCTCTCTCTCTCTCTCTCTGTCTCTGTCTCTGTCTCTCTCTCTCTCTATCTGTCTCTCTCTATCTGTCTCTCTCTCTTTCTCTTTCTCTATCTCTATCTCTATCTCTATCTCTATCTCTATCTCTATCTCTATCTCTATCTCTCTCTCTCTCTCTCTCTCTCTCTCTCTCTCTCTCTCTCTCTCTCTCTCTCTCTCTCTCTCTCTCTCTCTCTTTCTCTCTCTCACACGTTACACTGGACCCTTCCTAATGTTCCCCTCCTCCTTCTCATCTGTCCATTCTTACAGAGAACCTGTGGGAACTCATGAAGAAGAAAGTGTTTGAAGCAAAGTTCTGCCTGCACGAGGTAAAGACAGTAGTCTGCTGCTCTGGTCAAAAGTAGTGCACAATGTAGGGAATAGGGTGCCATTTGGGATACAACCTGTGTCTCTATGGTGTGTGTGGATCTCTTCCTGACGCTGAACAGCATGGTTCAGGTAGACAGTAGACACACCCATGAGGAAATGGGGTCATGTAGTGTCCATAGATAGAAAAGTACCTGGATTTACTGCCAGAATGAGAGTCCATTTATATGAAATGTTATGTACTGTAGTATAGCATTGTATAACAGAGTTTAATCAAAGGGTATGATAAGTAAATAGACAATGTGCCTGGCTGGCAGTGAAATGTTTCTACAGTATCTTTCATTACAAATGTCATCCCGTGTCCCATTTTACCTTTACGTCATTTAGCAGACGCTCTTAGTAGATGCGAGCGGAGGAGCACACAGACAACTTATTGTGAAAAGGGAAAGCATACCTGTGAGGGAGAGTCTACCCTACACCCTGTACCCTACACCCTATACCCTACACCCTGTACCCTACACCCTGTACCCTACACCCTATACCCTACACCCTGTACCCTACACCCTATACCCTACACCCTGTACCCTACACCCTATACCCTACCAAACCCTAACCCTACACCCTGTAACCCTACACCCTATACCCTACCGACCCTACACCCTACACCCTACCAACCCTATACCACTAACCCTGTACCCTACACCTATACCCTACACCATATACCCTATCACCCTATACCCTACACCAACCCTGTCCAACCCATAACACCCATAACCCTACACCCTATAAACCCTACAACCTATACCCTTACCCTACTTCCCTATCACCCTGACCCTACACCCTATCACCCTACACCATATACCCTATAACCTATACCCTAACCACCCTAACCCTAACCTATACCCTATACCCTACTACCCTATTACCCTATACCCTCACCCTAACCCTTACCCTATACCCTATACCCTATACCCTATACCCTACACCCTATACCCTGTACCCTATTCCCTGTACCCTACACCCTAACCCTGTACCCTATACCCTGTACCCTACACCCTATACCCTGTACCCTATTCCCTACACCCTATTCCCTATACCCTGTACCCTATTCCCTATTCCCTTTACCCTACACCCTATACCCTATACCCTATTCCCTATACCCTATTCCCTGTACCCTACACCCTATACCCTTTACCCTATTCCCTACACCCTATGCCCTATACCCTACACCCTATACCCTGTACCCTAAACCCTATACCCTGTACCCTACACCCTATTCCCTGTACCCTACACCCTATATAGTGTCTCTGGTCAATATAGGGAATAGGGTGCCATTTTGGATGCACACTATACACTACCCAAGTGTCTGGGTTTATCTGATTGAAAATACGTTTCTGTGTCAAAGTGATGTGAGAGAATGGCTGCCGTAAAGACTCCTAAAGGTCAAAGTGATGTGAGTGAATGGCTGCCATAAAGACCCCTAAAGGTCAAAGTGATGTGAGTGAATGGCTGCCATAAAGACTCCTAAAGGTCAAAGTGATGTGAGTGAATGGCTGCCGTAAAGACTCCTAAAGGTCAAAGTGATGTGAGTGAATGGCTGCCGTAAAGACTCCTAAAGGTCAAAGTGATGTGAATGAATGGCTGCCATAAAGACTCCTAAAGGTCAAAGTGATGTGAGTGAATGGCTGCCATAAAGACTCCTAAAGGTCAAAGTGATGTGAGTGAATGGCTGCCATAAAGACTCCTAAAGGTCAAAGCGATGTGAGTGAATGGCTGCCGTAAAGACTCCTAAAGGTCAAAGTGATGTCATTGTTTTCCTCTGTTTCTCTGAGAGACTACTGAGCCACCCTCAGAGTTAAACATAGTGAGGTGATTATTTTCTGTCTGACGGCACCTCCTCTGTTCTTGTTAACTGACATTTGCATGAATGCGTGCACGCACACACACTCAACACACACACTCACACACACACACACTGAGTATCTGTTTGTCCAAGTGATGATTCATTTTTGAAGATGTTAAAACATTTCTCATGCTAATACATTGAGTCATCTGTGTGTGTGTGTGTGTGTGTGTGTGTGTGTGTGTGTGTGTATATGTATGCTCCAGTCCCTGACTCTGTGCTTGTGCTTTCAGAGGAAGAATCAGAAGGAACTGAGGAAGAGTTGGGCCAGATGGACTGCCTGTCTCCAGGGCCAACCCATCAGTGATGTTAGGTTAGTTAGGCTCACCACCCGTGTTTCTGCCTGTCTCCAGGGCCAACCCATCAGGGATGTTAGGTTAGTTAGGCTCACCACCCGTGTTCTGCCTGTCTCCAGGGCCAACCCATCAGTGATGTTAGGTTAGTTAGGCTCACCACCCGTGTTTCTGCCTGTCTCCAGGGCCAACCCATCAGTGATAGGTTAGTTAGGCTCACCACCCGTGTTTCTGCCTGTCTCCAGGGCCAACCCATCAGTGATGTTAGGTTAGTTAGGCTCACCACCCGTGTTCTGCCTGTCTCCAGGGCCAACCCATCAGGGATGTTAGGTTAGTTAGGCTCACCACCCGTGTTTCTGCCTGTCTCCAGGGCCAACCCATCAGGGATAGGTTAGTTAGGCCTACCACCCATGTTTCTGCCTGTCTCCAGGGCCAACCCATCAGTGATAGGTTAGTTAGGCTCACCACCCGTGTTTCTGCCGGTATTCAGACCCCTTGACTTTTTCAAAATGTTGTTACGTTACAGCCTTATTCTAAAATTGATTACATTGTTTTTTTCCCCTCATCAATGTACACACAATACCCCATAATGACAAAGCAAAAACAGGTTTTTAGAAATTTTAGCAAATGTATATAAAAATAAATAAATAATGATATCACATTTACATAAGTATTCAGACCCTTTACTCCGTACTTTGTTAGAACCCTTGGCAGCGATTACAGCCTTTTGTCTTCTTAATTATGACGCTACAAACTTGCCACACCTGTATTTGGGGAGTTTCTCCCATTCTTTTCTGCAAATCCTCTCAAGCTCTGTCAGGTTGGATGGGGAGCATCGCTGCACAGCTATATTCATGTCTCTCCAGAGATGTTCGATTGGGTTAAAGTCCGGGCTCTGGCTGGGCCACTAAAGGACATTCAGAGACTTGTCCCGAAACCACTTCTGCGTTGTCTTGGCTGGGTGCTTAGGGTCATTGTCCTGTTGGAAGGTGAACCTTTGCCCCAGTCTGAGGTCCTGAGCGCTCTGGAGCAGATTTTCATCAAGGATCTCACTGTACTTTGCTCCGTTCATCTTTGCCTCGATCATGACTAGTCTCCCAGTCCCTGCCTCTGAAAAACATCCCCACAGCATGATGCTGCCACCACCACGCTTCACCGTAGGGATGGTGCCAGGTTTCCTCCAGACATGACGCTTGGCATTCAGGCCAAAGAGTTCAGTCTTGGTTTCATCAGACCAGAGAATCTTGTTTTTCATGGTCTGAGAGTCCTTTAGGTACCTTTTGGCAAACTCCAAGCGGGCTGTCATGTGCCTTTTACTGAGGAGTGGCTTCCGTCTGGCCACTCTACCATAAAGGCCTGATTGGTGGAGTGCTGTACAGATGGTTGTCCTTCTGGAAGGTTCTCCCATCTCCACAGAGTTCCTCTGGAGCTCTGTCAGAGTGACCATCAGGTTTTTTCTCACCTCCCTGATCAAGGCCCTTCTCCCCCGATTGCTCAGTTTGGCCGGGAGGCCAGCTCTAGGAAGAGTCTTGGTGGTTCCAAACTTCTTCCATTTAAGAATGATGGAGTCCACTGTGTTCTTGGGGACCTTCAATGCTGTAGACATTTTTTGGTACCCTTTCCCAGATCTGTGCCTCGACACAATCCTGTCTCGGAGCTATACGGACAATTCCTTCGACCTCATGGATTGTTTTTTGCTCTGACATGCACTGTCAACTGTGAGACCTTACATAGACAGGTGTGTGCATTTCCAAATCATGTCCAATCAATTGAATATACCACAGGTGGACTCCAATCAAGTTGTAGAAACATCTCAACGATGATCAATGGAAACAGGATGCACCCAAGCTCAATTTCGAGTCTCATAGTAAAGGGTCTGAATACTTATGTAAATAAGGTATTTCTGTTTTTAATTTCTAATAGATTTGCAAAAAGATTTTATAAACCTGCTTTTGCTTTGTCATTATGGGGTATTCTGTGTAGATTGAGGGAAAAAAAGAATATAACGTAACAAAATGTGGAAAAAGGGAAGAGGTCTGAATACTTTCCGAATGCACTGTATGCCCCTTTAACTTTGGCGGAAATTACTTTGGGGCGAAGGTGTATTGGTTTAGGTTCAGACTGAACCTGTCTTTATCTTGTCTTTATCTTGTCACCTGTCTGTCTTTATCTGTCTTTATCTTGACACCTGTCTTTGTCTGTCTTTATCTTGACACCTGTCTGTCTTTATCTTGTCACCTGTCTGTCTTTGTCTTTTATCTTGTCACCTGTCTGTCTTTATCTGTCTTTATCTTGACACCTGTCTGTCTTTATCTGTCTTTATTTTGTCACTTGTCTGTCTTTATCTGTCTTTATCTTGTCACCTGTCTGTCTTTATCTGTCTTTATCTTGACACCTGTCTTTATCTGTCTTTATCTTGACACCTGTCTGTCTTTATCTGTCTTTATCTTGACACCTGTCTGTCTTTATCTGTCTTTATCTTGTCACCTGTCTGTCTTTGTCTGTCTTTATCTTGTCACCTGTCTGTCTTTATCTGTCTTTATCTTGACACCTGTCTTTGTCTGTCTTTATCTTGACACCTGTCTGTCTTTATCTGTCTTTATCTTGTCACCTGTCTGTCTTTATCTGTCTTTATCTTGTCACCTGTCTGTCTTTATCTGTCTTTATTTTGTCACCTGTCTGTCTTATCTGTCTTTATCTTGTCACCTGTCTGTCTTATCTTTACTTCTGTCTTTATCTTGCACCTGTCTGTCTTTATCTGTCTTTATCTTGTCACCTGTCTGTCTTTATCTGTCTTTATCTTGCACCTGTTGCTTTATCTGTCTTTATCTTGCACCTGTCTGTCTTTATCTGTCTTTATCTTGTCACCTGTCGTGTCTTTATCTTGTCACTGCTGTTTTGTCTTTATCTTGCACCTGTCTGTCTTTATCTGTCTTTATCTTGTCACCTGTCTGTCTTTTGTCATGTCTGTTATCTTGCACCTGTCTGTCTTTCTGTCTTTATTTGTCACCTGTCGTTTTATCTGTCTTTATTTGTCACTGTCTGTCTTCTGTCTATTGTCACCTGTCTGTCTTTGTTTATCTTGTCACCTGTGTCTGTCTTTATTGTCTGTATTTATTGTCACCTGTCGCTTACTGTTTTATTTTGGCACTGTCGTCTTATGCTTTACTGTCGGTCTGTGTGTGTTGGTACTGTCTGTTGATCCTTCCTGCTGTGTTGGTGTCATGTGTTCTTAGGACTGCTTTTCTTCACCCTCATCTGTGAGTGGTGTTGTGTGTTGTGTTTATGCGACTGGTGTGTTATGAAGATTGGTGTGTTGTGTGTTGTACGACTGTGTATGTGGACTGTGTGTGTATGGGACTGTGTGTGTTGTGTGTATGCGGACGGTGTGTGTGTTGTGTGTGGTTATGCGGGACTGTGGTGTGTCTGTGTGTAATGCAGACTGTGTGTGTGGTGTTGTGTAATGGCCGGACTGTGTGTGTCTGTGTTGTGTTGTAATGCGGACTGTGTATGTGACCTGTGTGTTGATGCGGACTGTGTGTGTCTGTGTGTATGCGGACTGTGTGTGTGTGGTGTATGCGGACTGTGTTGTGTGTCTGGGGTGTATGCTGGACTGTGTGGTGTTGTGTGTATGCGGAAACTGTGTGTGTCTGTGTGTATGCGGACTGTGTGTGTGTGTGTGTGGTATGCGGACTGTGTGTGTCCTGTGTGTGTATGCGGACTGTGTGTGTGTGTGTGTATGCGGACTGTGTGTGGTGTGTGTGTATGTGGACGTGTTGTGTGTGTGTGTGTAATGCGGACTGTGTGTGTGTGTGTGGTGGTGGTATGCGGACTTGGTGTTGTCTGTGTGTGTATGGCGTACTGTGTGTTGTGTTGTGTGTGTGGTAGGGCCGGAACTGTGGTGTGTGTGTGTGTATGCGGACTGTGTGTGTCTGTGTGTATGCGGACTGTGTGTGTGTGTGTATGCGGACTGTGTGTGTGTGTGTGTATGCGGACTGTGTGTGTGTGTGTGTATGCGGACTGTGTGTGTGTGTCTGTGTGTGTGCGGACTGTGTGTGTCTGTGTAATATTACTATGTGATAACCTGTATCAAGGCATCAACCTGGTTAATAATGTTTTTCTTGTAGAAAGGAGGTGTGTGAGTCTAAGACAATAATGTGTCCGCTGTGTGACAAGAGATGCAAAGTGTGGCTACTCAGCGATACCTGCCTCTACGCCAAGGTACGCACTCACTCATTCACTCATCACTCATCACTCATTCACTCACTCACTCACTCACTCACTCACTCACTCACTCACTCACTCACTCACTCACTCACTCACTCGTTAGTTTTTTTTTTTTTTTTTTTTTTTTTTTTGAAAAACAATAAAACCCAACAAGTATCAATACAAAGCATTGCCATGGTAAAATCATAACATACACTCAGTGGTCAGTTTATTAGGTATACCTATCTAGTACCGGGTCGGACCCCCCTTTGCTTCCAGAACAGCCTGAATTGTTCAGGGCATGGATTCTTTAATTTTTTGAGGGGGATGTAATTTTCCCCCAATTTCGTGAAATCCAATTGGTAGTTATGATCTTGTCTCAACGCTGCAACTCCCCATTGAGGCGAAGGTCGATACATGCGTCCCCCGAAACGTGACCCGCCAGGCCGCGCTGCTTCTTAACACACTGCTCGCTTAACGCCGAAGCACCAATGTGTAGGAGGAAACACAGTTCGACTGACAACTGAAGTCAGCTTGCAGGCGCCCCGCCCACCACAAGGAGACGCTGGGCTAATTGTGCGCCGCCCCTGGGGCTCCCGGTCACAGCCGTCTGTAACACAGTCTGTAATCCCCAGGCTGTAGTGGAGCCTCAGCACTGTGATGCAGTGCCTTAGACCGCTGAGCCACTCGGGAGGCTTCCCAGCATGGATTCTAAAAGGTGTCGGAAACGTTCCACAGGGATGTTGGTCCATGCTGACGCGATGGCAGCACGCGGTTGCTGCATAATTGGACAGCGGTACATTCATGCACCACCAGCCTGTACTGTTGACACCAGGCAGGATGGGTCCATGAACTCATGCTGCTTACGCCAAATCCTGACTCTGCCATCAGCATGACGCAACAGGAACTGGTATTTGTCGGAACAGGCAATGTTTTTCCACTCCTCAGTTGTCCAGTGTTGGTGATGGCCTGCCCACTGGAGCCGCTTCTTGTTTTTAGCTGATAGGAGTGGAACCCGGTGTGGTCGTCTGGTGCAATAGCCCATCTGTGACAAGGATCGACAAGTTGTGTGTTCCGAGATGCCGTTCTGCACAACACTGTTGTACTGCGCCGTTATTTGCCTGTTTGTGGTCCGCCTGTTAGCTTGCACGATTCTTGCCATTCTCCTTTGACCTCTCATCAATGAGCTGTTTTCACCCACAGGACTGTCGCTGACTGGATGTTTTTTGTTCGTCACACCGTTCTCTGTAAACCCTAGACACTGTCGTGCGTGAAAAGCCCAGGAGGGCGTTTCTGAGATACTGGAACCGGCGCGCCTGGCACCGACGATCATACCAGGGTCAAAGCCGCTTAGGTCACTAGCTTTGCCCAATCTAACATTCAATCGAACAGTAACTGAATGCCTCGATGCCTGTCTGCCTGCTTTATATAGCAAGCCACGTCCACGTGACTCACTGTCTGTAGGAGCGAACCATTTTCATGAACGGGGTGGTGAACAGGGTGGTGTACCTTAATAAACTGGCATGGATATTACAGGAGCTAGAGTAATGTTGAAATGTTGCAAAAACATACCAAAAAAAAAGAAGAAAAAAACCTCAACTGAAAGATGTTGACAGGGGTTGATCTGAAACTAAGTGGTTCTAGCACAGTGGCTTAAGGGAAGAATTATGTGGTTACACAATACAACTTAGAAATGTGTAGTCTTCTACTAAATAAGGCCACTCAGGTTTTTGTGAATGCAATTGTAGGCTGTGAACTAACAGGCAGACTACTGCATTATACTATTACTACTACTGCATTATACTTTTACTACTACTGCATTATACTACTACTACTGCACTATACTATTACTAATACTGCATTATACTATTACTACTACTACCGCATTATACTATTACTACTACTGCATTATACTATTACTACCACTGCAGTATATTATTACAACTACTGCAGTATACTATTACTACTACTGCAGTATACTATTACTACTACTGCAGTATACTTTTACTACTACTGCATTATACTATTACTACAACTGCAGTATACTATTACTACTGCTGCTGTATACTATTACAACTACTGCATTATACTATTAATACTACTACTGCACTATACTATTACTACTACTACTGCATTATACTATTACTACTACTGCATTATACTATTACTACTACTGCAGTACACTATTACTACTACTGCAGTATACTATTACTACTACTGCATTATGATATTACTACTACTGCAGTATACTATTCTACTACTGCATTATACTATTCCTACTACTGCATTATACTATTAATACAACTGCAGTATACTATTAATACTACTGCAGTATACTATTACTACTTCTGCATTATACTAATACTACTACTGCAGTATACTATTACTACTACTGCATTATACTATTACTACTTCGGCATTATACTATTACTACTACTGTAGTACACTATTACTACTACTGCATTATACTATTACTACTACTGCATTATACTATTACTACTACTGCGGTATATTATTACTACTACTGCATTATACTATTACTACTACTGCATTATACTATTACTACTACTGCAGTATACTATTAATACTACTGTAGTATACTATTACTACTACTGCATTATACTATTACTACTACTGCATTATACTATTACTACTACTGCAGTATATTATTACTACTACTGCATTATACTATTACTACTACTGCATTATACTATTACTACTACTGCAGTATACTATTACTACTACTGCAGTATATTATTACTACTACTGCATTATACTATTACTACTACTGCATTATACTATTACTACTACTGCGGTAATACTATTAATATACTTGATATACTATTACTACTGCATTATACTATTATACTATTACTACTACTGCATTATACTATTACTACTACTGCATATACTATTAACTACGCTATTTATATAGCATATACTATTACTACTACTGCATTATACTATTACTACTACTGCATTATACTATTACTACTACTGCAGTATATATTACTACTACTGCATTATACTATTACTACTACTGCATTATACTATTACTACTACTGCAGTTATACTATTACATACTACTGCAGTATATATTACTACTACTGCATTATACTATTACTACTACTGCATTATACTATTACTACTACTGCAGTATACTATTACTACTACTGCATGTATACTATTACTACTACTGCATTATACTATTACTACTACTTAAGCAAACTATTTACTACTGCATTATACTATTACTACTACTGCATATACTATTACTACTACTGCATACTTATACTACTGCATATACTTTACTACCTGCATTATACTATACTACTACTGCAGTATACTATTACTACTACTGCAGTATACTATTACTACTACTGCATTATACTATTACTACTACTGCAGTATACTATTACTACTATGCAATTATGACTATTCATTATACTACGCTATTTATTATATTCACATAATACTACTTGCATTATACTAATATAACTACTAACTCTGCAGTATACTATTACTACTACTGCATATATCTACTATTATACTTACTTACTGCATTATACTATTACTACTACTGCATAATTACTATTTACTACTACTGCATATACTATTACTACTACTTGGCATTATATATTACTACTACCTATATTATACTATACTGCAGTATACTATTACTACTACTGCAGTATACTATTACTACTACTGCATTATACTTATACTACTACTGCAGTTATATCTATTACTTACTAACTACTGCATTATACTATTACTACTACTGCATATACTATTACTACTATGCAGATAATACCTATTAACTACTACTGTCAGTATACTATTACTACTACTGCATTATACTATTACTACTACTGCAGTATACTATTACTACTACTGCAGTTATACTATTACTACTACTGCATTATACTATTACTACTACTGCATTATACTATTACTACTACTGCAGTATACTATTACTACTACTGCAGTATATTCTTTATATACTAACTGCATGTATACTATTACTACTACTGCATTATACTATTACTACTTGCAGTATACTATTACTACTACTGCAGTATATTATTACTACTACTGCAGTATATATTACTACACTGCTATATATACTACTATGCATTACTATTACTTACTGCATTACTATTACTACACGCATATACTATTACTACTACAGCATTATACTATTACTACTACTGCACTGCTGCGTATACTATTACTACTACTGCATTATACTATTAATACTACTACTGCACTATACTATTACTTCTACTACTGCATTGTACTATTACTACTACTGCATTATACTATTACTACTACTGCATTATACTATTACTACTACTGCATTATGCTATTACTACTACTGCAGTATACTATTCTACTACTGCATTATACTATTCCTACTACTGTATTATACTATTACTACTACTGCAGTATACTATTCTACTACTGCATTATACTATTCCTACTACTGCAGTATACTATTCTACTACTGCATTATACTATTCCTACTACTGCATTATACTATTACTACTACTGCGGTATACTATTAATACTACTGCTATTACTACTGCATTATACTATTACTATTTATACTACTGCAGTATACTATTGGTAGTACTATTACAGCAAACATAATGGTCAGAGAAGTAATGTTCAAAACATGACATAGACTGACCAGGTGAATCCAGGTGAAAGCTATGATCCCTTGTTGACGTCACCAAGTATCCCCTTTTCCCTTTTTCCCCATCACTTGAGATATCTTGGTAGAAATTATAAGTATATGACAAGCAGCAAGAATGTGATCAAATCAAAGTGTATTGGTTGCGTACACAGTTTAGCAGATGTTATAGCGTGTGCAGCGAAATGCTTGTGTTACTGATTCGAATCAGAGCGCCGGAGGGGAGCAACGGTAGGAGATGTGACAAGATGTCATATTAATTTGTATTTACATCAAGTATTTACAGCCTTTTCATCATAATTCATGATAAATGTTATAAAATATTGACCACAGTAAAAGTCAGAAGGGGTTAAATGGTATTTACTAAGGCAGTGACTGGCATCGCTGTTTTTGGTCTGAAGTCGGTTCCATGGTTGAACTGGTTGATGGTGGGTGTGTTCTTGTGTTCTCTCTGGCCCCATTGGTCTATGCCCTGGAGGCCTGGCCAATAGTCTCTCACTGGGCAGTGCTTAAAGAGTTGTAATCAGCAGGCAGTTTGATTGGCCAGACCTTGCCATTAGGTGGGCCGAACATCAAAACTCCATGATAGTGACCTGGAACTGACCGCTCATGACTTCAGAGATCTCTATGAGGAATGGCGAGTGGTTGCCGTAGTGTTCAATTATGTTGTTATCCATATTGGCGTAAAATCCCTCTTTTGCATGTCTTGTAGATGTTTCCCAATGGTGTCCTCTTGTAGGCCATACATTTCAGAAATCACTTGTCTCAGACCTTTCAGAGTTGGGGTGTTGAGCATGAGCGCATCAAACACCTCCTCAGAATCTGTTCTCACGTACAGGAGTGCTCTCTGCTGCACCTCCCATCTGGCCTGCTTGCTTGGAGGTGGGCTACCACTGCTCTGGTCCACTCTATCAGGGTACAGTCTCTTCAGGGAGGTCCTTTCAATCTCCTCCATTGTTGTGGGGTGGGGTGCAAGGCCGCAGGGCTGCATCTCTGGGATGAAGAGGACAGGGCTGGTGACGTGGTCCTCCAGGGTCTTGAGAAGGTGATGATGTCATGGAGCTGGTGACGTGGTCCTCCGGGGTCTTGAGAAGGTGATGTCATGGAGCTGGTGACGTGGTCCTCCAGGGTCTTGAGAAGGTGATGTCATGGAGCTGGTGACGTGGTCCTCCAGGGTCTTGAGAAGGTGATGTCATGGAGCTGGTGACGTGGTCCTCCAGGGTCTTGAGAAGGTTTATGTCATGGAGCTGGTGACGTGGTCCTCCAGGGTCTTGAGAAGGTTTATGTCGTGGAGCTGGTGACGTGGTCCTCCAGGGTCTTGAGAAGGTGCTGTCGTGGAGCTAGTGACGTGGTCCTCCAGGGTCTTGAGAAGGTGATGTCATGGAGCTGGTGACGTGGTCCTCCAGGGTCTTGAGAAGGTGCTGTCATGGAGCTGGTGACGTGGTCCTCCAGGGTCTTGAGAAGGTGATGTCGTGGAGCTGGTGACGTGGTCCTCCAGGGTCTTGAGAAGGTGATGTCATGGAGCTGGTGACGTGGTCCTCCAGGGTCTTGAGAAGGTGATGTCATGGAGCTGGTGACGTGGTCCTCCAGGGTCTTGAGAAGGTGATGTCATGGAGCTGGTGACGTGGTCCTCCAGGGTCTTGAGAAGGTGATGTCGTGGAGCTGGTGACGTGGTCCTCCAGGGTCTTGAGAAGGTGCTGTCATGGAGCTGGACACTACTGACTTTGTTGTTGATGAGCTGCTTTTCTGAGTTGGGGGAGAGAGGGGGGGAGATGGGCAAAAGCTTGATGTTCAGGTCCAGCGCCTCCTGGGGGTGGCTGGAGGAAATTGTCTCAGACAGCAGCTTTATGATGTTGGAGGGTGTCTCCAGGGAGGCCAGCTCAGGCGAGGAGCCACTCAGTCCTCTGTAATGACTTGTACATACTGCTGCCTCGCATGCATGCAACCATTTTCTGTTCTTTGGGTGTGTCTTGCACTGGTATGGAGATAGTGGTAAGGTTGTCCTCAGTGTCGGGTCTGGGTTTGGTAAGTAGGTTGTCCGGGTAAGATGGTCCTCTGTGTTGGGTCTGGGTTTGGTGAGTATGTTGTCCGGGTAAGATCGTCCTCAGTGTCGGGTCTGGGTTTGGTGAGTAGGTTGTCCGGGTAAGGTCGTCCTCTGTGTTGGGTCCGGGTAAGATCGTCCTCTGTGTTGGGTCTGTGTAGGCCCAGGAGTCCATGATGTAGTTACTGTAGCGCTAGTAGTTGAAGTACTCGTTCTGAAGGACCAATTCCCAGAGTCTCAATTTCTTTGGTCATGACTCAGAGGTTCCTTTTGGGTAAAGTATCCTACCAGTGAGTGTGTACAGTCCGTCTTAGCAGAGAGAAGAAGCAGACGTCCCGCTGAGTGAGCCTGTTCTATTCTGGTCCTTGCCGGCTCCCCACATTTATTTTCCTGCCGACAGGTAGCTTCCTGATTGGCCAAGGGCTCTGAAGACAGGTGCCTGATAGAGCAGGTGTAGAGGGGTTAACTGTTTCAGTGCTGGTGAGAAACCAGGTGTGAGTGGTGGGTACCTAACAGGACAATCCTGGGCAGTGTTTCACACATCTCATTAGGAGTTAAAGACAAGAATGAGATTGGTTTCTGCAAGGTGTGAAAGGCTTCTTATTTTGAGTGAGAAACCAAAGATAGTTTGCAGGCTTTAAAATGGTTTATATAATTCAGTATCATTATTTTGTCTCTCTGGGTCTACAGTGTTTAGAAAATGCAATTGGTGGTTTTGGTGCACTTATTTGCTGGGATCAGTGTTTGTAATTGTCGTTGGCAAAACTATTTGATGAGAGTTGTAGCTGAGGACTTTGGATAGGTTTTGAAAGTATTTTGATCCTTTGCATATGAAATTATCCACACAGAATAAAGATTATAATATAAAGTCTCTATAAAGAAACAAATACCATATTAATTATTTCAAATGTAGATACCGGTAGATTACATTTTAATGTATTTAATGAGCAGGAGTTTAATGTTTTAAGAAGTAAATTAGGATTTTTTATGGTTTGGATTTTACATTTCAATATAGATAAAACTGAAATATATATTATTTCAAATCTGGAAAGAAATTGAAGCGAGAATTCACAATTCTCAAAGTGCAATACATCTTTAAATACGTAATATTTAATATGAAACATCACACTTTATGTTTTATGTTATTGTATTTCTTTAAGCTTATTACCATGTGATTCCAGAGGAAACTAAATGTCAGATTCATGTGAAAGGGATTAGCCCATTCAGCAGAAACCACAATATGTAAATGTAGGAACCTCCAAAGTTATTGGCACCCTTGCCAAAGATGAGAAGAAATGACTGTGTCAAATAAATAATACAAATACTGAGCTATATTGTATGCTCCAAAAAATTTGAAGATTATACTATTTTGTACTAATACAATTGCACAGAGAAATATATTTTGTTAAACAATAATAAAACAATTTCTCAAAGGGGATAGGTTTCAAAATTATTGGTACTCCGGTGTGAAATTGCTAGCTAGTTAGCGGTGACGTCACTCGCTCTGAAACCTTGAAGTAGTTGTTTCCCTTTGCTCTGCAAGGGCCGCGGCTTTTGTGGAGCGACGGGTAACGGTGCTTCGAGGGTGACTGTTGTTGATGTGTGCAGAGGGTCCCTGGTTCAAGCCCAGGTTGGGGTGAGGAGAGGGATGGAAGCAACACTGTTACACAAGGATAACAACACTGAGCATTTTTTAAAATAATGTTTTATGAGATTGGAAATGTCCCACTCTGTCTGCCGTATTATTTATTTCACATTGGGAGGGATCTTAGACCTCCATACAGAATCTTTCCAGAGCCTGGATATCCTTCGGTTTGCACTAATGGACTGCCCTTTTCAATTAAAACCACATGTTTTCAATGGGGTTCAAGTCTGGAGACTGAGATGCCCCATTACAAAATGTTCATTTTGTGGTCAATTTATAATTTCTTTATGGATTTTGATGTGTGCGTGGGGCTATTGTCTTGCTGGAAGATCCACTTGCGGCCAAGTTTCAGCCTACTGGCAGAGGCAACCAGGTTTTTGGCTAAAATGTCCTGGTGCTTGGTAGAGTTCATGATGCTGTTGACCTTAACAGGGGCCCTAGGACCAGTGGAAGCAAAAAAAAGCCCCATTAAATCAAATATCCACCACCATATTTGACAGTAGGTGTGAGGTTATTTTCTGTCTTCATTTGACACCAAACCCACCACTGTGTACACTACAAAAATATGTGTTGTGGAACTGGTTTCTAACTAGTACAATGTAACTATCTCTTTCTCTACAGGTCAGCATCCTATTTGACAACGAGGGGACGGTTATGTTTGCTATGTTCATGGCAGTATGGGGTGAGTCGGTACATACAGTAGTAACCTAAATATATGTTTACTATGTTCATGGCAGTATGGAGTGAGTCGTATATACTCCAGTAGTAACCTAAAGATATGTTATGTTATGTTATGTTTTCAGTGCTGAGAAAGCTACAGATGTAGGATCTCAATTTGCCCTATATTGTCGCAACAAAATAATCTTGCAGCAACAGGCTTTTAATGTTTAGTCCATA
This sequence comes from Coregonus sp. 'balchen', assembly GCA_902810595.1. Classification (NCBI taxonomy): domain Eukaryota; kingdom Metazoa; phylum Chordata; class Actinopteri; order Salmoniformes; family Salmonidae; genus Coregonus; species Coregonus sp. 'balchen'. Next base: position 20,212,734 of record LR778278.1, on the reverse strand, counting down.
ATGTTGCTTGATCGGTGGTTGGGTCATGAAAAGTGGAATACTGTTAATATGTGTTAATGTGGGTTTTCATTTAATTTATGTACAGTACCAGTCAAAAGTTTGGAAACACCTACTCATTCAAGGGTTTTTCTTTATTTTTTACTATTTTCTACATTGTAAAATAATAGTGAAGACATCAAAACTATGAAATAAGACATATGGAATCATGTAGTAACCAAAAAAGTGTTAAACAAATTTTTCAGATAGCCACCCTTTGCCTTGATGACAGCTTTGCACACTCTTGGCATTCTCTCAACCAGCTTCACCTGGAATGTTTTTCCAACAGTCTTGAGGGAGTTCCCACATGTGCTGAGCACTTGTTGGCTGCTTTTCCTTCACTCTGCCGTCCGACTCATCCCAAACCATCTCAATTGGATTGAGGTCGGGGGGATTGCAGAGGCCAGGTCATCTGATGCAGCACTCATCACTCTCCTTCTTGGTAAAATAGCCCTTACACAGCCTGGAGGTGTGTACCCAAGATTGTCTTGTTGAAAAACAAATGATAGTCCCATTAAGCCCAAACCGGATGGGATGGCGTATCGCTGCAGAATGCTGTGGGAGCCATGCTGGTTAAGTGTGCCTTGAATTATAAATAGATCACAGACAGTATCACCAGCAAAGCACCCCCACACCATAACACCTCCTCCTCCATGCTTTACGGTGGGAACTACACATGCGGAGATCATCCGTTCACCCATACTGCGTCTTACAAAGACACGGCGGTTGGAACCAAAAATCTCAATTTTGGACTCCAGACAAAAGGACACATCTCCGCTGGTCTAATGTCCATTGCTCGTGTTTCTTGGCCCAAGCAGGTCTCTTCTTCTTATTGGTGTCCTTTAGTAGTGGTTTGAAGGCCTGATTCACACAGTGTCCTCTGAACAGTTGATGTTGAGATGTGTCTGTTACTTGACCTCTGTGAAGCATTTATTTGGGCTGCAATTTCTGAGGCTGGTAACTCGAATGAACTTATCCTCTGCAGCAGCGGTAACTCTGGGTCTTCCATTCCTGTGGTGGTCCTCATGAGAGCTAGTTTCATCATCGCGCTTGATTGTTTTTGCGACTGAAATGTTCTGTGTTGACTGACCTTCATGTCTTAAAGTAATGATGGACTGTCGTTTCTCTTTGCTTATTTGAGCTGTTCTTGCCATGATATGGACTTGGTCTTTTACCAAATAGGGCTATCTTCTGTATACCCCCTTACCTTGTCACAACACAACTGATTGGCTCAAACGGATTAAGAAGGAAATAAATTCCATAAATTAACTTTGAAGAAGGCACACCTGTTAATTGAAATGCATTCCAGGTGACTACCTCATGAAGCTGGTTGAGAGAATGCCAAGAGTGTGCAAAGCTGTCATCAAGGCAAAGGGTGGCTATTTGAAGAATCTCAAATATAAAATATATTTTGATTTATTTAACACTTCTTTGGTTACTACATGTTTCCATATGTGTTATTTCATAGTGTTGATGTCTTCACTATTATTCTACAATGTAAAAATTAGTAAAAATAAAGAAAAACCCTTGAATGAGTACGTGTGTCCAAACCTTTGACTGGTAGTGTAAATCACGAAGCTCATCTGCATTTCTCATCAGATTATTCCCAGCAACAAAAAAGTGATCAAATTAAGATCCCACACCTGTACTAATAGGAATCATTGCCAGGTTACCAGTTTGTTTCTGCTCTCTTGCTAACTCCTGGAATTGTCTTGACGTTTGGTGTGACAATGAGTGAAAAGGTCTGGGACAGATCTGGGACCAGGCTAGGATGATTCCATGAATGTCTTTAAAACATCTCCAATGTTGTTGTTTTTATGTTATTATGGGGTAGTCTTGCATATGGTAGTAACCTAAAGATATGTTATTATGGGGTAGTCTTGCATATGGTAGTAACCTAAAGATATGTTATTATGGGGTAGTCTTGCATATGGTAGTAACCTAAAGATATGTTATTATGGGGTAGTCTTGCATATGGTAGTAACCTAAAGATATGCTATTATGGGGTAGTCTTGCATATGGTAGTAACCTAAAGATATGTTATAATGGGGTAGTCTTGCATATGGTAGTAACCTAAAGATATGTTATTATGGGGTAGTCTTTCATAAGTTAGTAACTTATAGATATGTTATTTTGGGGTAGTCTTGCATATGGTAGTATGTTACAGATATGTTATTATGGGGTAGTCTTGCATATGGTAGTATGTTACGGTTTTAGCACTGAGATACAGTACTGCTGTTGTTGTTTCTTCAGCCACCCTGTTCCTGGAGTTCTGGAAGCGACACAGGGCCTCCTATACATGTGCATGGAAGGTGTTCGACTGGTGTGAGGAGGAGGTATGGTCCCGCGGAACACATGCCCTGACGTTAGTCTTTGGTCAACTTTGTTTCCAATCTTTTAAAGAAAAAATAGGTAGAGCTATCTGTACATGTCCCGAACCGTCCCCGCAGAATATGGCTCTGTGAAACTAGTGGGATTGTTTATCGGCAAAGCCTCTCCCCCTTTTTGAGTGTTATAATCGCCATATGTGCCTCTGTCTGTAGGAGGAGCTGATCCTGGAGATAGTGAACGATGCAGAATGTGAGCCTAAACAGCACAAGCACTCCTACCTACGCAGCACCCTGGTCCTCATCCTGGCCACTCTCGTAGTGAGTGCCTATTTTACAAACAGCTTGTTTGAAACCAGTTTGAAAGAGACATCTGGCCCACAACTTATAGTCTAAAGATGAATCTGACTTCAATTCTGACTTTCAAATCGGATTCTCAAGACAGCTCCATATAGGGACAGTTCTGAGCAGTATTTCTTTAAAGAGAATGTCTTTACAGATGCTGCTGATCATCGGCCTGGCCCACGCTCTGGTGGTGTTCCGGGTGGTTGCCACGGTGATGTTGGCTGAAGGATCATGGGAGTTCCTTAGTGACCACTCCAACACGGCCGCTGTGATACTAGGAGCTGTGCTACACTACTTCACCATCACCATCATGACATGGGTACACACTGTGTGTTTGAGTGTGAGTGTGTGTGTGTGTGTGTGTGTGTGTGTGTGTACAGACTGATCAGTTGAGTGTGGCCCATGGCTATTTCCCTGCCTGTAATCCTGCTAGTAATTTTACCCTTTACCCCTTTTACCCTTTTACCCTTTACCCTTTAACCTTTAACCTTTACCCTTTACCCTTTACCCTTTAACCCTTTAACCTTTACACTTTAACCTTTACCCTTTTACCCTTTACCCTTTACCCTTTAACCCTTTAACCCTTTACCCTTTACCCTTTACCCTTTAACCTTTACCCTTTAACCTTTACCCTTTTAACCTTTACCCTTTTACCCTTTACCCTTGACCTTTTACCCTTTTACCCTTTTACCCTTTCTCTGACTGTATTCTTCTATATTTGCAGGTCAACAGGATTGTGTCGCTGAAACTCTGTAATATAGGTTGGTGAAATCTTACATGATTCAAAGTACTTTTCAGTCCCTCCAGGATTTTGCAGGGATTTTTCTGTGATATTTGCGAGCAAAAATGATTGATTTGCTGCTGCAATTCTGATATTTAGCATGGCAATATGCAAGGATTTTGTCCAATTTGTTGAGAAAGTGTGTTGACGAGGGAAAAGGTTTGTTGACGTGTGGCTTGATTGAACCATATTATGCGGAAATAGTTCAGTGCTTTGTCAAAGGAATTGTTGGTTTTGCAAAACATTTTGCGATCCCAGAATCGCAGAATCCTGTAGGGACTTCCTTTTGATAGTTACTTTGTAAACTTCCATCTGGTGGTCAAGTTGTGATTTACAGACTGCCATCTGGTGGTCAAGTTGTGATTTACAGACTGCCATCTAGTGGTCAAGTTGTGATTTACAGACTGCCATCTGGTGGTCAAGTTGTGATTTACAGACTGCCATCTGGTGGTCAAAGTTGTGATTTACAGACTGCCATCTGGTGGCGTAGTTGTGGTTTACAAGTCTTCACGAAGTCTTTTGTCTTTCAGAGGAGAATCAGTCATTTGCTGCCACCGAGAGGAGCTTCACGGTCAAGATGTTCACCTTCCAGTTCTTCACCCTCTTCTCCTCGCTCTTCTACATTGCTTTCTTCCTGGGCAGGTGAGATCTCCACGGCCCATTCATCTGGGATTAGTGGCGCAGTGGTCTAAGGCACTGCATCGCAGTGCTAACTGTGCCACTAGAGATCCTGGTTCGAATCCAGGCTCTGTCGCAGCCGGCCGCGACCGGGAGACTCATGGGCGGCGCACAATTCGTCCAGGGTAGGGGAGGGAATGGCCGGCAGGGATGTAGCTCAGTTGATAGAGCATGGCGTTTGCAACGCAAGGGTTGCGGGTTCGCTTCCCACGGGGGGCCAGTATAAAAAATATATATATGTATTCACTAACTGTAAGTCGCTCTGGATAAGAGCATCTGCTAAATGATTAAAATGGATTAGAAGAGTGTTTGTGAAGTTAGAGTAGAGGAAGACACAGCATGAGGAGGTTTGAGAACCATTTGTTTGTGGAGCAGTGGGCTGGAGTTTCTTCCTTTTTTATTGATCAGATTTATCTCCAAGCAGCTGAATAAACCATAGGTGTGCATATAACACTTTTTCAAATTAACTTAGAGTAGTGACACGTTTGTTGAAGTTGGAGTAGTGACATGTTTGTCGCTCTTCTCAGGATAAATGGACACCCCGGTGGCTACGTGCGGATAGCAGGGAAGTGGAGGCTGGAGGAGGTGAGGGATCCTGAGGGATCCAGGAACATGTGTAACAATTTGATTATCCTTCACAAATAGTAGTTGAAATGGGAGTGGAAGTTAAAGAGAAAATAATTCGATATTCACTGTTTACCTGACGCTAGCTAACTGCTGTATGTTGTCCCCGTGTCGTCCCTGTTCAGTGCCACCCCAGTGGCTGCCTCACAGACCTTTTCATCCAGATGGCCATCATTATGGTTCTGAAACAAACCATCAGCAACATCTTCGAGTTCGGAGGCCCGTAAGTCTACATCGACACAAGTACATTGCTATAGTGTATGTTGATGAGGGAAAGTTGATTAACATCTCTTGTTGTTATGAACAGATTTGGGTTAGCGATGTATGAAACACGGGGGACAGGTGATACAGAAAGTTAGTGCAAGGAGCCAAGGATCTAAGGGCTGGCTCTGAGAGCAATGTGTGGTCATGGGTCGGCATAGGTCCCACTAAACCAGACCATGACCCAATATTGAATGGTCTGTCCATTTGAGAGCCCAGGTCCATCATTCAGCGCTGTTTCCTGTCTCTGTGTACAGCTGGTTCAACAGGTGGCTGAAGAGGAAGAGGACCAAGCTACAGAGGAAGTGTGCCCACTGTTACAAGAAGGAAGACCAACAGACCAATCAGGGGCAAGATCTGTGTGAGAACTGCATGCTCCGTGATTGGCTAAGAAACTACCGTCTCAAAGACGTGGACTCCTTCAGCCTCTTCAATGAGTTCCTGGAGATGGGTACGTCACAGATGACCAGGGCAGGGTCAGGGTTCAGCCTATTCAGAGGCTATGTTCCAATATCCACACTAGTACAGTGAGGGAATAAAGTATTTTACCCCCTGCTGATTTTGTACGTTTGCCCACTGACAAAGAAATGATCAGTCTATAATTTTAATGGTAGGTTTATTTGAACAGTGAGAGACAGAATAACAACAACAAAATCCAGAAAAACGCATGTCAAAAATGTTATAAATTGATTTGCATTTTAATGAGGGAAATAAGTATTTCACCCCCTCTCAATCAGAAAGACTTCTGGCTCCCAGGTGTCTTTTATACAGGTAACGGGCTGAGATTAGGAGCACACTCTTAAAGGGAGTGCTCCTAATCTCAGCTTGTTACCTGTATAAAAGACACCTGTCCACAGAAGCAATCAATCAATCAGATTCCAAACTCTCCACCATGGCCAAGACCAAAGAGTTCTACAAGGATGTCAGGGACAAGATTGTAGACCTACACAAGGCTGGAATGGGCTACAAGACCATCGCCAAGCAGCTTGGTGAGAAGGTGACAACAGTTGGTGCGATTATTCGCAAATGGAAGAAACACAAAATAACTGTCAATCTCCCTCAGCCTGGGGCTCCATGCAAGATCTCACCTCGTGGAGTTGCAATGATCATGAGAACGGTGAGGAATCAGCCCAGAACTACATGGGAGGATCTTGTCAGTGATCTCAAGGCAGCTGGGACCATAGTCACCAAGAAAACAATTGGTAACACACTACGCCGGGAAGGACTGAAATCCTGCAGCGCCCTCAAGGTCCACCTGGGTCCACCTGCTCAAGAAATAACATATACAGGCCCGTCTGACATTTGCCAATGAATATCTGAATGATTCAGAGGAGAACTGGGTGAAAGTGTTGTGGTCAGATGAGACCAAAATGGAGCTCTTTGGCATCAACTCAACTCGCCGTGTTTGGAGGAGGAGGAATGCTGCTTATGACACCAAGAACATCATCCCAACCGTCAAACATGGAGGTGGAAACATTATACTTTGGGGGTGTATTTCTGCTAAGGGGACAGGACAACTTCACCGCATCAAAGGGACGATGGACGGGGCCATGTACCGTCAAATCTTGGGTGAGAACCTCCTTCCCTCAGCCAGGGCATTGAAAATGGGTCGTGGATGGGTATTCCAGCATTACAATGACCCAAAACACACGGCCAAGGCAACAAAGGAGTGGCTCAAGAAGAAGCACATTAAGGTCCTGGAGTGGCCTAGCCAGTCTCCAGACCTTAATCCCATAGAAAATCTGTGGGGGGAGCTGAAGGTTCGAGTTGCCAAATGTCAGCCTCGAAACCTTAATGACTTGGAGAAGATCTGCAAAGAGGAGTGGGACAAAATCCCTCCTGAGATGTGTGCAAACCTGGTGGCCAGCTACAAGAAACGTCTGACCTCTGTGATTGCCAACAAGGGTTTTGCCACCAAGTACTAAGTCATGTTTTGCAGAGGGGGTCAAATACTTATTTCCGTCATTAAAATGCAAATCAATGTATAACATTTTTGACATGTGTTTTTCTGGATTTTTTTGTTGTTATTCTGTCTCTCACTGTTCAAATAAACCTACCATTAAAACTATAGACTGATCATTTCTTTGTCAGTGGGCAAACGTACAAAATCAGCAGGGGATCAAATACTTTTTTCCCTCACTGTATAACATATATAATAATATGACATTTAGCAGACGCTTTTACCCAGTCTTACAGTCATGCATGCAAACATTTTTCGTAATGGATGGCCCCCGGGGAATCGAAACCCACCATCCTGGCGTTGCCATGCTCTATACCAAATGAGCCACACAGGACCACTTTGAATGCATGTGTGGGAGAGTGGAAGTTCCACCCAAACCGGTCAACACGACCATACTCAAGAAGCACCATCAATACCACCGACGCAGAAAAGCCAAGGCATTTCACTGGATCTGTGTTCCTCCTAGGTCTCAGGCAGTCAGTTAGGATGCCTTCTGCTACACATGCCCCAAAAACAGTGCTTCATTGTAAGTGTTATGCTAGTGCTGAAGTTGGAACAGAGGCCAGATGCTTTGAGGGTACTGAAGTCATTGAAGTCATAGTTAGTTTGGGACTCAGTTTTTATTGTTTTGTTCCCTCGCCAGTTCTCCAGTTCAGTTTCACCACCATCTTTGTGGCTGCGTTCCCCCTGGCTCCCCTGCTGGCCTTCATCAACAACGTCGTCGAGATACGCCTCGACGCCATCAAGATGGTCAGTTTGGAGCGCAGGATGGTACCCAAGAAGACCAACAACATCGGTGAGAAACAGAACGTTTATGAACGAGGTCTTCACAGTGTACATCTGACAACCTGGTTAAATATGAACGAGGTCTTCACAGTGTACATCTGACAACCTGGTTAAATATGAACGAGGTCTTCACAGTGTACATCTGACAACCTGGTTAAATATGAACGAGGTCTTCACAGTGTACATCTGACAACCTGGTTAAATATGAACGAGGTCTTCACAGTGTACATCTGACAACCTGGTTAAATATGAACGAGGTCTTCACAGTGTACATCTGACAACCTGGTTAAATATGAACGAGGTCTTCACAGTGTACATCTGACAACCTGGTTAAATATGAACGAGGTCTTCACAGTGTACATCTGACAACCTGGTTAAATATGAACGAGGTCTTCACAGTGTACATCTGACAACCTGGTTAAATATGAACGAGGTCTTCACAGTGTACATCTGACAACCTGGTTAAATATGAACGAGGTCTTCACAGTGTACATCTGACAACCTGGTTAAATATGAACGAGGTCTTCACAGTGTACATCTGACAACCTGGTTAAATATGAACGAGGTCTTCACAGTGTACATCTGACAACCTGGTTAAATATGAACGAGGTCTTCACAGTGTACATCTGACAACCTGGTTAAATATGAACGAGGTCTTCACAGTGTACATCTGACAACATGGTTAAATATGAACGAGGTCTTCACAGTGTACATCTGACAACCTGGTTAAATATGAACGAGGTCTTCACAGTGTACATCTGACAACCTGGTTAAATATGAACGAGGTCTTCACAGTGTACATCTGACAACCTGGTTAAATATGAACGAGGTCTTCACAGTGTACATCTGACAACCTGGTTAAATATGAACGAGGTCTTCACAGTGTACATCTGGCAACCTGGTTAAATATGAACGAGGTCTTCACAGTGTACATCTGACAACCTGGTGATTTTTATTAATTTTTTATGAGCATGTTATCAATTTCCTTGTTAGCTTGGAAATGGTATATTGTTGTGTAATATGGAAATATACGTTATATAATACATGGTATAATCTACTATGCAATGTATGTGTTGTTTTCTGTTTCTTACCTTAGGTGTATGGACAGATGTGTTGGAGGCTATCGGTGTGTTGGCAGTCATAGCCAACGGCCTGGTTATTGGCATATCTTCAGATTTTATCCCCCGCCTGGTATACCGCTACCATTATGGACCCTGCGTCAATGGAACAGTCACAGATATGGAGTAAGTCTGTCCATTCTGACTAGACAGTTTCAGGGTTGGGGTCAATTCCATTTCAATTCAGGAAGTAAACTGAAATTCCCAATTGACTGAATTGGAAATGGAATTGACCCAAACCCTGGTGAGTAGATCATCCCCGTTACTACCACATGCATACTGTACATGTAGCATCATCCAGTGAGTAACACTACATGCTCTAACCTACTGAGCCATCGGTGGTTCCTGTTATGAATGGGGATGGGTTTGTGTCACTGGCTATGTACGTCCCAAATGGCACCCTATTCCCTATACAGTGCACTACGTTTGACCAGGGCCCATAGCAAACTATTCCCTATACAGTGCACTACTTTTGACCAGGGCCCATAGCAAACTATTCCCTATACAGTGCACTACTTTTGACCAGGGCCCATAGCAAACTATTCCCTATACAGTGCACTACGTTTGACCAGGGCCCATAGCAAACTATTCCCTTTACAGTGCACTACTTTTGACCAGGGCCCATAGCAAACTATTCCCTATATAGTGCACTACGTTTGACCAGGGCCCATAGCAAACTATTCCCTATATAGTGCACTACGTTTGACCAGGGCCCATAGCAAACTATTCTATATACAGTGCACTACGTTTGACCTTGGCCCATAGCAAACTATTCCCTTTACAGTGCACTACTTTTGACCAGGGCCCATAGCAAACTATTCCCTATATAGTGCACTACGTTTGACCAGGGCCCATAGCAAACTATTCCCTATACAGTGCACTACTTTTGACCAGGGCCCATAGCAAACTATTCCCTATACAGTGCACTACTTTTGACCAGGGCCCATAGCAAACTATTCCCTATACAGTGCACTACGTTTGACCAGGGCCCATAGCAAACTATTCCCTTTACAGTGCACTACTTTTGACCAGGGCCCATAGCAAACTATTCCCTATATAGTGCACTACGTTTGACCAGGGCCCATAGCAAACTATTCCCTATACAGTGCACTACTTTAGACCAGGTCCCATAGCAAACTCTTCCCTATATAGTGCACTACTTTTGACCAGGGGCCATAGGGCCCCATTTGGGACACACATATGTGTCACAGTCAGTGTTGACAGTTCTGTGAGTCCCTCAGGCTACATGTCTGCTAATAGTAACAGTATATAAATTTCAGTATGTTCTCTTTATCCTATAGTTGCATGTCCGGCTACATCAACAACACCCTGTCCATATTGCACATGAACGACCAGAGAATCTACAAGGAGTTCTCACCGGACCAGATGGTGACGCCCGGCGGACAGAATGTCTCCTACTGCAGGTTCATACCCCTTACCAGCCCCTAATCATCCCGAAATGATGTCCATGTTGTCCGTTTTAAACATGGATATTCCAGATGCATAAGTATTATTTCTGAAATTGAATGAAACAAGGAAAGGTATTCAACATGGAAGCAAAAGTTGTTCCTTTATACTAGGAAATGAGTGATAATTTATGATGGAATAACTTTTGTTTGCATGTATTTAATACTTGTCCTTACTTCATTCCATTGATCCCCTGGAATATCCTTCCAGGATTCTCTGCTTAGTCGTTGATTTGGGATTTGAATGTCTGTTTTCTCACTCTCTCACCAGTTATAAAGATTATAGAAGTAATGAAGACTACAGTTTCACTCCACAGTTCTGGCTCATCTTAGCCATGCGCTTCGCTTTTGTCATCCTGTTTGAGGTAAGCTAGAAATATTTAGCTCAAATAATTTATAGACCATTTCTTGTCTTGACTCACAGTAAAATTTAGCGAAGTAACTTTGCCATTTACTTGATAGTTGATACGTTGACATTTGAAAATGGATTATTTCCAATTGAATATTATTAACTCAATTGAATATTATTAACTTAATTGAATATGATTAACTTAATTGAATATGATTAACTTAATTGAATATTATTAACTTAATTGAATATTATTAACTTAATTGAATATTGTTAACTTAATGTTGATGTTTTTTCTTCCCTCCCTCTCCTCATAATCTCTGTGTACAGCATGTGGTGGTCATATGTAAATTCATCACCGCCTGGTTTGTTCCCAGCGTTCCCTTGTATGTCAAGAATCTCAGGCTCTTTGATAAACTCAACAGGTTGAAGGAAGAGCTCAGGTAGGGGGTTTTTCAAAGGGAGTGGATATTACTGGAAACTTTCAAAGTTTACCAATAAACTACCAGAATGATGGTATCTTTCAAAGGTTTTTTATGTAATCTAGCACAAGACATCTAGTGGCCCTTTTGGGTACTTCAGAGTACCACAGGTGTCTGTAATTATCTCTGGCCCTCTGTGTGGCCTTATCACGTGTATAATATATGAAACCATTTTATACGATTTTTTTTTTTTTTTTAAACAATAGAATGACAAAGCTGTAATGTTTTACAATCCTAAATACAAACCATCAACTTAGTGAATACCATTGGTGTTTAATATGAGGGTTTCAGCATGAAATATCACTTTTATACACTTATTTATTTAACTATGTCAGTATGTATTTGTTGCCAATGCTTTGGCGTCAAACTGGTTGGGAAAAAAATCAAAAGTTAGAAGAGTTTCAGAGTTAATTGAAAATAATGGCATTGTTGATTCATGCTTTTTTCATTAATTCGGCTATTTTCTCTTGAACCATATGGGCTATCTACTAGAAACTCATAGACATTATGGGAACAGATGTAAAAAATGAATACTATATATTAATACATTTTGTAAAAGTTATTTAAGTATAAATTACCAAAGTTAAGATAGATTGCCATATATTTTCTGTTAATTAGCAAAATGACAGAAGATTCCGGTAACTTTGGTAAATTACCGGTAGCTCCGCAGCTTAATTAGCAAAATGACAGAAGATTCCGGTAACTTTGGTAAATTACCGGTAGCTCCGCAGCTTAATTAGCAAAATGACAGAAGATTCCGGTAACTTTGGTAAATTACCGGTAGCTCCGCAGCTTAATTAGCAAAATGACAGAAGATTCCGGTAACTTTGGTAAATTACCGGTAGTTCAGCAGCTTAATTAGCAAAATGACAGAAGATTCCAGTAACATTGGTAAATTACCGGTAGTTCAGCAGCTTAATTAGCAAAATGACAGAAGATTCCGGTAACTTTGGTAAATTACCGGTAGTTCTGCAGCTTAATTAGCAAAATGACAGAAGATTCCGGTAACTCTGCAGCCCTAAGCTCAGGTAAGCTGATACTATAGACATGTCTGGTAACAAAAAAGAACCTGCAGGGTCAGTAAATAGATGTTTTAATGTTTTTAGAGTTTTCAATTGAAATGATACGTCTATTAGTGCCTATATCGAGCATTTTAATACACTATGCATAGCTCATAAGGCATTATAAATGTGCTTTAAATGCATTCTGAAGAGGATATTCATAGGAAGTCTTACCCTATATCCTTTTGTCAAATTCAGCATTTGCTATTGCTAAATGTCTAATTCCCGTCTCATATTGTTCAAAATGAAAGAATGTGCTTGTGGTTCTTACAGGTCATCGAAGGTATGACATCGTCACAGTGTTTGGAGCAGTCTAACACAGTATCCACTCGGATGTGACTGATTACCAGCGCTATGGAGGACATGCGGAGAGAGAGAGAGAGAGAGGGAGTGCTTATCGCCTGGGTTTTATTGGTTTTGTATTTGTTGTTTTGTGTCAGATGATGTCAGAATGCTGGACATATGACTTCTGACCCTAGATATAGTTACCGTTTCTTATGAGAGAAAAATATTGTCTTAATGTAAAAGGACATATGACTTCTGACCCTAGATATAGTTATAGTTCATGTAAAAGGAAAACACTTCTAGATGTTGCTATTTGTTATGTTTCGTGAAGTTGCACTGTGTGTTTTTGTTGTTAAATCATCTTGTTTACCGTTCTGTACAGGCATGTTGTGGCATGGTATTGCATCACAGTGGTATGTTATGTTTTAAGTGAGATACTTGTGTTTGTAAACTGTGGACAGGAAATGTAATATATTATTTTAAACACTGAGATATGCTTCGCGTTATAAGACATAACACATTCACTTTAACTTAACGAAAGTGACACTTAAGAGACATTGTTATTAATGTGCTACCAATGACCTATATTACTTTGTATTGTACCTGGATGGATGGGGGGGGGCGGAGTCATGAAATAAACTACAGTAAGGACTGTAAACTCGGTCACATGACTTTTTTTTATATACGGTATGTTCATCGCTTCTGATCCAATGTAACTTGATAATTGTCCTAATTAAAAAAACCCTGTTCAGACTCAGCGTTCATTGTGAGGACTGTTGAAAAAAGGTAAGCAGATAGCCTACTTCTGAAAGTTTCCGCAAACAGGTGCAGGTTGACTTTATTGTCATGAATCTGCTGCATAAGTTGGCTATAGGCCAATCCTAAAAATGTAAGATTTTTTCTTTTGTTGCTTTTTGGTCTTAATTTAAAGTTAGGGTTAGCAGTGTGGTAAAGGGTTAAGGTTGGATTTTCTGACTTTGTGGCAGGTAGCTTAGTGGTCAAGAGCGTTGTGCCAGTAACCGAAAGGTCGCTGGTTCTAATCCCCGAGCCGACTAGGTGAAAAATCTGTCGATGTGCCCTTGAGCAAGGCACTTAACCCTAATTGCTCCTGTAAGTCGCTCTGGATAAGAGCGTCTGCTAAATGACTTATTATTATAAGAGCTGCCTCCAGTACGTGAGTCATGACAATAAATGCTAACCTTGCTAAAAGGTGAGACGTCACGTGACAACAAGTACAGGATCCGCAAGTAATTCTAGCAGCTGGACCGAAAGTCAAGCCTTGGAGTTATTCATCCACAGGAGGAGCTGGATGATATATGATTTCATCCTAGCGCGCGCCTTGATTTTGAAAGCGCAAATGAAAAAATAAAAGAGAACAAAATACTTCAAATGATTTGTGCTTCCAATTTGGTGACGTTCACTCTGGCACGTACCCAGACAGCGTCTCGCCGACGTCGGCCCGATGTGGTATGGAGAGCGTTTGCACATCGCCAGTGGTGGAAAAAAGTACCCAATTGTCATACTTGAGTAAAAGTAAAGATACCTTAATAGAAAATGACTCAAGTAAAAGTGAAAGTCACCCAGTAAAAAACTACTACTTAAGTAAAAGTCTAAAAGTATTTTGTTTTTTAATATACTTAAGTATCAAAAGTAAATGTAATTGCTAAAATATACTTAGAGTTGAAGTCGGAAGTTTACATACACCTTAGCCAAATACATTTATATAATTCCTGACATTTAATCATAGTACAAATTCCCTGTCTTAGGTCAGTTAGGATCACCACTTTATTTTAAGAATGTGAAATGTCAGAATAATAGTAGAGAGAATGATTTATTTCAGCTTTTATTTATTTCATCACATTCCCAGTGGGTCAGAAGTTTACATACACTCAATTAGTATTGCCTTTAAATTGTTTAACTTGGGTAAAACGTTTCGGCTAGCCTTCCACAAGCTTCCCACAATAAGTTGGGTGAATTTTGGCCCATTCCTCCTGGCAGAGCTGGTGTAACTGAGTCAGGTTTGTAGGCCTCCTTGCTCGCACACGCTTTTTCAGTTCTTCCCACAAATGTTCTATAGGATTGAGGTCAGGGCTTTGTGATGGCCACTGCAATACCTTGACTTTGTTGTCCTTAAGCCATTTTGCCACAACTTTGGAAGTATGCTTGGGGTCATTGTCTATTTGGAAGACCCATTTGCGACCAAGCTTTAACTTCCTGACTGATGTCTTGAGATGTTGCTTCAATATATCCACATAATTTTCCTTCCTCATGATGCCATCTATTTTGTGAAGTGCACCAGTCCCTCCTGCAGCAAAGCACCCCCACAGCATGATGCTGCCACCCCCGTGCTTCACAGTTGGGATGGTGTTCTTTGGCTTGCAAGCATTCCACTTTTTCCTCCAAACATAATGATGGTCATTATGGCCAAACAGTTCTATTTTTGTTTCATCAGACCAGAGGACATTTCTCAAAAAAGTACAATCTTTGTCCCCATGTGCAGTTGCAAACCATAGTCTGGTTTTTCTATGGCGGTTTTGGAGCAGTGGCTTCTTCCTTGCTGAGCGGCCTTTCAGGTTATGTCAATATAGGACTCATTTTACTGTGGATATAGATACTTTTTGTACCTGTTTCCTCCATGATAGAAGCATTTAAATGTTTAAAGTAATGACTAAAGTATTCTACCCCGAAACTGTATAACTGTGTGAAATGTGTTAGAATCATAAGACTATAATCTGATGATGTGTGTAGCTTAGTTAGACTTAGAAATAGGACCTTGTGGTCTTTTGCAGCTATGCATGCAGGGGTTGGATGGGAAACCAGATGTCCCCACCTAGGGAGGGGAAGCGAGAGGCTTGTAGATGTGATAACCATGTAGAGGCCTAATGGAAAAATATAGCCCGCCTAAGCAGGGAGTAGCCTACGATAAGAACTTGTGTGTGTGAATAAAAGGACTTGCTCTGCACTTTGGGGGCAGAGCGCTCTCTGAATAAAAGACTGATCTATTGCAGACTGGGACTTTGTTTAATTCTTTGTTAACCAGAACCTTACAACCTCTGGGAATTATTCAAAGCTGGAGTGAAAGTTGAGTTCAACCATTGAGATAACAAAATTTTCGTGACACTCCAGCATCTTCACAAGGTCCTTTGCTGTTGTTCTGGGATTGATTTTCACTTTTCGCACCAAAGTACGTTTACATTTACATTTACATTTTAGTCATTTAGCAGACGCTCTTATCCAGAGCGACTTACAGGAGCAATTAGGGTTAAGTGCCTTGCTCAAGGGCACATTTACGTCATTTAGCAGACGCTCTTATCCAGAACGACTCACCAATTGGTGCGTTCACCCTATAGCCAGTGGGATAACCACTTTACGTTCATCTCTAGGAGACAGAACGCGTCTCCTTCCTGAGCGGTATGACGGCTGCGTGGTCCCATGGTGTTTATACTTGCGTACTATTGTTTGTACAGATGAACATGGTACCTTCAGGCATTTGGAAATTGCTCCCAAGGATGAACCAGAATTGTGGAGGTTTACAAAAAAAATTCTGAGGTCATGGCTGATTTCTTTTGATTTTCCCGTGATGTCAAGCAAAGAGGCACTGAGTTTGAAGGTAGGCCTTGAAATACATCCACAGGTACACCTCTAATTGGTTTAAATTATGTCAATTAGCCTATCAGAAGCTTCTAAAGCATGACATCATTTTCTGGAATTTTCCAATCTGTTTAAAGGCACAGTCAACTTAGTGTATTTCAACTTCTGACCCACTGGAATTGTGATACAGTGAATTATAAGTGAAATAATCTGTCTGTAAACAATTGTTGGAAAAATTACTTGTGTCATGCACAAAACTATAGTTTGTTAACAAGAAATGTGTGTAGTGGTTGAAAAACGAGTTTGAATGATTCCAACCTAAGTGTATGTAAACTTCCGACCTATATTAAGCAAACCCGACGGCACCATTTTATTTATTTATTTTAAAAACGGAAAGTCAGGGACTCCAACACTTACATAATTTACAAATGAAGCATGTGTGTTTAGTGAGTCAGATCAGAGGCAGTAGGGATGACCAGGGATGTTCTCTTGATGAGCGCTTGAATTGGAATCCATACATTTTCCTGTCCTGCTGAGTATTCAAAATGTAACGAGTACTTTTGGGTGTCATGGACAATGTATGGAGTAAAAAGTACATAATTTTCTTTAGGAGTGTAGTGAAGTAAAAGTAAAAGTAGTCAAAAATATCAATAGTGAAGTAAAGTAAAGTACAGATACCCCAAAATATTACTTAACCCTCGTGTTGTCCTCCCAAATGCCTTACGCCTTTTGTCCTCTGGGGTCAAAAATGACCCCGCCTGGTTTGACTGTTTATAAAGCATACAGTATACATTTTCAATCAATTCTGTGTTACATCTTTAGTCTTACTTCTGTTCAACCCATTACTAGAATTTTTGTCATTTGTTTTGGAATTTAGAGCCAATAGACCTTGTTTACATAAAAGTATACCCTGTTTTTAAGTAAAAATACAATGAAACTATGAAATATTTTGACCTATTATTATTTTGACTATTTGACTTATCACTGAGTGGTATTTGTAAAAGTTTAGTGAGGATGCTGTTTTTGAATCATTTTATTTTTATTAATGACAGCCCATAATCACACCTTTTGTCCTCTGGGGTCAAAAATGACCCCGCCTGGTTTGACTGTTTATAAAGCATACAGTATACATTTTCAATCAATTATGTGTTACATCTTTAGTCTTACTTCTGTTCAACCCATTACTAGAATTTTTGTCATTTGTTTTGGAATTTAGAGCCAATAGACCTTGTTTACATAAAAGTATACCCTGTTTTTAAGTAAAAATACAATGAAACTATGAAATATTTTGACCTATTATTATTTTGACTATTTGACTTATCACTGAGTGGTATTTGTAAAAGTTTAGTGAGGATGCTGTTTTTGAATCATTTTATTTTTATTAATGACAGCCCATAATCACACCTTTTGTCCTCTGGCGTCAAAAATGACCCCGCCTGGTTTGACTGTTTTATAAAGCATACAGTATACATTTTCAATCAATTCTGTGTTACATCTTTAGTCTGAAAATAACGTTAGTTGTTTAATACTATGCTCTTTATGATTCAAACAAATTTGAAGTAATTTGATTGAATTATGGGTGTTTTTACTAAATGTAATAACTTCTGTTGTCCTCTGGGATCAAAAAGACCCCGCAGCACAAAGTTTACATACTGCTTGGCAAAACATCTTTGATCATGTTTCTTTGATGTGTGGGGTCAAAACATCTTTGATCATGTTTTCTTTGATGTGTGGGGGTCAAGCAATGGTTATGACAAAAAAAAAAAAAAAAAGTATTTTCTCACAGGTGTTTGGGCATTTCACATTTTAGTCTGAGAGAGACAGGCAGCACAATGAGGAGGCAGAAGTTTTATAATGCACAGGAGGCTTGCAAGATAATTTTTGAAATAAAATAAAATAATGACCAGGAGGACAATGCTGCACATAATGAGGATGAATCAACTGATGAAGAGGGTTCAGGGTCAGAAGAGGAGGAACATAATGATGAGGTGATAGATCCAACATACAGACAGCATGCTACTTCTTCCTCCGAAGATTCCCCCACATCTCCTGCTGCAGAAATGGAAGATGATTATGAATATAAGGAAATGGATGAACGTGATGATGACGTAGAATCTGAAGCTGGTATGGAAGAAGTGTCAGAAGTGGAGCACTGCACCTATTATGATGAAGAATCAACAGATGAGGTAGAATCTGAAGTTGAAATGGAAGAAGTGTCAGAAGTGGAGGACATCATCTATTATGATGAAGACGAAGAATCAACAGATGAGGTAGAATCTGTGGAATCAACAGATGAGGTAGAATCTGTGGAAGAGGACCCATCTCAGCTGGGTCCTCTTCCTCAGATTCTACCTCATCTGTTGATTCTTCGTCTTCATCATAATAGATGATGTCCTCCACTTCTGACACTTCTTCCATTTCAACTTCAGATTCTACCTCATCTGTTGATTCTTCATCATAATAGGTGCAGTGCTCCACTTCTGACACTTCTTCCATACCAGCTTCAGATTCTACGTCATCATCACGTTCATCCATTTCCTTATATTCATAATCATCTTCCATTTCTGCAGCAGGAGATGTGGGGGAATCTTCGGAGGAAGAAGTAGCATGCTGTCTGTATGTTGGATCTATCACCTCATCATTATGTTCCTCCTCTTCTGACCCTGAACCCTCTTCATCAGTTGATTCATCCTCATTATGTGCAGCATTGTCCTCCTGGTCATTATTTTCTTTTATTTCAAAAATTATCTTGCAAGCCTCCTGTGCATTATAAAACTTCTGCCTCCTCATTGTGCTGCCTGTCTCTCTCAGACTAAAATGTGAAATGCCCAAACACCTGTGAGAAAATACTTTTTTGTTGTTGTTGTTGTTGTCATAACCATTGCTTGACCCCACACATCAAAGAAACATGATCAAAGATGTTTTGCCAAGCAGTATGTAAACTTTGTGCTGCGGGGTCTTTTTGACCCCAGAGGACAACAGAAGTTATTACATTTAGTAAAACACCCATAATTCAATCAAATTACTTCAAATTTGTTTGAATCATAAAGAGCATAGTATTAAACAACTACCGTTATTTTCAGACCAATTGATGAATAAAAAACATATTTTGTCGGCAAAAGATTTAATTTGGGGTCAGAATGACCCCAGGACAACAGGAGGGTTTTTAAGCAAAACTACTTTAAAGTACTAAAGTAGTTTACACCACTGCACATTGGCAAGATGTGTCCTAACGTCGGCATTAGATCGCTGTTTGGACGATGTGTGTCAAAGCTTCTAAATTATACTGGCAATAGTAAAAAACAATATGCTTTACATTTGAGTCATTTAGCAGACACGATTTACAGTGCATACATTCTATTAGGCCATTGCTATACCATCAAGTTTTTAAAAGAACTCCAGCACAGAGAAACAGAAACATCACATTTAACTAAAATATAGCTCATGCAGAGGGTGTGCAGTTAGTTCGATAAAGATAGATTTAAGGTTTTATTGCAGGCTAAGAGCAGTGAATATGTGATGAATATATTTACCAAAAAAACGTTACATTTGAGCCACGTGGTGAAAAGAATGCATGGGACAAGTAACATCTTCTGGATGTATCATGTATACATGCTGGGACTGAGAAACTGAAAAACAGCTTCAATCTCAAGGCCATCAGACTGTTAAACAGCCATCACTAGCACATTAGTGGCTGCTGCCTATAGACATAGACTAGAAATCACTGGCCACTTTAAGAAATGGAACACTAGCCAATTTAATAATGTTTACATATCTTGCATTATTTAGCATGTTTTGGTGTTAGTTAGGAGAACATTCCTTTAATGTCAAACAGAACTTACCCAGAACGTGGTTACCTTGTTCTCAGAATATCTTATATTAATGTTCCAGACACGTTTCATGGGAACGTTGCAAGAACATTCATGTATCCAGTTTTCTGAGGGTTAGGAGAATATTCCATCAATGTCACACCAAACATACACAAAACATGGTTGCCATTTTCATGTTTCATTGGAAAGTTGCAAGAACATGCCTGTGTCCAAGGATGTTTAAAAACATAGGACATTCTGTCACGGTCCCCTGGAGGTCTTTGTCTAGTTCCCGGCTTGTTACAGAGACGTCCGTAAATATGTTTTTTAGGACGTTGTCTGATGGTCCCAAAGAAACGTTAGCCAAATGTATATATATTTTTGGTTACACATCACCCTCTGTTGCCGAGCCTATCAAAGCCACTGGCGTAGCGCGTGTTGAACAGTACTTACTGTGCAAATGAACATGCACAATGTAATCATGTATGTCAAAGGGTGTCGAACATGTAAGTTGAAAACACTGTACGTTAAAGGAATTGTTTGTGTGTCCCTTGCCAACAAACAAAGAGCTGTGAATGGATCAGTGGTTCACCAATCAGAACCTCGATGGGCTCAGCCAAGGTAACAAGGGGTGATGTATAATGCTGTTTTTTTTGGGGGGGGGGTTGGGGACGTTTCTTTGGGACCATCAGATGACATCCTGACGACTGATACACAGTAATGTTCTTCTAACTTTTCCATGAAACATGTCTAGAACATTAATATCTTGGTTACAGTGGGGAGAACAAGTATTTGATACACTGCCGATTTTGCAGGTTTTCCTACTTACAAAGCATGTAGAGGTCTGTCATTTTTATCATAGGTACACTTCAACTGTGAGAGACGGAATCTAAAACAAAAATCCAGAAAATCACATTGTATGATTTTTAAGTAATTAATTTGCATTTTATTGCATGACATAAGTATTTGATACATCAGAAAAGCAGAACTTAATATTTGGTACAGAAACCTTTGTTTGCAATTACAGAGTTCATACGTTTCCTGTAGGTCTTGACCAGGCGATACATGGCCTTGGGGTTGTACTCATCCTTCTTCTTCCTCCAAACACGGCGAGTGGAGTTTAGACCAAAAAGCTCTATTTTTGTCTCATCAGACCACATGACCTTCTCCCATTCCTCCTCTGGATCATCCAGATGGTCATTGGCAAACTTCAGATGGGCCTGGACATGCGCTGGCTTGAGCAGGGGGACCTTGCGTGCGCTGCAGGATTTTAATCCATGATGGCGTAGTGTGTTACTAATGGTTTTCTTTGAGACTGTGGTCCCAGCTCTCTTCAGGTCATTGACCAGGTCCTGCCGTGTAGTTCTGGGCTGATCCCTCACCTTCCTCATGATCATTGATGCCCCACGAGGTGAGATCTTGCATGGAGCCCCAGACCGAGGAAGATTGACCGTCATCTTGAACTTCTTCCATTTTCGAATAATTGCGCCAACAGTTGTTGCCTTCTCACCAAGCTGCTTGCCTATTGTCCTGTAGCCCATCCCAGCCTTGTGCAGGTCTACAATTTCATTCCTGATGTCCTTACACAGCTCTCTGGTCTTGGCCATTGTGGAGAGGTTGGAGTCTGTTTGATTGAGTGTGTGGACAGGTGTCTTTTATACAGGTAACGAGTTCAAATAGGTGCAGTTAATACAGGTAATGAGTGGAGAACAGGAGGGCTTCTTAAAGAAAAAAAAAAAAAACAGGTCTGTGAGAGCCGGAATTTGTACTGGTTGGTAGGTGATCAAATACTTATGTCATGCAATAAAATGCAAATTAATTACTTAAAAATCATACAATGTGATTTTCTGGATTTTTTTTTAGATTCCGTCTCTCACAGTTGAAGTGTACCTATGATAAAAATTACAGACCTCTACATGCTTTGTAAGTAGGAAAACCTGCAAAATCGGCAGTGTATCAAATACTTGTTCTCCCCACTGTAACCACGTTCTGTGTATGTTATGTTTGGCATTAAGGGAATGGTCCTTTGGAAACAGTCCTTGCACATCACTGGAACATTCCTATGAAAACATTAGGTAATAACCTAACGAGACTCTTAAAGGGAACGTTCTCTAATGTTGTAGGAACATTTGTTGTTAGCTGGGTTTCCTGCAGGCTATAATGTGTAAAGTGCATTTTTGGAGAGGCCTTTTGTGCTAGAAAATTCAGAATTTTTATTAAAAGGTCTATGCATTCAGAAGGATAGTTTAGCCTACAGTGATCTGCACAGGTTGTTGCCGATCAATAGGAAACCGAAGTGTTGGGTTACTCAGAGATCAGAGGTTTAACTAGTTGCCCCAGGGCACATTTCACTATGAGAGGTTTAACTTGTTCCCCCCAGGGCAGGTTTCACTATAGCCTACTCATTAACATAAGTTAATATGTTGACAAACTGGTCATGGAAGAGAGAGAGAGAGAGAGAGAGAGAGAAGAGAGAGAGAGAGGAGAGAGAGAGAGAGAGAGAGAGAGAGAGAGAGGAGAAAAGAGAGGAGAAGAGGAGAGAGAGAGAGAGGAGAGAGAGAGAGAGGGAGAGGGAGAAGAAAAGGAGAGAGAGAGAGAGGGGGAGAGAGAGAGAGAGGAAAGAGAAAGTCTCTTACAGCTCTGGGTGTGTTTGTATTGTATTTGTCCTGCTGTGTTTACCATTCTTATAGGTGATACAATGGTTTAAGATTGATGCTGAAATTAAATGAAATTTAAATTTAAACTAAATGGATCTGTTGTTGCCCTTTATGGCAGGATATGCAGGACCAGTTAGTATTAACACGTTGAACAGTGCTAGGCTAGAAAACAAGGCTTGTTATAGACCAGCTCTTATGTTTTTTCCTGTAGTACCGGTTTAACTTTTGGAATTGTTCAAAATCAGGCTACTGAAAGACAAGGAACCTATGGGCTATAATGTTCTGGTTTTCACAGCCAATGACCGAACAGTAGACCACAGGAAATGTGCAGTTAATTATTTTACTATAACGCTGTATTTAGAGTCATCCACAGAACAGTCTGTAGACATTAGTCTCTGTCTGAGTCATCCACAGAACAGTCTGTAGACATTAGTCTCTGTCTGAGTCATCCACAGAACAGTCTGTAGACATTAGTCTCTGTCTGAGTCATCCACAGAACAGTCTGTAGACATTAGTCTCTGTCTGAGTCATCCACAGAACAGTCTGTAGACATTAGTCTCTGTCTGAGTCATCCACAGAACAGTCTGTAGACATTAGTCTCTGTCTGCGTCCTAAACTGTACCCTATAACCCTGGTAAAAAAGTAGTGCACGATATATTGGGGATACGGTGCCGTTTGGGACACAGCCTAACAGACTATGTAAAGCATCGTCTCAGAACTTGGCTCTGTGCTTTAATTAGCAAATAAATGATGTTGTAATTTACAGTAATTTGCTTATTGTGTAATTTATTCAAAGGAAAGAAGCTCCAGAGTCCCACACATTGCTCTTGCAAAGTATAACTTACTGTAGAATCATAGATTTACACCAACAGACAGTGCAGTACTCATTGATAAAGTAGAGAGAATTGAGGGCTGCACAATCACTGGCTTTGCTTTATTCCAGAAATACGTTCCCTCCCTTCTGCCCTTGTTCACTCCCCTTCACACATCTACTAGGAATGTCAGGAAGGAAGTGAATTGAAAAGGTATTTTCTACATCTGCGAAGAGGTATTTGGTTTTCAATGGGGTGTGCCTGCCTTTCAGCAGTGAGTTGGTTGGATCAGCCTTACAAGGTTGGGGACATGAAGGGCCCTTGTTGTTTTTGAGATCCTGCAGTCAGTCAGTAATTAACCAGCAATGGTTTTGCAGATAATAGATATTTTGAAGTTTTTTTTTACTATGCTAGCAATAATCGTGGTTGTTTTACTTACTTTAGTTGAATGCACTTTGTAAGTCTCTTTGGATAAGAGCATCTGCTAAGTCAGTGGATCCCAAACTGTGGGGTACTCCCCTTAGGGGGGGGGGGGGGGGGCGTTAGGTGTTGGTGGGGGGGTTCCCCCCCCCCCCCACCCAATTTATTATAATGGTTTCTTTAGTCTGACTTTCAACTTATTCTTGAAAGTTGTAATAGTAGAATACACAAGGTGCAATTTCTTCATGTGCAAAGTCATTGCATTCCTTAGAGAGCTATTTATAACTTCTCAGAAATGTCCAGATCAATTAGCCCATGTCAGCTAACGTTTTTTAGCTAGGAGCAGTGGAAACACGTTCTCTGGAGTGATGAATCACTTGTCCGACAGACAAATCTGGTTTTGGACGGATGCCAGGAGAACGCTACCTGCCCGAATACATAGTGCCAAATGTACATTTTAGTGGAGGAGGAATAGTGGTCTGGGACTGTTTTTCATGGTTCGGTCTAGGCCCCTTAGTTCCAGTGAAGGGAAATCTTAACGCTACAGCATACAAAGACATTCTAGACGATTCTGTGCTTCCAACTTTGTGGCAACAGTTTGGGGAAGGCCCTTTCCTGTTTCAGCATGACAATGCCCCCGTGCACAAAGCGAGGTCCATATAGAAATGGTTTGTCGAGATTGTTGTGGAAGAACTTGACTGGCCTGCACAGAGCCCTGACCTCAGTAATGCTCTTGTGGCTGAATGGAAGCAAGTCCCTGCAGCAATGTTCCAACATCTAGTGGAAAGCCTTCCCAGAAGAGTGGAATTTGTTATAGCAGCAAAGGGGGGACCAACTCCATATTAATGCCCAGGATTCTGGAATGAGATGTTTGACGAGCAGGTGTCCACATAATTTTGGCCATGTAGCGTATATTTAGTCTTGCCCGCATTGAGTACAAGTTTTAAACCAACCAGGGCTTTCTGTAAGGCAACAAAGTCAGATTTCAGCTCTAACATAGGTCTACAGTTGGGGCAATGGAATACATAAGTGTCGTCTGCATACAGATGAATATTACAAGTTTTAACATGTAGACCAATATTATTTATATAAATAGTCAAAAGAACAGGTCTCAATACCGACCCCTTCAGTACACCTTTTGTAATATCCAGGAAACCAGACTTGACACCATCAGAAATCTCGCATTGTGTCCTGTCTGACAGATCATTCTCAAACCACTTGCAAGAAGCCTGATCCAGGCCTATTTCAGTCAGCCTTTGAAAGAGAATGTAAGGTGAAAGGTCAACAGTGTCGAAGGCCTTGGAAAGGTCTATTAATAAGGCAGCACAATGGTGTTTATGATCTAAGCAATTTAACACATCATCTAGAACAGGGATGGGCAACTTTGATTGGGGTGGGGGGGCCCCCCCCAAAATAATCTGAACTCATCATGGGGGGGGCCGCAGCGGCTGCGTACCCACGTCCATGTAGTCAGAGCTGACCCTAGCCTTTTGGGGGGCCCTAAGCAACATTTTGCTTCCCCCACCTTGCGAGCAAAACATTTTAGCGGACCCCCCCCCTCTTGAGAGCGGAGAGAAAAATGTAAAGTTTTAGACTTAATATCCTGCAATTCTTCACATTTTAGTCATTTAGCAGACGCTCTTATCCAGAGCGACTTACAGTTAGTGAGTGCATACATTTTCGTACTGGCCCCCCGTGGGAATCGAACCCACAACCCTGGCGTTGCAAACGCCACGCTCTACCAACTGAGCTACATAGGGTGGAGAGAAATGCGTGAAGTTTTTTTAATA
Source organism: Coregonus sp. 'balchen' (assembly GCA_902810595.1). Classification (NCBI taxonomy): domain Eukaryota; kingdom Metazoa; phylum Chordata; class Actinopteri; order Salmoniformes; family Salmonidae; genus Coregonus; species Coregonus sp. 'balchen'. Next base: position 20,187,096 of record LR778278.1, on the reverse strand, counting down.
TGATATCTGAGTAAGGGGTGACTAACAAAATCAACGGGGGCCCCACGGTCGGTCATTCGACTATGATTACTACAAGTTTAGATAGCTAGCCGCTAGAAAATGTTAGCTGATTGAGTGACTGCCAGAGACTGCTATAACAAGAAAAAAACTGCTGAAGCACACCAGATTTTGAAATTGCACCTTGCGTATTCTACCATTTTAACCTCCAAAAGGGGGGGCCGCCAGTTGCCCATTACCGATCTAGAACAAATCAAATCACACGTTATTTCAAATCTAATTTTATGTGTCACATGCGCCTAATACAACAGGTGTACAACCAACACGCAGAGTTTTTAAAAAGTAAGTAAAACATTTTTTTGCTAAATAAACCTGTATATATATATATATATATAGAATGATTTGAAGACAGGCTTAGGAATACGTGTTAGGCGTTTTATTACTTCACCCAACACAAACACGTATGTATATACAAAAGGGATGTAACCCAAACAAAGAGTGAGGTGTTCCGCTACACAATACACGGGACGAGACCCGTAAACAACCAGAGCAGGACAATAATCGACAAGGACAATTGGGAACAGAGGGCACATATATACACATACTAATCAGGAGGGATATGGGAACCAGGTGTGCGTAATGAGACAAGACAGTCCAGGGGTTGGTGGTAATGATCCATGTCAGTGATGCCTAGAAAGCCGGGGACGTAGACCTCCAGAGCTGGTGAACGGAATGAGCAGCAGTACCCGGGGGGATCCGTGACAAAACCAAAGGAAAAATAGTAACTAAATAAAATAACAATAACGAGACTTTAGGAGACGGTCCTGGCGCTTGCTGGACTTTCTTGGGCGCCCTGACGCCTTCTTCACAACAATTGAACCGCTCTCCTTAAAGTTCTTGATGATCCGATAAATGGTTGATTTAGGTGCAATCTTACTAGCAGCAATATCCTTGCCTGTGAAGACGTTTTTGTGCAAAGCAATGATGATGGCACGTGTTTCCTTGCAGGTAACCATGGTTAACAGAGGAAGAACAATGATTTCAAGCACCACCCTCCTTTTAAAGCTTCCAGTCTGTTATTCTAACTCAATCAGCATGACAGAGTGATCTCCAGCCTTGTCCTCGTCAACACTCTCACCTGTGTTAATGAGAGAATCAGTGACATGATGGCAGCTGGTCCTTTTGTGGCAGGGCTGAAATGCAGTGGAAATGTTTTTTTGGGATTAAGTTAATTTTCATGGCAAAGAGGGACTTTGCAATTCATTGCAATTCATCTGATCACTCTTCCTGACATTCTGGAGTATATGCAAATTGCCATCATCAAAACTGAGGCAGCAGACTTTGTGAAAATTAGTATTTGTGTCATTCTCAAAACTTTTGACCACGACTGTACTGGTACCGAGTCAATGTGCTGGGGTACGAGGTAGTTGAGGTAATTGAGGTAATGTGTACGTGTAGGTAGGGGTAAAGTGACTATGCATGGATAATAAACAGAGAGTAGCAGCAGCGTGTGAAGACTGTGAAGGAATGTGAATGTGTGTGTGTTTTGTGTGTGTGTGTGTTGGAGTGTCAGTGTAGTATGTGTGAGTGCGTGGGTAGAGTCCAGTGAGTGTACATCGAGCCTGTGCAAGAGAGTCAGTGCAAAAAAAATAAGGGGGTCAATGCAAACAAGCGCAGCTGCTGAAATGGTGCTGTGTCCAGGTCTAAAACCTGACTGGTGGGCATTAAGAATATCATTTTAAATTGGAAAAAGTTATTCGCTGAGAGTTGGCCAGGGATTCAAAAACTTTGGAAAGGCAAGATAACTTGGAAATTCAATCAATCAATCGAATGTATTTATAAAGCTCCTTTTTACATCAGCAGTTGTCACAAAGTGCTTATACAGAAACCCAGCCTAAAACCCCAAACAGCAAGCAATGCAGATGTAGAAGCACGGTGGCTAGGAAAAACTCCCTAGAAAAGGCAGGAACCCTAGGAAGAAACCAAGAGAGGAATCAGGCTCTAAGGGGTGGCCAGTCCTCTCCTGGCTGTGCCGGGTGGAGATAAGAGTACATGGCCAGTAAGGCCAGATCGTTCTTCAAGATACAGTACATTGGATGATAGTTATCTAAGTCAGAAGGCTTTCCTGCTTTGTGTAGGGGGAGGACATGTGCCACTTTCCAGGACTCGGGGATAACACCAGAAACAATTGTCAAGTAAAAAATCTAGGTTAATGATTCTGGTAATAAGTGGAGCAGAGAGCTGCAGTAAGAAGAGATCAAGAAAATCAGTCGCTGTGGATTTTTTTTGACATGGATGTTTAGTAAAGGCACTTAGTACATCATAGATATAAAATGTTTGAAATGAAAATAGAGAATGTGTCTCTGGGAGTGCATCATTCTCTACAGTCTGTTTTGACGTGAATAAAGGACTCCCTCTACTGGAATAACCAGAGACAGACATCTATTTCTCAAATGTCTGAAGGACTGCCAGTCAGATGTAGTATCAGTCAATCTTAGCCCAAGCTACATTTATTTTTCTGTAATTTTCCAGACAATTAATGCGTAAATCAAGGGTTTGATCTATCCTTTACACCTAGTTTTTTATACGGAGCATGCTTATCTGCAACAGTGTTAAACAGAGAGGGAAAACCATTTAGGTTCCTGATCCGAGTCAGAGATAGAGGACACACCCTCCCAATCACAGAACCCCAGATCAGACATGAAATGTTGCTCATTCAAATTCCTAACATTTCTCTTTGTAATAATGCGTGGGCGGGATTTAGGGAGTTTAGCATTTCTTATGCAGGAAATGAGACAATGGTCACTGAGCGCAATAGCAAAGATTCCAGCGGCAGTAAAATTATGAGGGGCATTTGTTAGAATAGAGTAGATCTTTCAACGTGTTTAAAGTTGGGGCGAGTTGGTTTAGTTATCAGCTGAGTTAGATTGAGCTCATTACACATATATTTCAGCCTATCTGATACTAGCATCAACCAATCCAGATTAAAATCATCAAAATATGAATAATTCAGATTTAGCATAGTAATTCAGATTTAATCATTCAAGATTTAGAGCACAAGGCGGAGCCGAGGCAGGGCGATACATTTCCACTAGTGTCTGTTGGGCATTATTACCAGGGCCCACATTTAAGATTAGACATTCAAAATTGCTTAGGGACTGAAGTGGAAAGGGACACAGAAACTTTTCAATTGCTCTTTACGAATATGGCGACACCCCCTCCGCTACCAACTCTGTCAGATCTAAAACCATTATAATCAGTCAGATACACATCAGAATTTCGACATAGACTTCTTTAACCGAAATTCTGTAATAATCAGAACGTCTGCGTTGGTTTGAGAAAGCCCGAGTTACAATAAAATCAATTTTCTAAATCAAACTTCTGGCATTTACATGACTCAGCTAAAGGCCGCAGCTGCAGGATTTCAGACCAGAAGGAATCTCTGAAATATCCATGCTATGTTCAGTAGGTAACCCGCTGTGTTGCAGATACCGTAGGGCTGGCTTGAGTTGGTATAGATACAAGATCTCCCAGGACTGTACCATTATGCCTAGGCCTCGAACGAGGACGTGACTTAAAACAAGAGAGTTAATGAGGGTTACCTGTTGCGGCCCAGGACTGAAATCCCAGTACTAATTACTTAGTTACTATGTAGACTATGTAGTAGTGACTATGTAGTAGTGACTATGTAGTAGTTACTATGTAGACTATGGGTCAGTAGTATAAGTAGTATAGTAAAGTTAGTATGTAGTAGTTAGTATATAGCAATGAATATGTAGTAGTTAGTATTTTAGTAGTTAGTATGTAGTAGTACTGTAGTATGTAGTAGTTAGTATGTAGTAGTTAGTATGTAGCAATGAATATGTAGTAGTTAGTATTTAGTAGTTAGTATGTAGTAGTACTGTAGTATGTAGTAGTTAGTAGTAGTAGTGTATTAGTTTTTTTAGTAGTTAGTATGTGTAGTATTAGTATTTGTATGTTACGTAGTATTGTACTTAGTATGTTAGTAGTAGTTAGTATGTGTAGTGTTAGTAGTAGCTGTAGTATGTGTAGTAGTTATACTGTTAGTTTAGAGTAGTTCGTATGTAGTACTGTTATAGTGTAGTAGTAGTAGTTAGTATGTAGTAGTTAGTATATAGCAATGAATATGTAGTAGTTAGTATTTAGTAGTTAGTATGTAGTAGTACTGTAGTATGTAGTAGTAGTATGTAGTGTATGTAGTAGTTATTTAGTATTGTATGTAGTAGGATGTAGTAGTTAGTAGTAGTAGTACTGTATATGTAGTAGTTAGTATGTTAGTATTAGTATGTAGTATGTACTGTGTATTATGTAGTAGTGTAGTATGTAGTAGTATGTAGTATGTAGTAGTATATTAGTTGTAGTAGTGGTAAGCTGTTAGTAATGAGGTATGGTGTTAGGCATATGAGTATATAGTAAGTAGTACTGGTATAGTGTAGGTACTGTAGTATGTAGTAGTTAGTATGTAGTAGTACTGTAGTATGTAGTAGTACTGTAGTATGTAGTAGTTAGTATGTAGTAGTACTGTAGTATGTAGTAGTTAGTATGTAGTAGTATGTAGTAGTACTGTAGTATGTAGTAGTTAGTATGTAGTAGTACTGTAGTATGTAGTAGTTAGTATGTAATAGTTAGTATGTAGTAGTTAGTATATATTAGTTAGTACTATACTGTACTGACTACAGGGGATATGGACAGTACATTATACTATTAAATACAGAAAGCTAGAGTTTAACTGAAATATTTAGAAGTTGACATTAGCCAAAAAAGAGAGGAAAGGCTGTTCTAAGAAAGAAGGCCAAGCTGTTTCACTGAACATGCCATGATTAGATGGTGTTTATTAATGACTATTACTCATGATTGTTTTTGGGCGTGTGAGTGTGTGTTCACAGCAGCAGTGACAGCAGCCATCAGTCTCTTCCTACTCCTGACCAGAGCTGTGGCTGTCTACTGTCTATTGTCTACTGTCTACTGACTACTGTCTGCTGTCTACTGACTGTCTACTGACTGCTGACTACTGTCTGATGTCTGATGTCTACTGCCTACTGTCTCCTGCCTACAGTCTGCCTACTGCCTACTGTCTCCTGCCTACTGTCTGCCTACTGTCTACTGCCTACTGTCTACTGTCTGCCTACTGTCTCCTGCCTACTGTCTGCCTACTGCCTACTGTCTCCTGCCTACTGTCTCCTGTCTACTGTCTACTGTCTACTGTCTACTGTCTCCTGCCTACTGTCTGCCTACTGTCTACTGCCTACTGTCTGTCTACTGTCTACTGTCTACTGTCTACTGTCTACTGCCTACTGTCTCCTGTCTACTGTCTACTGTCTACTGTCTACTGTCTACTGCCTACTGCCTACTGTCTGTCTACTGTCTACTGTCTCCTGCCTACTGTCTGTCTACTGTCTACTGCCTACTGTCTGTCTACTGTCTACTGTCTACTGTCTACTGCCTACTGTCTACTGTCTACTGTCTACTGTCTACTGTCTACTGTCTACTGTCTACTGTCTACTGCCTACTGTCTACTGTCTACTGTCTACTGTCTACTGTCTCCTGTCTACTGTCTCCTGTCTACTGTCTACTGTCTCCTGTCTCCTGTCTACTGTCTACTGTCTACTGCCTACTGTCTCCTGTCTACTGTCTACTGTCTCCTGTCTCCTGTCTACTGTCTACTGTCTACTGTCTCCTGTCTACTGTCTACTGTCTACTGTCTACTGTCTACTGTCTACTGTCTCCTGTCTCCTGTCTACTGCCTACTGTCTACTGCCTACTGTCTCCTGTCTCCTGTCTACTGCCTACTGTCTACTGTCTACTGTCTACTGCCTACTGTCTCCTGTCTACTGTCTACTGTCTCCTGTCTCCTGTCTACTGTCTACTGTCTACTGTCTCCTGTCTACTGTCTACTGTCTCCTGTCTCCTGTCTACTGTCTGTCTACTGTCTCCTGTCTACTGTCTACTGCCTACTGTCTACTGTCTACTGTCTACTGTCTACTGTCTCCTGTCTCCTGTCTCCTGTCTACTGTCTACTGCCTACTGTCTACTGTCTACTGCCTACTGTCTACTGTCTGTCTACTGTCTACTGTCTACTGCCTACTGTCTACTGTCTACTGTCTACTGCCTACTGTCTACTGTCTACTGTCTACTGTCTACTGCCTACTGTCTACTGTCTACTGTCTACTGCCTACTGTCTACTGTCTCCTGTCTCCTGTCCTCCTGTCTACTGTGTACTGCCTACTGTCTACTGTCTACTGCCTACTGTCTCCTGTCTACTGTCTGTCTACTGTCTACTGTCTACTGTCTACTGCCTACTGTCTACTGTCTACTGCCTACTGTCTGTCTACTGTCTCCTGTCTCCTGTCTACTGTCTCCTGTCTACTGTCTACTGTCTACTGCCTACTGTCTACTGTCTACTGTCTCCTGTCTACTGTCTCCTGTCTACTGTCTACTGCCTACTGTCTACTGTCTCCTGTCTCCTGTCTCCTGTCTACTGTGTACTGCCTACTGTCTACTGTCTACTGTCTCCTGTCTCCTGTCTACTGCCTACTGTCTACTGTCTACTGTCTCCTGTCTACTGTCTCCTGTCTCCTGTCTACTGCCTACTGTCTCCTGTCTACTGTCTCCTGTCTCCTGTCTCCTGTCTCCTGTCTACTGCCTACTGTCTACTGCCTACTGTCTGTCTACTGTCTACTGTCTACTGTCTACTCTCTGTGAAGGCCTTTTTCATATTTGCAGTGTTATCACATATGATATAATGTAACTTATGTTTTATGCCAAATGTATCACTGGTTCTTTCCCCAGTGTGTGACCTTGTGAATCTATCACAGCTCAACAGAACTGACTCCAGTCTGGGAGTTTTATTTCTCTTCCGTGGCCATGTAATGGGCCGTTACGCCCATGAAAGGCCCTAAAAGACTTGAGACTGGACTCAGACTTGGCCTTAAAAGACTTGAGACTGGACTTAGACTTGGCCTTAAAAGACTTGAGACTAGACTTAGACTTGGCCCTAAAAGACTTGAGACTTGACTTAGACTCAAAGACTTGTGAACATCTCTGCTGACTGCTGACTGCTGTCTACTCCACATGTCATCTCAACAGCACTCTCTGGAGTATGACATCAACGGTGAGGACTAGCCTATACACACCAGCTGCTTCGATCCGTTGGATTCGTTTTTTATGAAGTCAATATGTTTGGTAACTAGTATTTATTAACTACATGTCTAGAATTCGTAAGCAAATGGCTCTTTTCACTTACTTGAATTGAATTTGGTAAAAATGGTTAGTATTATAAGCTGTTATGTCTGTCCCTTTGTTATGAGATGGGAAGCCGCATGACGCCTACATCTCCTACGCGAACAACGAATACGACAGAAAGCTTGTCAACTTCATCCTCAAACCTCACCTGGAGAACAAATCTGGACACAAGTTTCACCTCAATGATAATGGCCTCCTACCTGGCAGTAATGACACAACAGAACCAGTGGTGGAACACCATAACTCTGACATGCTGTTTGATTCTTCCCTGAGAGGAAATATTTCTGAACACAGACACAGTCAGGCAGTGAAAAATGTAACAAGGAAGAAGCCTTTTGTTTGGAGAGTTTCCTGGAGACTGAAGCAGACTGAATTAGGTGGATCTTCTTCTTCTTCAGAGCCGTCTGCTGAGTGGCTGATAAACGCGAGTCGCTGTCGACGTCTCATCGCAGTCACACGCCTACCTGACCCTAACCCTAACCCTTAGCCCTGACCCTGACCCTAACCTTGGTCCGGATCACACTCCATGGTGGTCCCTAACCCTTAGCCCTGACCCTGACCCTAACCCTGGTCCGGATCACACTCCATGGTGGTCCCTAACCCTTAGCCCTGACCCTGACCCTAACCCTGGTCTGGATCACACTCCATGGTGGTCCCTAACCCTTAGCCCTGACCCTGACCCTGGTCCGGATCACACTCCATGGTGGTCCCTAACCCTTAGCCTTGACCCTAACCCTGGTCCGGATCACACTCCATGGTGGTCCCTAACCCTTAGCCCTGACCCTGACCCTAACCCTTGCCCAGGGCTGAGCAACTATGGATTAGAACAGCAGGAATCAATGATCCTCTAGGCCAGGACTACCCAACTCTGTTCCTGGAGAGCTACCGTCCTGTAGGTTTTTGCTCCAACCCTATTCTAGCACACCTGATTCTAATAATTAGCAGGTTGATAAGATCAATCAGGTTAGTAACACCTGGGGTTGGAGCGAAAACCTACAGGAGGGTAGCTCTCCAGGAACAGGGTTGGATTTAAAACCTCCAGGAGGGTAGCTCTCCAGGAACAGGGCTGGAGTTAAAACCTCCAGGAGGGTAGCTCTCCAGGAACAGGGTTGGATTTAAAACCTCCAGGAGGGTAGCTCTCCAGGAACAGGGCTGGAGTTAAAACCTCCAGGAGGGTAGCTCTCCAGGAACAGGGTTGGAGTTAAAACCTCCAGGAGGGTACTGTCACACCCTGGCTCTGGGACTCTATTTGTTGAGCCAGGGTGTGTTTATTCTATGTGTTCTGTTTCTATGTTGGGTGTTCTAGGTTGTGTTTTTCTATGTTGGCCTGAGTGACTCCCAATCAGAGGCAACGAGTGTCAGCTGTTTGCTGGTTGTCTCTGATTGGGAGCCATATTTAAACTGTCGGTTTTCCTTTGTGTTTTGTGGGTTCTTGTTTCGAGTTGGTTGTGTTATACCGTGTACTGTCACGTTTCCGTCTTTTGTTGTTTTGATATCGTTTCGCTTAATAAATGAGTATGTTTGCCTGCAACGCTGCGCCTTGGTCTACTCCTTACCCTGACGATCGTGACAGTAGCTCTCCAGGAACAGGGTTGGGCAGCCCTGCTCTAGGCCTTAATGAGAAATACTAAGCCATCCAGTCATTTGCCTCCAGTGTGTGGCTTCTTTTAGAACACTTTGAGTCTCCGCTGGGATTTCTGAATCGGTTTAGGATAAAGCTATAGATCTACTATACTTGTCGTGATGATTACTGTGTATTGATGATTACTGTGTATTGATGATTACTGTGTATTGATGATTACTGTGTATTGATGATTACTGTGTCGTGATGATTACTGTGTATTGATGATTACTGTGTATTGATGATTAACTGATGATATGGTATGATGATTACGTGTATTGATGATTACTGTGTCGTGATGATTACTGTGTATTGATGATTACTGTGTCGTGATGATTACTGTGTATTGATGATTACTGTGTATTGATGATTACTGTGTATTGATGATTACTGTGTCGTGATGATTACTGTGTCGTGATGATTACTGTGTATTGATGATTACTGTGTATTAATGATTACTGTGTATTGATGATTACTGTGTCGTGATGATTACTGTGTATTGATGATTACTGTGTATTGATGATTACTGTGTATTGATGATTACTGTGTCGTGATGATTACTGTGTCGTGATGATTACTGTGTATTGATGATTACTGTGTATTAATGATTACTGTGTATTGATGATTACTGTGTATTGATGATTACTGTGTATTAATGATTACTGTGTATTGATGATTACTGTGTCGTGATGATTACTGTGTATTGATGATTACTGTGTATTGATGATTACTGTGTTGTGATGATTACTGTGTCGTGATGATTACTGTGTATTGATGATTACTGTGTATTGATGATTACTGTGTATTGATGATTACTGTGTATTGATGACTACTGTGTATTGTCTGGATTCCTGTAGAATTACCTTTACCTTTTGTGTGGATTTGGTAGAAATTGTGTGATGGAAATAATTCCTCATATGCCTATTTTAGTTTAAATGAGAGTAAATATTTATAGGAGTTGAATTTTTCCCTCTTTTAGGGATTTGACTTGTTTTGCACTTATTCCCCATCCGCTATATTCCCCATCCCCTATATCCCCATCCCCTATATTCCCCATCCCCTATATTCCCCATCCGCTATATTCCCCATCCCCTATATTCCCCATCCGCTACAGTGGGGAAAAAATGTATTTAGTCAGCCACCAATTGTGCAAGTTCTCCCACTTAAAAATATGAGAGAGGCCTGTAATGTTCATCAAAGGTACACGTCAACTATGACAGACAAATTGAGAAAAAAAAATCCAGAAAATCACATTGTAGGATTGTTAATGAATTTATTTGCAAATTATGGTGGAAAATAAGTATTTGGTCACCTACAAACAAGCAAGATTTCTGGCTCTCACAGACCTGTAACTTCTTCTTTAAGAGGCTCCTCTGTCCTCCACTCGTTACCTGTATTAATGGCACCTGTTTGAACTTGTTATCAGTATAAAAGACACCTGTCCACAACCTCAAACAGTCACACTCCAAACTCCACTATGGCCAAGACCAAAGAGCTGTCAAAGGACACCAGAAACAAAATTGTAGACCTACACCAGGCTGGGAAGACTGAATCTGCAATAGGTAAGCAGCTTGGTTTGAAGAAATCAACTGTGGGAGCAATTATTAGGAAATGGAAGACATACAAGACCACTGATAATCTCCCTCGATCTGGGGCTCCACGCAAGATCTCACCCCGTGGGGTCAAAATGATCAGAAGAACGGTGAGCAAAAATCCCAGAACCACACGGGCGGACCTAGTGAATGACCTGCAGAGAGCTGGGACCAAAGTAACAAAGCCTACCATCAGTAACACACTACGCCGCCAGGGACTCAAATCCTGCAGTGCCAGACGTGTCCCCCTGCTTAAGCCAGTACATGTCCAGGCCCGTCTGAAGTTTGCTAGAGTGCATTTGGATGATCCAGAAGAGGATTGGGAGAATGTCATATGGTCAGATGAAACCAAAATATAACTTTTTGGTAAAAACTCAACTCGTCGTGTTTGGAGGACAAAGAATGCTGAGTTGCATCCAAAGAACACCATACCTACTGTGAAGCATGGGGGTGGAAACATCATGCTTTGGGGCTGTTTTTCTGCAAAGGGACCAGGACGACTGATCCGTGTAAAGGAAAGAATGAATGGGGCCATGTATCGTGAGATTTTGAGTGAAAACCTCCTTCCATCAGCAAGGGCATTGAAGATGAAACGTGGCTGGGTCTTTCAGCATGACAATGATCCCAAACACACCGCCCGGGCAACGAAGGAGTGACTTCGTAAGAAGCATTTCAAGGTCCTGGAGTGGCCTAGCCAGTCTCCAGATCTCAACCCCATAGAAAATCTTTGGAGGGAGTTGAAAGTCTGTGTTGCCCAGAGACAGCCCCAAAACATCATTGCTCTAGAGGAGATCTACATGGAAGAATGGGCCAAAATACCAGCAACAGTGTGTGAAAACCTTGTGAAGACTTACAGAAAACGTTTGACCTGTGTCATTGCCAACAAAGGGTATATAACAAAGTATTGAGAAACTTTTGTTATTGACCAAATACTTATTTTCCACCATAATTTGCAAATAAATTCATTAAAAATCCTACTATGAGATTTTCTGGATTTTTTTCCCTCATTTTGTCTGTCATAGTTGACGTGTACCTATGATGAAAATTGCAGGCCTCTCTCATCTTTTTAAGTGGGAGAACTTGCACAATTGGTGGCTGACTAAATACTTTTTTTCCCCACTGTATATTCCCCATCCCCTATATTCCCCATCCGCTATATTCCCCATCCCCTATATTCCCCATCCCCTATATTCCCCATCCGCTATATTCCCCATCCCCTATAATCCCCATCCCCTATATTCCCCATCCCCTATAATCCCCATCCCCTATATTCCCCATCCCCTATATTCCCCATCCGCTATAATCCCCATCCCCTATATTCCCCATCCCCTATAATCCCCATCCCCTATATTCCCCATCCCCTATATTCCCCATCCGCTATATTCCCCATCCCCTATAATCCCCATCCCCTATATTCCCCATCTGCTATATTCCCCATCCCCTATATTCCCCATCCGCTATATTCCCCATCCCCTATAATCCCCATCCCCTATATTCCCCATCCCCTATAATCCCCATCCCCTATATTCCCCATCCGCTATATTCCCCATCCCCTATAATCCCCATCCCCTATAATCCCCATCTGCTATATTCCCAATCCCCTATAATCCCCATCCGCTATATTCCCCATTCCCTATATTCCTATCTGAAAGCACTTCTGATTCATTGTTCTTATTTAATATACAGTATGTTGGTGTGTTTCAAAATACATGTATATAGATCTTGTATCTACCACCAGCCTAATGAATAGACCTTTCCTTTTGAAGGACTGTTGTCTGGAACTATTCTAACCCTAACCTCTCTGACCCCTGTGCCTAACCCTAACCACTCCTGAGGCCTGAGCCCTAACCTCTCTGACCCCTGTGCCTAACCCTAACCACTCCTGAGGCCTGAGCCCTAAACTCTCTGACCCCCGTGCCTAACCCTAACCACTCCTGAGGCCTGAGCCCTAACCTCTCTGACCCCTGTGCCTAACCCTAACCACTCCTGAGGCCTGAGGCCTAACCTCCCAGACCCTCTTCCAGGACGATAAGGACCCCATGCTCACCCTCAACCCAGACTTCCTGGACTGTCGCCCTGACCCAGACCCTGCAGGAGACCTGGGTAAGGACCACGGGGCTGCCTGACGTTGTGTCCTTCGACCTAAAGCGTATTGAATGAAGAAAGTTATTTGTTTCTGGCCATTTTGAGCCTGTAATCGAACCCACAATTGCTGATGTTCCAGATACTCAACTAGTCTCAAGAAGACCAGTTTTATTACTTCTTTAATCAGCACAACAGTTTCCAGCTGTGCTAACATAGTTGCAAAAGGGTTTTCTAATGATCAATTAACATTTAAAATGATAAACTTGGATTAGCAAACACAACGTGCCATTGGAACACAGGACAGATGGTTGCTGATAATGGGCCTCTGTACACCTATGTAGATATTCCATTAAAAATCAGCCGTTTCCAGCTACAATAGCCATTTACAACATTAACAATGTCTACTTCTGCATGGAGCACAAAAATGTATGCACTCACTAACTGTAAGTCGCTCTGGATAAGAGCGTCTGCTAAATGACTAAAATGTAAATGTCAGATATACGGGTTAGTCCAGTAGGTTGGGTCAGATATACGGGTTATTAGTCCAGTAGGTTGGGCCAGATATAAGAGTTAGTCCAGTAGGTTGGGCCAGATATAAGGGTTAGTCCAGTAGGTTGGGCCAGATATACGGGTTAGTCCAGTAGGTTGGGCCAGATATAAGAGTTAGTCCAGTAGGTTGGGTCAGATATAAGGGTTAGTCCAGTAGGTTGGGCCAGATATAAGAGTTAGTCCAGTAGGTTGGGCCAGATATACGGGTTAGTCCAGTAGGTTGGGCCAGATATAAGAGTTAGTCCAGTAGGTTGGGCCAGATATAAGGGTTAGTCCAGTAGGTTGGGCCAGATATAAGGGTTAGTCCAGTAGGTTGGGCCAGATATAAGGTTTAGTCCAGTAGGTTGGGCCAGATATAAGAGTTAGTCCAGTAGGTTGGGCCAGATATACGGGTTAGTCCAGTAGGTTGGGCCAGATATAAGAGTTAGTCCAGTAGGTTGGGTCAGATATAAGGGTTAGTCCAGTAGGTTGGGCCAGATATAAGAGTTAGTCCAGTAGGTTGGGCCAGATATACGGGTTAGTCCAGTAGGTTGGGCCAGATATAAGAGTTAGTCCAGTAGGTTGGGCCAGATATAAGGGTTAGTCCAGTAGGTTGGGCCAGATATAAGGGTTAGTCCAGTAGGTTGGGCCAGATATAAGGGTTAGTCCAGTAGGTTGGGCCAGATATACGGGTTAGTCCAGTAGGTTGGGCCAGATATAAGAGTTAGTCCAGTAGGTTGGGTCAGATATAAGGGTTAGTCCAGTAGGTTGGGCCAGATATAAGAGTTAGTCCAGTAGGTTGGGCCAGATATACGGGTTAGTCCAGTAGGTTGGGCCAGATATAAGAGTTAGTCCAGTAGGTTGGGCCAGATATAAGGGTTAGTCCAGTAGGTTGGGCCAGATATAAGAGTTAGTCCAGTAGGTTGGGTCAGATATAAGGGTTAGTCCAGTAGGTTGGGCCAGATATAAGAGTTAGTCCAGTAGGTTGGGCCAGATATACGGGTTAGTCCAGTAGGTTGGGCCAGATATAAGAGTTAGTCCAGTAGGTTGGGACAGATATAAGGGTTAGTCCAGTAGGTTGGGCCAGATATACGGGTTAGTCCAGTAGGTTGGGCCAGATATAAGGGTTAGTCCAGTAGGTTGGGCCAGATATAAGGGTTATTAGTCCAGTAGGTTGGGCCAGATATAAGGGTTAGTCCAGTAGGTTGGGCCCAGATATACGGGTTAGTCCAGTAGGTTGGGCCAGATATAAGGGTTAGTCCAGTAGGTTGGGCCAGATATAAGGGTTAGTCCAGTAGGTTGGGCCAGATATAAGAGTTAGTCCAGTAGGTTGGGCCAGATATAAGGGTTAGTCCAGTAGGTTGGGCCAGATATAAGGGTTATTAGTCCAGTAGGTTGGGCCAGATATAAGGGTTAGTCCAGTAGGTTGGGCCAGATATACGGGTTAGTCCAGTAGGTTGGGCCAGATATAAGGGTTAGTCCAGTAGGTTGGGCCAGATATAAGGGTTAGTCCAGTAGGTTGGGCCAGATATAAGAGTTAGTCCAGTAGGTTGGGCCAGATATAAGGGTTAGTCCAGTAGGTTGTGCCAGATATACGGGTTAGTCCAGTAGGTTGGGTCAGATATACAGGTTAGTGCAGTAGGTTGGGTCAACCTAGTGGACTAACCCATTTTAGTTATTCATATTCCATCCACCCAGCTCAATGTAACATGGATAGGTTTAGGCTACTACATGATACTAAAACGTTCCCTATACCCATCATGAGGTTGCTTCAACCTAGCCTATGAATAAAGGTTTACAACGTAGGTGAACAGGTCAAAATACATTTGAGTAATCAAGGTGACAGACAGTGACACATTCAATACCTCCTTGCACACTCTTGCCTGCATCTAGCTGATCTAGGGTGTAATCATTAGTCCAACAGTTGCAAACGAGAGTTTCTATTGGACAAATTCAGGTATGTTTATCCCCGTTTCGTTCCATTTGCTTCCGTTTAAGAAATGTTTTTCAACAGCATCGGCGGAATAAATACACCCCTGATTACGCGCAAACACAGTTCACTTTCATAGCAGCCACATACACTACCGTTCAAAAGTTTGGGGCCACTTAGAAATGTCCTTGTTTTCCATGAAAACATACAAGAAATGAGTTAGAATAGGAAATATAGCAAAATGCATAGGAAATGTAGTCACTGACAAGGTTAGAAATAATGATTTTTAATTGAAATAATAATTGTGTCCTTCAAACTTTGCTTTCGTCAACTAATCCTCCATTTGCAGCAATTACAGCCTTGCAGACCTTTGACATTCTAGTTGTCAATTTGTTGAGGTAATCTGAAGAGATTTCACCCCATGCTTCCTGAAGCACCTCCCACAAGTTGGATTGGCTTGATGGGCACTTCTTACGTACCATACGGTCAAGCTGCTCTCACAACAGCTCAATAGGGTTGAGATCCGGTGACAGTGCTGGCCACTCCATTATAGACAGAATACCAGCTGACTGCTTCTTCCCTAAATAGTTATTGCATCGATTGGAGCTGTGCTTTGGGTCATTGTCCTGTTGTAGGAGGAAATTGGCTCCAATCAAGCGCCGTCTACAGGGTATGGCATGGCGTTGCAAAATGGAGTGATAGCCTTCCTTCTTCAAGATCCCTTTTACCCTGTACAAATATCCCACTTAACAACCACCAAAGCACCCCCAGACCATCACATTGCCTCCACCATGCTTGACAGATGGCATCAAGCACTCCCCCAGCATCTTTTCATTTGGTCTGCGTCTCACAAATGTTCTTCTTTGTGATCCGAACACCTCAAACGTCGATTCGTCTGTCCATAACACTTTTTTTCCTATCTTCCTCTGTCCAGTGTCTGTGTTCTTTTGCCCATCTTAATCTTTTCTTTTTATTGGCCAGTCCGAGATATGGCTTTTTCTTTGCAACTCTGGCTAGAAGGTCAGCATCCCGGAGTCGCCTCTTCACTGTTGACATTGAGACTGGTGTTTTGCGGGTACTACTTAATGAAGCTGCCAGTTGAGGAGATGTGAGGCGTCTGTTTCTCAAACTAGACACTCTAATGTATTTGTCCTCTTGCTCAGTTGTGCACCAGGGCCTCCCACTCCTCTTTCTATTCTGGTTAGAGCCAGTTTGGGCTGTTCTGTGAAGGGAGTAGTACAGGGTTCTTCAATTCCGGTCCTGGGGGGTCGAAACACTTCTGTTTTTTATTTCTACCTGGTAGTTAATTGCACTCACCTGGTGTCCCAGGTCTGAATTAGCCCCTGATTAGAAGGAGATGATGAAAAACAGAGGTGTTTCGGCCCTCCAGGACTGGAATTGAAGAACCCTGGAGTAGTACATAGCGTTGTACGAGATCTTCAGTTTCTTGGCAATTTCTCGCATGGAATAGCCTTCATTTCTCAGAACAAGAATAGACTGACGAGTTTCAGAAGAAAGTTCTTTGTTTCTGGCCATTTTGAGCCTGTAATCAAACCCACAATTGCTGATGTTCCAAATACTCAACTAGTCTCAAGAAGGCCCGTTTTATTGCTTCTTTAATCAGCACAACAGTTTTCAGCTGTGCTAACATAATTGCAAAAGGGTTTTCTAATGATCAATTAACATTTAAAATGATAAACTTGGATTAGCAAACACAACGTGCCATTGGAACACAGGACTGATGGTTGCTGATAATGGGCCTCCGTACGCCTATGTAGATATTCCATAAAAAATCAGCCGTTTCCAGCTACAATAGCCATTTACAACATTAACAATGTCTACTTCTGCATGGAGCACAAATGCAGCTTCATCCTGTTATAAAAGGGCAGGAGTTTTTTCATAATGCATTTAATACATGTCCAATGTATTGTTTGTTCAATAAAAACGTCCTGACCCTGGTTGATATTAAACCTTGAAAGAACATCTATTTTCTATTCTCATACTCAATAACAAAACTCATTTATTGACTTTTAGCTTTATTAGTTACAAATCATCCAGATTTATTCGACACACATCTGCAGTTAACAGTTAAAAAGCACAATGTAAAAATTAGTTAGTATAATTTCTTTCATATGGTCGATGGAGATAAGAGTGGTCTCATAGTCTAATGATCTTTGTCTTCTCTCTGATCTAAAAACAAGTGTAAAGCTTTCAGTTCAGGTGTCAGTTGTTCAGTTCAGGTGTCAGTAGTTCAGTTCAGGTGTCAGTAGTTCAGTTCAGGTGTCAGTAGTTCAGTTCAGGTGTCGGTAGTTCAGTTCAGGTGTCGGTAGTTCAGTTCAGGTGCCGGTAGTTCAGTGCAGGTGTCAGTAGTTCAGTTCAGGTGTCGGTAGTTCAGTTCAGGTGTCGGTAGTTCAGTTCAGGTGCCGGTAGTTCAGTTCAGGTGCCGGTAGTTCAGTTCAGGTGCCGGTAGTTCAGTTGCAGGTGTCAGTAGTTCAGTTCAGGATTCCGGTAGTTTCAGTCAGGTGTCCGGTAGTTTCCAGTTCAGGTGTCGGTAGTTTCAGTTGCAGGGGTCAGTAGTTAGTTTCAGGTGTCGGTAGTTCAGTTCAGGTGTCGGTAGTTCAGATTCAGGTGGTCGGTAGTTCAGTTTAGGTGCGGTAGTTCAGTTCAGGTGCCGGTAGTTCAGTTCAGGTGCCGGTAGTTCAGTTCAGGTGTCGGTAGTTCAGTTCAGGTGCCGGTAGTTCAGTTCAGGTGCCGGTAGTTCAGTTCAGGTGCCGGTAGTTCAGTTCAGGTGCCGGTAGTTCAGTTCAGGTGTCAGTAGTTCAGTTCAGGTGCCGGTAGTTCAGTTCAGGTGTCGGTAGTTCAGTTCAGGTGTCAGTAGTTCAGTTCAGGTGTCAGTAGTTCAGTTTAGGTGTCGGTAGTTCAGTTCAGGTGTCAGTAGTTCAGTTCAGGTGTCAGTAGTTCAGTTTAGGTGTCGGTAGTTCAGTTCAGGTGTCAGTAGTTCAGTTCAGGTGTCAGTAGTTCAGTTCAGGTGTCGGTAGTTCAGTTCAGGTGTCAGTAGTTCAGTTTTTCCACACATCCATAAAAACATACATTCCGTTTTAATTTATAACTCATTATAACTTTCAGTGATACTCTGGTTTTGTCTGAGAAATAAACCCCAGACAACACAAAAACTAATACAAAAAACACAATGAACAACATCAATAATTCAACCATTCAGCAAAAGTAAAAGCACCATTGATAGCAAACCATCCTACTACAAAATACTAGCCTGGTCCCAGATCAGTTTTGTGTTGTATTGTGACAATGACCATAAGAGTTGGCTATACAGCACAAACTGATCTGGGACCAGGTTAACAAAATGGGGCCTTAAATCTTTGGGTTTGTTCCAAACAACGCTGGGTAGGGAGGAGAAACAAGTCATAGCATTATTGGTTACAGCAGACTGATTTGTTGCATTGAGGAAAAAAAGGCCCTGATTCCACCATATAGTACATACAGCATTCAAACATACAGCATTCAAAGCTACAGCATTGAATACATATTATATTAAAATATACAGGTTCCATCTCTGTTGTCACTTGCACTGTGGTGTAGTTCATCTAACTCCATAAGTAGGAAGTAGCCCAAGAAGCAATGTTTTCAGTTGTACAGACCAGTCTTTGACCACTTAAGTGTTCACATACGTTTCCAGCCACTTGGCAGAAGGAGCTTAGGGAGACATTGCATCTGTTCCTTTTTTAGATTGTCACGTCTGCAAAGTCTGGTCGTGTGAACCCTTTCTGTAAAACACAAACATGAGAGACGTTTTGTCAGGACATATGTGAAAGTATGTATTAACTGTTAGCCTGGTCCCAGATCTGTTTGTGCAGAATTACAATTGGAGCACTAGAATAGCACCCAACCCTCTGCAGCCCCCCGCAAGATAGCATATGAACACGGCACAGCAGGTAGGCGGCAGGTGGCTTAGTGGGTAAGAGCGTTGGGCCAGTAACCGAAAGGTCGCAGGTTCTAATCCCCGAGCCGACTAGGTGAAAAATCTGTCGATGTGCCCTTGAGCAAGGCACTTAACCCTAATTGCTCCTGTAAGTCGCTCTGGATAAGAGCGTCTGCTAAATGACTAAAATGTAAATGTAAATGTAAACATGTCATAAGCCATGAATTACCATTTTTTTATTACAGGAAATTTGCTTTAAACTGCACATTTTTCTCTCAGCTTCACGGCAAAATGGGTAGAATAGCAGGAAATTAGCTCAGGGATTCATGAAAGTCGGGACAATCCTTTTCCGGCAGGGAAACGTAAATTTTTATAGTTGATAATTTTGTTTTGTGTTTGCATTATTTGAGCTTGAAATGTACATTTAGGGGAATTTTATATGGGAAAATATTTTCAATATTATTCATTTCCACGTCGGCCCTATGCCTGGAAATTCCCTTGTCTGGAGCAAAGGATACCAATTTCAAACTCTCCCAAAATGTTTACAAAATTCTAAAAACTGGCAATAATGGATATTAACTGAAAATTATCTTATGTAGTTTCTTACAATAGTCCTCTGTAACTTTAAATAATATTTCTCCCAAAAAATTTAGATTCCTAAAAGATGTGTCTGGAGGTTTGGTCAACTCCGTCAGATTTGTCTAAAATCCTAAATGAATCAGGAATAAGCAGGGTCAGCTACACCATAAGGACCCCTTCTTCATGTCCTCATTACATGTAGTGCAACCAGAGCACTCATGGTCTGGAAAGTTCTCTACTTTTGATAGATTTAAACAATATTGGAATCATCCTGGTCACAACCATAAACTGTCAACTTCCATCTGCCTGATAGATTTAGATAGAATATGAATTTTGGTTCAAATATGTTACATTCAGTTAAGGTTTCGAGTCAGAAAGCAACTGAGGAAAAACTAAATTGCTACTGTGTATACCACTTGAATTAAGAAGAAAAATTCCATTTTTGTCAACTCCGTAAAACATAAACTCAGTCATATTTTTGTATAACGTCAACTCCGTCAGAGTGCTGAAAGATCTGATATTTAAAAAAATGGTTATGTTTTTATTGGGGATTTTCAAATAAATAATTTTCCATATTTTACAAATGTTTGTATTGAACTTTTATTTTTAGAGGCAAAAATATGAGGTCTGTGTTGAGTATTTGTTGTCAACTCCATCACTGATTAACCGCCCTTAAAGGAAAACTCCACGTAAAAAATATCTTTGGGTATTTGTTTCATTAGTCCATTTGTTGACATAGTCCCGAAATGAAAAAACACAGCAGAACGCAGCATCATATGATGCAAAATGCATTATATGGGGATGATTTCTGTATTTTGAAAGTTACATATCTTGAAAACTTGATTGCTGACAAGCAAAACATTTTGGGACTATGTCAACAAAGGACTAATGAAACAAATACCAAATTATAGTTTTTTTGGGTGGAGTTTTCCTTTAAGATCGATTATTTTGTCAATAATCAGAAGAAAAAAATGTTGTCACTGTTCTGCAACATCAACTTACACAATTGAAGTATTTGCTGTGATAGACCTAAGGGATAATGCTAGACCTAAGGGATAATGTTTGCTTTATAAATGTTGTTTTATGTCCTAAATCTAGAAAAACATGGCAAAATGTTTTTAATAGTGCTATAAAACATTGTATTACATATTTGAATAATCTAATGTTAGAATTAGACAATCAAGGCCTTTAAACACCTGTTGGACAATAAGTGTAAAAATGAAATGACTTTTATGGTATCTGACAGAGTTGACATAGGTTGTTCCTTTACCTTTACCAGATGCAGGAGACTGAAAAGATTTGGCATGGGTCCTCAGATCCTCAAAAATTATACAGCTGCACCATCGAGAGCATCCTGACTGGTTGCATCACCGCCTGGTATGGCAACTGCTTGGCCTCCGACCGCAAGGCACTACAGAGGGTAGTGCGTACGGCCCAGTACATCACTGGGGCAAAGCTTCCTGCCATCCAGGACCTCTATACCAGGCGGTGTCAGAGGAAGGCCCTCAAAATTGGCAAAGACTCCAGCCACCCTAGTTATAGACTGTTCTCTCTGCTACCGCACGGCAAGCGGTACCGGAGTGCCAAGTCTAGGTCCAAAAGACTTCTCAACAGCTTCTACCCCCAATCCATAAGACTCCTGAACAGCTAATCATGGCTACCCGGACTATTTGCACTGCCCCCCCACCCCATCCTTTTTATGCTGCTGCTACTCTGTTAAGTATTTATGCATAGTCACTTTAACTCTACCCACATGTACATATACCTCAACTACCTCAACTAGCCGGTGCCCCCGCACATGACTCTGCAACGGTACCCCCCTGTATATATAGCCTCCCTACTGTCACTTTATTTTACTTCTGCTCTTTTTTCTCAAACACTTTTTTTGTTGTTGTTTTATTCTTACTTTTTTTGTTTAAAATAAATGCACTGTTGGTTAAGGGCTGTAAGTAAGCATTTCACTGTAATGTCTGCACCTGTTGTATTCGGCGCATGTGACCAATACAATTTGATTTGATTTGATTTGATTTGAACTCATAAGAGCAATTAAGGTTAAGTGCCTTGCTCAAGGGGAATCAACGAATTTTCAACCCAGTCGATTGGGGATTGAAAAAAATTTTAGGGGGGTTAAACTGCGCAACCCCGAAAAGGGGTTGGAGGAAACGCCAAACAGATTGGGCCAACAATATCTGATCTGGCACCAGGGTAAAATACGAACTGGAAAGGGTAACTACCCTCTGGACCAGGCTAATATACTGATCTGGGGGCCCGGGTAATACTATCGGGGCCAGGCTAACATACGCTGGACCAGGGTAAAAACCCGCTGGGGCCAGGCTAACTACTGTCTGGGACCAGGCTAATAACTGATCTGGGGCCAGGCTAACAACTGACTGGCACCGGGTAATAACTGTCTTTCACCACTAACTACGATCTGGGACCAGGCTAAACCTGTTCTGGGGCCCGGCTAACTCTGTCTGGGACCCCGGCTAAAATTTCTGATCTGGGGCCAGGGTGACATACTATCTGGCACCAGGCTAACATACTGATCTGGACCAGGCATATACGACTGGGGCCAGGGGAACTACGACTGGGCCCGGCAATAACTGACTGGGGCCGGGCTAACATACTGACCCCGGGCCAGGCAATATACTGACTGGGACCAGGCTAAAAACTGATCTGGGGCACCACTAATTACTGATCTACCCAGGCTATATCTGATCTGGGCCCCCTAACATCTGATCGGGGACCAGGCTAACATTATTGGACCAGCTAAATACATCTGGGGCCAGCTAAAAACGATCGGGGCCCGGCTAAAACTGAATCTGGGACCCGGCAATATACGATCTGGCACCAGCTAAAATACTGATCTGGGGACGGCTAATATACTTTTGGGGCCAGGCAACTACTGACTGGGACCAGGCTAATATCGATCTGGGACCAGGGTAACATACGATCTGGGACCAGCACATACTGATCTGGCACCAGTTAATATACTGATCTGGGCCAGGTAATTACGATTGGGGCCAGGCCCTACTGATCTGGGCCCCGGCTAATTACTGATCTGGGCCAGGCTAATATATGATCTGCCCAGGGTAATAACTGATCTGGACCCGGCTAACATACTATCTGGACCCCGGCTAAATACTATCTGGGCCCAGGGTAACATACATCTGGGGCCAGGGTAATATATGATCTGGGACCACTAACATACTATCTGGGCCAGCTAATATAAAATGATCTGGGACCAGGCTACATACTGATCTGGGACAGGCAATATACTGACTGGCCAGGGAATATACGATCCCGGGGCCAGGCAACAACTGTCTGGCACCAGGCTAATATACTGATCTGACACCACGCTAATATACTGATCTGGGACCAGGCTAATATACTGATCTGGCCCAGGCTAACATACTGATCTGGCACCACGCTAACATACTGATCTGGGACCAGGCTAATATACTGATCTGGGACCAGGCTAACATACTGATCTGGGACCAGGCTAACATACTGATCTGCACCAGGCTAATATACTGTCGGGACCCGGCTAATTCGATCTGGGGCCAGCTAAAATCTGATCTGGGACCCGATAACATCTGTCTGGCACCAGACTACATACTGATCTGGGACCAGGTAAAAACTGATCTGGCACCGGGGGAACATACTATCTGGCCCGGGTAATTACTATTGACACCGGCTAAAATCTGACTGACCCCAGCTAAAACTGCTGGCCCCAGGAACATCTTATCTGGCACCAGGCTAACATACTGATCTGGCACCAAGCTAACATACTGATCTGGGACCAGGCTAATATACTGATCTGGGACCAGGCTAAATCTGTCTGGCACCAGGCTAAAATTTCTGTCTGGGGACCCGCTAAAACGACGGGACCAGGCTAATATACTGATCTGGGACCAGGCTAACATACTGATCTGGGACCAGACTAATTTTGTCTACACCAGGGTACAATTATCTGTACCTTTTAAACTCAAAAGGGAGTAAATTGTTCAATGAAAAAAAGCTCTTTGGGCCTTTGACTGAACCACTTCGACAGTAGCAATTTGCAGTCCTACGAAAGGGTTTTAAAACCCAAAAAAAACTCAGTCCCAATGAATTTATTACCTGACAGTTTTTGCATGTTGGGGGTTGTTCTTTTTGAAACGGTTCAAATGTTGTAAAAAAAAAACAACTTGGAGAAGAACTTGCAGGGACTGAGAGGGAGGTAGATTGTTGGGTTTTTGGGACTTGTTCCCAGAAACCCCTAAACAAGAAGGTACCCTTTAGGTGGGGCGGGGCCCCTCTGAAAAGCAACTTTCTAGCAAGCCTCTCACATGTCTTTGTGGTGTGTGTGTGTGTTTGTTGTATGGTGTTGGTTTTGTGTTATTTTACATTGTGTAGTGTTTTTGTTGTGTTTTAAAGTTTTTTGTGTTTTGTGTTGTTGTGGGGTTGTGTGTGGTGTTGTGTGTGTTTTTGTGTTGGGGTTTGGTGTGTTGTGTTGGTGTTCTGTTGTTTGTGTCTGTTCTCGGTTTTGTCTTTGTCTGGTGTTTCCTTTTTGTCTGGTTGTTTGGGGCTGTGTGTCGCGTGTTGTGTCTTTGGTGTCTGTGTTTCGGTCTGTGGTTTTGCGTGGGGGTGTTCTGGGTTTTGGGGTTTTGGTCTGTGTTCTGCTTGGGTGTGTCTGTGTTGTGTTCGGTGTTGCTTTCTGTGTGTGTGTTTTGTGTTGTTTGGGTGGCCCTTGTCGAAACGTGAGCTTCGCCCCCCATCCATGGATGATTTCCACTGGGGCCCCCCATTGTAAAGACTGAAATGTAAGTCGCTTTTTAAAAACGTCTGCTAATGGCCTATGATCATATTCTACATTACTGTGTGTGAGCATAAAGATTACGCTAAGTAGGAACCCCAAAAAAAAAAAAAAAAAAATTAAGCCATTTAGCAGACGCTTTTTTCCAAAGCGTTTACTCTGCTGCATACATTTTGTGTTGGGGGGGTTCCCGGGGGGCGAACCCCTACCCGGGGGTTAAAAGCGCCGTGCTCTACCAGCTGAGCAACAGAGGACCACAATAAAATGTGTTTTTTTACAGGGTCAGAGGTCATATAGTACGGCGCCCCTGGAACAAACTTGGGTTAAGTGCCTTGCTCAAGGGCACATTGACACATTTCCACCTGGTCGGCTCAGGTATTTGGACCCGCAGCCTTTGGGTTAACTCTAACCGCTAGGCTACCTGCCGCCTAACCGTTAGAGGTGTATGTTTTTGTTTGAATATGAACCCCCCCTATCCTCAAAGCTGTTTAATGGGATGCAAACTGCGTCACATGCACACACAAACATGTGATCCTATGCACTCACACACACACACACACACACACACACACACACACACACACACACACACACACACACACACACGCAGACACGGGAATGAGGGTTGGGTTCTACAGTCATCCATTCACTATGAGGTGAAAGTTTTAGGCCAGCCGTATATCTAAGCACTGATCATTTACTTTACGCTGTGTGTGTGTGTGTTTTTGTGTGTGTGTGTGTGTTCGTTTGTGTGTGTGTGGTGTGTGTGTGTGTGTATGTGCATGCATGTGAATGATAGATAAAAGCTCTGATTCCCTACCAGACAAGGGAGATAGCAGACTTACCCAGCAATGAGGCAATAAAGAGTCTTCTCAACCTCCTCTCTACCAGTACAGTACTACCTGTGTTATGTCCTTAGTGCCCTCTCCTCTCTACCATTCTCCAGTAGTCTGTGATCCTCCTCTCTAAAACCATTCTCTATAGTCTGTGATCCTCTCCTCTCTACCATGTTCTCTAGTAGTCCTATGATCCTCATCTCTATTCTACCATTCTCCATAAGTCTATGCTCCTCCTCTCTACCTTCTCTAGAAGTATATGATCCTCTCCTCTCTACCATTCTCCTAGTAGTCTAGCTCCTCCTCTCTACCATTCTCCAGTAGTGGCTAGTGGGATCCTCCTCTTCTAAACCATTCTCCCGTAGCTCTAGGATCCTCCTCTCTAATCTACCATTCTCTAGTAGTCTATGATCCTCTCCTCGCTACCATTCTCCAGTAGTCTGTGATCCTCTCCTCTCTACTACCAATTCTCCAGTGAGTCGTGATCCGCCTCTCTACCATTCTCCAGTAAGTCTGTGATCCTCTCCTCTCTAACCATTCTCTAGTCGTCTGTTATTCCGCCTCTCTACCATTCTCCAGTAGTCTGTGATCCTCCCGCTCTACCCAGTCTTCTCAGTAGTCCTATGATCTCCTCTCTACCATTCTCTAGTAGTATATGATCCGCTCCTCTCTACCATTCTCTAGTCGTTTATATGATCCTCCTCCTCTACCATTCTCCAGTATCTGTGATCCTCTCCTCTCTACCATTCTCCAGTAAGTCTATGATCTCCTCTCTACCTCTCTAACCATCCTTTCTCTTCTCTAGTAGTCTATTATCCTCTCTCTCTACCTTCTCCAGTAGTCTGTGATCCTCTCCTCTCCTCCATTCTGCATGTAGTCTTGATCCTCCTCTCTACCATTCTCCAGTAGTCGGTGATCCTCATCCTCTCTACCATTTCTCTATAGTCTGTGATCCTCCTCCTAACCATTCTCAGTAGTCTGTGATCCTCCTCTCTACCCATGCTCTATAGTCTGTGATCCTCTCCTCTCTACCATTCTCCAGTAGTCTATGATCCTCCTCTCTAACCATCTCCACAGTATCTAATGATCCCTCCTCTCTACGCATTCTCTTTAGTAGTCTATGTCCTCTCTCCTCTCTACAACCATTCTCTAGTAGTCTAGAGTCCTCCTCTCTAACCATTCCCATATCTATGAATCTCCTCTCTAACCATTCTCTATATCTATGATCCTCTCGTCTCTACCCTTTCTTTCTCCGTAGTCCTGTGTCTGTGGATCCTCTCCTCTCTATCTACCATTCTCCAGTAGTCTGTGATCCTCCTCTCTACCATTCCTCCAGTAGTCTGTGATCCTCCTCCTCTCTACCATTCTCTAGTAGTCTGTGATCCTCCTCTCTACCATGCCCAGTAGTCTGTGATCCTCTCCTCTCTCGCTACATTCTCCGTAGTCTGTGATCCTCTCCTCTCTACCATTCTCCAGTAGTCTATGATCCCTCCTCTCTACCATTCTCCAGTATATGCTGATCCTCCTCTCTAACCATTCTAAGTTTTCTATGATCCTCCCTCTCTACCATTCTCCAGTAGGTCTGTGATCTCCTTCGACATTCTCCAGTAGTCTGTGATCCTCCTCTCTACCTTTCTCCAGTATTTATGTGATCCCCTCTCTACCATTCTCCAGTAGTCTGTGATCCTCCTCTCTAAACCATTTCCTCACATTCTATGATCCGTCCTCCTCTAAACCAAAAACAGAAAAAATTCTCCAGTAGTCTATGATCCTCTCCTCTCTACCATTCTCCAGTAGTCTGTGATCCGCCTTTCTAACCATTCTCCAGTATCCCTATAATCCTCCTCTCTACTCTCTACTAACATACTCCATTAGTTCTATGAATCATCCTCCTCTAACCCTTCTCCATAGTCTGTGATCCTCCCTCTAAAACCATTCTCCAGTAGTCGTGAACCTCCTCTCTACCATTTCTCTTCTCCAGTATGTCTCATGATCCTCTCTCTCCCTTTACCATCTCCAAGTCATTGACCTCCCTCTCTACCATTCTCAGTAGGCTGTGATCGGCCCTCTCTACCATTCTCCAGTGTCTAGGATCCCCTCTCACCATTTTCCAGTAGTCTGTGATCCTCCTCTCTACCATTTTCTCCAGGTAGTCTATGATCCTTCCTCTCTCCTCTCTACCCTCTCTAAACCATTATCCAGTAGGCTGTGATCCTCCTCTCTAAACCATGCTCCAGTATCTGTGAGCCTCTCCTCTCTAATCCTCTCTACCTACCATTCTCCAGTAGTCTAGGAGCCGCCTCTCTACCATTCTCCAGTAGTCCCTGTGATATCTCTCCCTCTCTAACCATTCTCCATATCTGTTGATCCTCCTCGCTTACCAATTCTAACAGTTGTCCTATGATCCTCCTCTCGACCATTCTCCAGTAGTCCTTCTCCTCTCTCTCTACCATTCTCCAGTAGTCTATGATCCTCCTCTCTACCATTCTCAGTAGTCTGTGATCGCTCCCTCTCTACCATTCTCCAGTATCGATGATCTCCTCTGCACTCATTTCTCGCAGTAGTCTGTGATCCCCTCTCTACCATTTATCGCAGGTAGTCTATGATCCTCCTCTCTAACCATTCTCCATTAGTCCGGATCCTCCTTCTCTACTAATTCTCCAGTAGTCTGTGATCCTCCTTTCTACGATTCTCCATAGTCGCTTATGATCCTCCTCCTCGACTAACCATTCTCCTTTCCCGTAAGTCTATGATCCTCCCGCCTCCTAACAATTCTCCGTCGTCTATATGATCCTCCTCTCGACCATTTCTCCAGTTGTCTAATGATCCTCCCTCTACCATTCTCCAGTAAGCTTGATCCTCTTTCTAACCATTCCTCAGTAGTCTGGATCCTCCTCTCTAACCATTCTCCATAGTCTGTGATCCTCCTCTCTACCATTACTCCATTAGTCTATGATCCTCATCTCTACTATTCCTCTCTCCAGTAGTCTAGGATCCTCCTCTCTACCATTCTCCGTAGTCCTATGATCCTTCCTCTCTAAACCATTCTCCAGTAGCGATGATCCTCCTCCTTTCCCTTACCATTCTCCAGTAAGTCTTATATCCTCCTCTCTACCATTTCTCCGTATCATGATCCTCCTCTCTACCATTCTCCAGTATTCGGTGATCCTCCTCTCTACCATTCTCCAGTAGTGTCTGTGATCCTCCTCTCTAAAATATACCATCGCCATAGTCATGATCTCCTCTCTACCATTCTTCCTCCAGTAGTCTAGTTCCCCCCTCTACACATTCCTTCCCAGGTATCTGTGATCCTCTCCTCCTCCTAACCATTCCCTAGATCTGTGATCCTCCCCTCGTACCTTCTCCCTAGTCCTGTGAATCCCCATCTCTACCATTCCTAGTAGTCTATGATCCTCTCCACTTTAAACCATTCTCCTTACTCTATGATCCTCCCTCTACATTCTCCAGTAGTCAGTGATACTCTTCTCACCATTCTCTAGTAGTCTTGACCTCTCCTCTCTACCATTCTCTAGTAGTCTAATGATCCTCATCTCTACCATTCTCCAGTAGTCTATATCCTCCTCTCTACCATTCTCTAAAGTATAATGAGCCTCTCCTCTCTAACCATTCTCGTAGTAGTCTATGATCCTCCTCTCTACTACCATTCTCCAGTAAGTCTATGAATCCTCCTCTCTACCATTTCTCAGTATCTAGATCCTCCTCTCTACCTTCTTTTGCCCCCCCCCCCCCCCCTAGTAGTCTATGATCCTCTCCTCTCTTTCTAACCCTTCTCCAGTAGTCTGTGATCCTCTCCTCTCTATTCCTCCTCTCGACCATCTCCAGTAGTTCCGTGATCCTCCTCTCTACCATTCTCCAGTATCTGTATCCTCGCCTCTCTACCATTCTCTAGTAGTCTGTGATCCTCCTCTCTACCATTCCCAGTAGTCTTGATCCTCCCTCTCTACCCATTCTCCAGTAGTCTATATCCTCCTCTCTCCAGTCTCTATAGTATATGATCCTCTCCTCTCTACCATTCTCTATATTTTTATCCCTCCTCTCACCCATCTCCCGTAGTCTGTGATCCTCGTCCTCTCTACCATTCCTCCAGTAAGTTATGATTCCTCCTCTCAACCTACCATTCTCTAGTATGCTTGATCCTCTCCTCTCTACCCTTCATCCAGTAGTCTGTGATCCTCTCCCTCTTCGAACTATCTCGTAACCCAGTCGTCCGATGGCCTGTGATCCGCCTCTCTAACCACTTCTCCAGTAGTCTGTGATCCTCTCCTCTCTAACTCGACCATTCGCCTATTAGGCCTGTGATCCTCCTCTCTACCATTCTCCAGAGTCCTGTGATCCTCCTCTCTTACCCTTCTCTAGTATCTGTGTCCTACTCCCTCTTCCTCTCTACCTGCTACCATTCTCCAGTAGTCCTATATCCTCTCTCTCCTCTAACCATTCTCCAGTATCTATGATCCTCCTCTCTACCCATTCTCTAGTAGTCTATGATCCTCTCCCTCTCTACCATTCTCTAAGGCTATGATCCTCCTCTCCTACCATTCCTCCGTAGTCTATGACCTCCTCTCTAAACCATTTCTAGTAAGTCTATGAATCCTCTCGTCGCTACCATTCTCCCGTGTTCTGTGATCCTCTCCTCTCTACCATTCCCTCCCAGTAGTCTGTGATCCTCCTCTCTACCTTCTCTCTCCAGTAGTCTGTGATCCTCTCCGCTCTATACCATTCTCTAGTATCTGGGATCCCCTCCCCTCTACCATTCTCCAGTAGTCTATGATCCTCCTCTCTACCATTCTCCGTAGTCTATGAGCCTCCTCTCTACATTTCGTCTAGTAGTCTATGATCCTCTATCCTCTCTACCATTTCTCCAGTAGTCTTATCCCTCCTCTCTACTCTCCTCTATACCATTTTCTCCACAGTAGTCTGTGATCCTCCTCTCGTACCATTCTCCAGTATTGTCGTGATCCTCTCCGCTCTCCATTCTCTAGTATCTGTGATCCTCCTCTCAATCTACCATCTCCAGTAGTCTGTGTCCCCTCTCTAACCTTCTCCAGTAGTCTATGATCCTCCCTCTACCATTCTCTAGTAGTATATGATCCTCCCTCCTCTCACACCTTCTCTAGTAGTTATGATCCTCCTCTCTAACCATTCATCCATGATCTGGTGACCTCTCCTCTCTAACCATTCTCTCTCCAGTAGTCTATGATCCTCCTCGCTAAACCATTCTCGGCGTGTCTATGATCCTCTCCCTCACATTTCTCCAGGAGTCTGTATCCCTCCTCCTCTCTACCATTCTCCAGTAGTCTGTGATCCTCCTCTCTACCATTCTTCCAGTAAAGGCTGTGATCCTCTCCTCTCTACCATTTTCTCTAGTAGTCTGTGAATCCTCCGCTCTACTCTACCATTCTCCAGTAGTCCTGTGATCCTCTCTCTACCATTCTCTAGTAGTCTGTGATCCGTCCTCCTCCCTAACCTTCTCCAGTAGTCTATGATCCTCCTCTCTACTACCATTTCTCCTCTCCCCAGTAGTCTATATGATCCTCCTCTCTACAAAAGATCCCCCATTATCTAGTAGTCCTATGATCCTCTCCTCTCCTCCTCTCTACCATTTCTCTAGTAGTCCTATATCCTCCTCTCACTAAATCTACCTTCCTCCATGTCATGATCCTCCTCTCTACCATTCTCTAGTAGTCTATGACCCCTCTCGCTCTACCATTCTCCAGTAGTTTATCCTCCTCCTCTCTAACCATTTCTCCAGTAGTCTGTTGATCCTCATCTCGATACCATTCTCCAGTAGTCTGTGATCTCTCCTCCTCCTCTACCATGCTCTAGTAGTCTGTGATCCTCCTCTCTAGCCATTCTCCAGTATCCTGTGATCCTCTCCTCTCTAACCATTCTCCAGTAGTCTTTGATCCCTCTCCCTCTACTACCATTCTCCCAGTAATCTATATCCTCCTCTTCTACCATTCTCCAGTAGTCGTGATCCCGCCTCTCTACCCATTCAACAGTTGTCTATGAATCCTCCTCTCTCCTTCTCCAGTAGTCTGTGATCCCCTCCTTTCTACCATTCTCCATAGTCTGTGAATCCTCCTCTCTCAACTTTCTCCCCGTTGTATGTGATCCTCCTCTCTACGATTTCTCCATAAGTCGTGATCCTCCTCTCTACATTCTCCAGTAGGTCTATGACCTCCTCCTACCATGGCCTCCAGGATCCTATGATCCTCTCCTCTTACCATTCTCCATAGTCTGTGATCCTCCTTTCTACATTCTCCAGTAGTCTAATAACCTCCTCTCTAACCATTCTCCTAGTCCTAGATCATCCGCTCTACCATTCTCCAGTAGTCCTGTGTGATCCCCTCTCTAACCATTCTCCAGTAGTCTGTGAACCTCCTCTCTACCATTCTCCAGTAGTCTATGACCTATCCACTTACCATGCTCCATTATTCCATGATTCCTCCCTCCACCATTCTCCAGTAGTCTGTTGTCCTCTCTCTACCATTCTCCAGTAGTCTATAAGAGCCCTCCTCTCTTCCTCTCTAACCATTTTTCCAGTAGTCTTTTGAGCCTCCCTCTCTACCATTCTCCATGTAGTCTATGATTCCTCCTCTCTACCATTATCCGTAGCTTTGATCGCTCTCCTCTCTACCATGCTCCAGTATTCTGTGATCCCTCTCCTCTCTACCATTCTCAGTAGTCTATTGATCCGCCTCTCTACCATTCTCCAGTAGTTCCTGTGATCCTCTCCTCTCTACATTCTCCAATAGTCTGTGATCCTCCTCTCTATACCATTCTACAGTTGTCTAGATCCGCCTCTCTACCATTCTCATAGTCTGTTGTCTCCTCTCTAACCATTCTCCCAGGTAGTCCTATGATCCTTCCTCTCGACTCATTCTCCTCCTGTACTGTGATCCCCCCTCCTCTACCATTGCTCCCAGTAGTCTATGATTCTCCTCTCTACTCTAACCTTCTGCTCCAGTAGTCTTTGATCCTCCTCTCTACCATTATCCAGTCTGTCTATGATCCCCTCTCTACCATTCTCCAGTAGTCTGGATCCTCCTCTCTACTATTCTCCCCGTAGTCTGTGATCCTCCTTTCTACTCATTCTCCAGTAGTCTATGATCCTCCTCTCTAAGTACCATTCTCCAGTAAGTCTATGACCTCCTCTCTAACCATCTCCTTAAGTCTGATCCCCTCTCTAACCTTTCTCCAGTTGGTCTATGAATCCTCCTCTCTAAATCTAGACTATAACCATTCTCCAGTAGTCTGTATCCTCCTTTCTAACCATTCTCCAGTGTCTGTGATCCTCCCTCAACCATTCTCCAGTAGTCCCCTGTGATCCTCCTCTCTAACCATTCTCCAGTAAGTCTATGAATCCTCCTCTCTAACTATTCTCCATATCTATGAGCCTCCTCTCTACCATCTCCAGAGTCTAGAGTCTTCCTCTCTACCATTCTCCAGTAGTCTATGGATCCTCCTTTGCGACCATTCTCCATAGTCTATGATCCTCCTCTTGACCATTCTCCAGTAAGTCTATGATCCTCCTCTCTAATAACCATTCTCCATTAGTCTGTGATCCTCCTCTCACTCTACATTCTCCATTAGTCTGTGATCCTCCTCTTACCATCTCCATAGTCTTATGATGCCTCCTCTCTACCATTCTCCATTAGTCGATGATCCTCCCCTCTAAATTCTCCAGTAGTCTGTGGATCCTCTCCTCTCTACCATTCCCTAGTAGTCTGTATCCTCCCTCTAGCCATTCTCCAGTAGCTGTGAACCTCCTCTCTACTACTTCTACCATTCCTGTAGTCCTGAACCTCTCCCCTTTACCATTCTCCAGTAGGCTATGATCCTCCTCGCTAAAACTAACTACCATTCTCCAGTAGTCTGTGATCCTCCCCCATTCTCCATAAGTTCTGTGATCCTCCGCTCTCAGCCATTCTCTAGTAGTCTGTGATCTCTCATCCTCTCTACCATTCTCTAGTAAATCTATGATCCGCATCTCTACCATTCTCCATAGTCGATGATCCTCCTCCTACCATTCTCCAGTAGTCTATGATCCTCCTCTCTACCATGCTCAGTAAGTCTATATGATCCTCCTCCTCTCTACCATCTCCAGTAGGCCTGTCTGGTGATCCCTCCTCTCTACCATTCTCCAGTATCTGTGATCCTCCTCTCTACTCTACCATCTCCATAGTCTGTGATCCTCTCCCTCTCTACCATTCTCTAGTAGTCTGTGATCCTCCTCTCTACTATACCATTCTTTCTCCCAGTAGTCTGTGATCCTCCTCTCTACCATGCTCCAGTAGTCTATGATCCTCCTCTCTAACCATTCTCTAGTACGTATATGATCCTCTCCTCTCTACCTCTCTAGTAGTTTATGATCCTGCCCTCTCTAACCATTTCTCGTAGTCTGTGATCCTCCCTCTCTACCATTCTCCAGTAGTCCCTGTGATCCCTCCTCCTACCATTCTCTCTAGTAGTCCTATGATCCTCCTCCTCTCTACCATTCTCCATAGTCGTGATCTCTCCTCTCTACCATTCTCCAGTAGTCTGTGACCTCCTCTCTACCATTTCTCACATTAGTCTGGTGACCTCTCCTCTCTTACCATTCTGCTAGTAGCTGTGATCCCCTCTCTAACCATTCTCCCGTATCTGTGATCCTCCTCGTCTAACCAGTCTCTAGTAGTCTGTGATCCTCTCCTCTCTAACAATTCTCCCAGTAGTCCCTATGATCCTCCTCTCTAGACCAATTCAGCCAGTAGTCTATGAATCCGCCTCTCTACCATTTTCTCTAGTATTCTATATCCTCGTCCTCCGTCTCCTCTCTACCATTCTCCAGTAAGTCGTGATTCCCTCTCCTCTCGACCATTCGCTCTCCATAGTCCCTGTGTCCTCCCTCTCTAAACCATTTCTCCAGTAGTCTGTGATCCTCGTCCCTCTCCTACCATTCTCTAGAGTCTTGATCCTCCTCTCTACCATTCTCCAAGTAGTCTGTTATCCTCTCCTCTCTACCATTCCCAGTAGTCGTGTGATCCTCTCCTCTCATACCATTCGCCAGTAGTCTATGATGGATCCTCCTCTCTTACCATTCTCCTGTAGTCTGTGATCCTCCTCCCTCCTAACATTCTACAGTTGTCTATATCCTCCTCTTCTACCATTCTCCAGTAGTTTTTTTGATCCTACCTTTTCTACCATGCTCCAGGTAGCTGTGACCTCCTCTCTACATTCTCCGTTATCTAATGATCCTCCGCTCTAACCATTCTCTCCAGTAGATCTAGCATGATCCTTCTCAGTCCTCTCTACCATTCTCCAGTAGTCCTGTGATCCTCCTTTCTACCATTCTCCAGTAAGTCCTTATAATCCCTCCCTCAACCATCCTCCAGTAGTCTATATCATCCTCTCTACCATTCTCCAGTAGTCCTGTGATCTCCTCTCTAAACTCTACCGATTCGCCTATATCTGTGAACCTCCTCTCGCCATTCTCCAGTAGTCTATGAATTCCTCTCACTTTACCATTCTCCAGTTCCTAATGATCCCCTCCTCTCTAAACCATTCTCCAGTATCTGGTGATCCTCCTCTCTCTACCATTCCCAGTAGTCTATGATCCTCCTCTCTACCATTTTCCAGTATCTGTGAGCCTCCTCTCTACCATTCTCCCGTATCTATATCCTCCTCTCTACCATTATCCTAGTCCTGTTGATCCTCCCTCTCCTATCCATTGCCTCCATAGTCTTGATCCTCTCCTCTCTACCATTCCTCCAGTAGTCTAATGATCCTCCTCTCCTACCATCTCCAGAGTCTGTGGATTCCTCACTCCGCTTCCTCTCTAAAACCTTTCCCTCCAGTAGTCCTTGATCCTCCCTCTAACCATTCTATCTAATCGACAGTTTGTCTATGATCCTCCTCTCTACCATTCTCCAGTAGTCCTGTGATTCCTCCTCTCTAACCATTCTCCAGTGAGTCTATGATCCTCCTCTCTACCATTCGTCCCAGTAGTCTGATCCTCCTCCTCTAACCATTCTCCAGTATCTATGCTCTTCCTCTCTTCTCTACCATTCTCAGAGTCTGTGGATCCTCCCTCTCTACCATTATCCATTAGTTATGATCCTCCTCTCTACCCATTCTCCATTAGTCTGTGGATCCTCCTCTCTACTATTCTGCCAGTAAGTCTGTGAATCCTCCTTTCTACCATTCTCATTAGTCTATGATCCTCCGCTCTACCATTCTCCGTAGTCTATGACCTCCTCTCTACCATTCTCCAGTAGTCTAGATCCTCCCTCTCTACAGTCTCCAGTTGTCTATGATCCCTCCTCTCTACCATTCTACCAGTAGTCTGTGATCCTCCTTTCTTTCTACCATTCCTCCAGTAGTCTGTGATCCCCTCTCTACCATTCTCCAGTAGTCTGTTGATCCCCTCTCTAACCATTCCTCCTTAGTCTTATGATCCTCCCTCTCTACTATTCTCCATAGTCTATGATCCCCTCTCTAACCATTCTCCAGAGTCTATGATCTTCCTCTCTACCATTCTCCTAGTCTATGATCCTCCTTTCTAACCATTCCTCCTCCAGTAGTCTATGAATCCTCGCTCTACCATTCTCTCTCCCAGTCGTCTATGATCCTCCTCTCTAAAAACCATCTCCATTAGTCTGTGATTCCTCCTCTCTACCATTCTCCAGTAGTCTGTGGATCCTCCTCTCTACCATTCTCTCCAGTATCCTAGGATCCCCTCTCTCCATTCTCCTAGTCTATGATCCCCCCTCTAAACATTCTCCTAGTCCTGTGACCCTCTCCTCTCTAAACCATTCCCTAGTAGTCTGTGATCCTCCTCTCTAACCATTCTCCAGTAGTCTTTTGGGGTGAACCTCCTCTCTAACCATTCCTAGTTAAGTCTCTGAATCCTCTCCACTTTACCATTCTCCAGTAGTCTAGGAATCCTTCCTCTCTACCATTCTCCAGTAGTCTGTGATCCTCTCTAACCATTCTCCAGTGTCTGGTGATCCTACCTCCTCTTCTACGGCCTACCATTCCTCCAGTAGTCTGTGATCCTCCTCTCTACCATTCTCCTCCAGTAGTCTGTTGATCCTCTCCCGCTCTAATTCCTTCTCTACCATCCCAGTAGTCTGTGATCCCCTCCTACCATTCTCCTAGTTTCTTGATTCCTCCTCTCTAAAACCATCCTCCGTAGTCTAGATCCTCTCCTCTCACCCTTCTCCAGTAGTCCCTGTGATCCTCCTCTCTACTACTACCATTCTGCCATAGTCTATGATCTGCTCTCGACCATTCTCCATATCTCTTAACCGCCTCTCTACCATTCTCCAGTTAGTGCTGGTGATCCCCTCTCTACCATTCCTCCAGTGTCTGGTGATCCTCCTCGTCTACTCTACTACCCATTCTCCAGTAGTCTGTGATCCCTTCCTCTCTATACCATCTCCCAGTTAGTCTGTGATCCTCCGTTCTAAACCATTCCTCCAGTATTCTTGATCCCTCATCTCTAACCATTCTTTAGTAGTCTGTGATCCTCCTCTCTAACCATTCCCAGTAGTCTTGATCCTCTCCCTCTAAAACATTCTCCAGTAGTCCTGTGATCTCGCCTCTCTGACATTCTCCAGTAGTCTGTGATCCTCCTCTTACCTGCTCTAACCATTTCCCGTAGTATGTGATCCTCTCCTCTCTAACATGTCTCCAGTAGTCCTGTGTCCTCTCCTCTCTACATCTCCATTAGTCCTGTGGTCCTCCTCTCTAACCATTCCTCCATAGTCTGTGATCCCTCCTCTCTTCTAAACCATTCGCCAGTAGTCTTGATCCTCCTCCTCTCACTACCATTCCCCAGTAGTCTGGATCCGCTCCTCTACTACCATGCTCTCCGTAGTCTGTTGAGCCCCCGCTCGACCATTCTCTTCCTCCAGATCTGGATCCTCTTCCCTCTCCATTCTCCAGTAGTCTGTGATCCTCTCCTCTCTACCATTCTCCCCGTATCTGTGCTCCTCCTCTCTACCATCTCCATAGTCTGTGATCCGTCCTCTCTACCATTCTCCCGTAGTCTGTGGATCCTCTCCTCTCTACCATTCTCCAGTATCTTGATTCCTTCTCCTCTATACCATTCTCCAGTAGGTCTGTGATCCTCTCCTCTCTACCATTCTCCAGTGGTGTTTCTCACCTGTTTGTAGTCCTTGTGCAGCTTCTTGTACTGGAACATGTTGCAGAGGACTGTGGATGCTGCTTTGGCTGCTTTCAGCTTTCCAGGGCTACAAGAGAGACACCATAAAGACCAGGTTATGAACTAGCAGTTGGACTAAGATTCGCTCTAATTCCTGGAAAATGTGGGGTTGGTGCAACATAAGCCAAAAGAATGCCATGGTGCCGTTGAGGAACTAGACCAAGAACGTTTTGTATGGAGCACAGCCCTGCATCCCCACCATCACACAATTACTGTTGTTGTTTACGCAATCCAAAAAACGGCCCATTATAAATCGCAATCTGGGTCAGGTGGGCATCATTTGAAAGCATGTTCTATTGCCAACATGACTAGCTAAGTTGTAAAATACGATCTTACAGTGTTAGCCTTCACAAGGCAATTCAGAGAAACAAATCATCATTTTGGTGTGCATAGAAAGGACGAGACCTTGGGACAACA
This sequence comes from Coregonus sp. 'balchen', assembly GCA_902810595.1. NCBI lineage: Eukaryota > Metazoa > Chordata > Actinopteri > Salmoniformes > Salmonidae > Coregonus > Coregonus sp. 'balchen'. The sequence continues at coordinate 20,149,284 of LR778278.1, read as the reverse complement.
AGGTTTTATATGACATTTTTGTCAAAAATGAGTTAGTCACATATAATTGACCTTTAGTTTGACCTTTCATAAGTCTGTGGAGTTAGATTTCTTTCAAAGTACATTTTAAGTGAAGAAATGTAAAAAACTAGAAAGTCCTTTCTGCGTAAAACCATTTGAACTTGGCACCATATGGTTCCATGTGCAATCCAATCACAAGCCTGAACAAATACAGAAGGACCAATCAGAACGCGTGTCTTTGCCATCTCCCTCTAAGCATGGTCTAGGCTAGTCGAGCCAGCGATAACGACACGCAAGCAAAAAAAAATCAACACTGTCAGAAACCTTAAAGGAAATGATGTCGTCACATCGTTGTTCGGTGATGACAGTAATTAGTCTGATGATCATAATATATTTCTTAAAGTATTTGATGATGTGTTCTGACACTTCCTTGGTAAAATACTGTTATTCTATCATTTATGTATTCAAATAGCTACAGTTTCCTTACAAACTGAACATGTCTAATACAGAACTGCCAGATAGAGCCTAATGGCTGAACCCAGATAAAAAAATGTCAGAGCCATAAGGTTTTATCTGCGATTGCACCCCCCCCCCCCTTAAAAACACAAATTTACAAACGTCTCAGGATTTGTAATACTATAATGGGTTATGAATAGGTTATGAAAGATTAATTCATTACAAAACAGTTCTGAGATCTGAGATGTGAAAACTTTGATGCTCAACATCTCAGAACTATGCTTTGCGCAGAGAGAATCTTATAGTCCCAAGGTCACGAGGAATCATGAGTGCACTCAGGCGCGTGTTCCGCAGCAACTTTTAATCACAATAGACAAACACAGGATCATTCTGTTCAGAACAACCCATGGTGTGACGCCACGCCATCTTGTAACTGTACATCAAACACAAGTGATCATAAACATTGACACTGTATATAACATGAGTTTTATGATTTGGAAATGTGAAGTGCACATTTGGACTCAGGTGTTTGGCTTGGTTGTATGACATCAAAGCGGTATTTATTATAATCCTCAACGTCTCATCTTTCAAAATACATAGTCGTTTTAATTTACGGCATTTCTCTCACTCAGACAACAAAACATTAGCAAAGGTTGCCCAATTAGCAGTGCTGTCAGTCAAAACCCATACAGAGCTGTGAAGAACAGAGCCTGAGATCTGTCAGTCAAAACCCATACAGACCTGTGAAGAACAGAGCCTGAGATCTTTCAGTCAAAACCCATACAGAGCTGTGAAGGACAGAGCCTGAGAACTGTCAGTCAAAACCCATACAGAGCTGTGAAGAACAGAGCCTGAGATCTGTCAGTCAAAACCCATACAGAGCTGTGAAGGACAGAGCCTGAGATCTGGTGGATCTGAGAGTCACCAGCAGCAAGAGCGACATCATTGATATACACAGAGAATAGAGTCGGCCCGAGAATTGAACCCTATGGCACCCCCATAGAGACTGCCAGAGGTCCAGACAACAGGCCCTACGATTTGACACATTGAACTCTATCTGAGAAGTAGTTGGTGAACCAGGCGAGGCAGTCATTTGAGAAACCAAGGCTATTTAGTCTGCCAATAAGAATGCGGTGATTGACAGAGTCAAAAGCCTTGGCCAGGTTGATGAAGACGGCTGCACAGTACTGTCTTTTATCGATCGCGGTTATTATATCGTTTAGGACCTTGAGCGTGGCTGAGGTGCACCCATGACCAGCTCGGAAACCAGATTGCATAGCGGAGAAGGTACGGTGGGATTCGAAATGGTCGGTGATCTGTTTGTTAACTTGGCTTTCGAATACTTTCGAAAGGCAGGACAGGATGGATATAGGTCTGTAACAGTTTGGATCTAGAGTGGCTAATTTTAGAAAGAAAGGGTCCAGATTGTCTAGCCCAGCTGATTTGTAGTGGTCCAGATTTAGCAGCTCTTTCAGGACATCAGCTATCTGAATTTGGGTGAAGGAGAAGCGGGTGGGGGGGGGGGGGGGGGGGTGCAGCGGAGGGTGCAGAGCTGGTGGCCGGGGTAGGGCTAGCCAGGTTGTCACACCCTGGCTCTGGGACTCTATATGTTGAGCCAGGGTGTGTTCATTCTATGTGTTCTATTTCTATGTTGGGGGTTCTAGGTTGTGTATTTCTATGTTGGCCTGAGTGACTCCCAATCAGAGGCAACGAGTGTCAGCTGTTGGCTGGTTGTCTCTGATTGGGAGCCATATTTATACTGTCTGTTTTCCTTTTGTGTTTGTGGGTTCTTGTTCCTTGTCGGTCATTGTCACCGTGGACTTCACGAGTCGTTTATTGTTTTGTGCTTTAATATAATAAAGTAACATGTTCGTTCATCACGCTGCGCATTGGTCTACTTCTCTCCCTGACGATCGTGACAGAAGAACCCACCATAAAAGGACCAAGCAGCGTGTCCAGGAGCAGGCAGACTGGACATGGGAGGAAGCGCCGGGAAAAGAGATGGAGAGGTTGGCGATGGCCCAGGTGGGCAAATCGTGGTCCTGGGAGGACATGCTCGGGGGCAAGGGACCTTGGGCTAGGATTAAGGCCCTGGCGAGAGAGGAGCAGCGGCGTCAGCAGTGCCATCGTCGGACGGACGAGAGGCAACCCCAAAACAATTTTAGGGGGGGGCACACGGCATGGGCGGCTGGGCAGCAGGAGGCTGCCACAGGGCGATTTGGAGAGGAGGCCACCGGGTTAGGGGGGCCAGAAGGCAGGTTGGCGGAGCCTGGATGGAGAGCGGAACCAACTTCCCGTACTCAGGCATGGCAGCATGGGACGGGGCAGGTTCCGCGGTATGCGGAGCGGCGTACTGTGCCACGAGTGGTCCGGCATAGTCCTGTACGTCCTGTGCGAGCACCCCGCACGTGTCGTGCGAAGGGGGGTATGCAGCCAGGACGGAGTGTGCCGGCTCAACGCTCGTGGTCTCCAATGCCTCTCCGCGGTCCCGGATATCCTGCTCCAGTGTCACGTGCTGTTATGCCAGTACGGGTACACAGCCCTGTACATCCTGTGCGGATGCCTCACACAGAGTGTGTGAGGGTAGGCATTCAGCCAGGACGGGTTGTGGCCGCTCTTCACTCCAGGTCTCCTATCCGTCTCCACAGCCCGGTTCGGCCTGTCCCTGCTCCACGCACCAAGCCTACGGTGTGCGTCGCCAGCCCAGTCCGGCCTGTCCCTGCTCCACGCACCAAGCCTACGGTGTGCGTCGCCAGCCCAGCCCGGCCTGTCCCTGCTCCACGCACCAAGCCTACGGGGTGCGTCGCCAGCCCAGCCCGGCCTGTCCCTGCTCCACGCACCAAGCCTACGGTGTGCGTCGCCAGCCCAGTCCGGCCTGTTCCTGCTCCACGCACCAAGCCTACGGTGTGCGTCGCCAGCCCAGCCCGGCCTGTCCCTGCTCCACGCACCAAGCCTACGGGGTGCGTCGCCAGCCCAGCCCGGCCTGTCCCTGCTCCACGCACCAAGTCTACGGTGCGCGTCGCCAGCCCGGCCCGGCCTGTTCCTGCCACTCGCACCAAGCCAGGGGTGCGAGTCGTCAGCCTGGTCCAGAACGTTCCTGCTACTCGCACCAAGCCAGGGGTGCGAGTCGTCAGCCTGGTCCAGCCCGTTCCTGCTACTCGCACCAAGCCAGGGGTGCGAGTCGTCAGTCCGGTGAGGCCCGTTCCGGCTCCACGCACCAAGCCAGGGGTGCGTATCGTCAGCCCGGTCCGGCCCGTTGCTGCTCCACGCACCAAGCCAGGGGTGCGCATCGTCAGCCCGGTCCGGTCCGTTCCGGCCTCACGCACCAAGCCAGGGGTGCGCGTCGTCAGTCCGGCACAACCCGTGCCTGGGTCATCGGTGCCAAATCAGGTACCGCTCAACTGCTCCACAACGGAGCTGAAGCTAGCCGTTCCTGCTACGTTCAGGTCAGCTCCAGCCAGCGGGGCCAGACCGGACCAGGGGCGCTATGGGGGGATTATTGGAGGGTGGTGGGCAAGGCCGGAGCCAGAACCGCCGCCGAGGAGGTATGCCCACCCAGCCCTCCCCTGTTTTGCTCTTATTGAGGCGCGGTCGCAGTCCGCGCCTTTAGGGGGGGGTACTGTCACACCCTGGCTCTGGGACTCTATATGTTGAGCCAGGGTGTGTTCATTCTATGTGTTCTATTTCTATGTTGGGGGTTCTAGGTTGTGTATTTCTATGTTGGCCTGAGTGACTCCCAATCAGAGGCAACGAGTGTCAGCTGTTGGCTGGTTGTCTCTGATTGGGAGCCATATTTATACTGTCTGTTTTCCTTTTGTGTTTGTGGGTTCTTGTTCCTTGTCGGTCATTGTCACCGTGGACTTCACGAGTCGTTTATTGTTTTGTGCTTTAATATAATAAAGTAACATGTTCGTTCATCACGCTGCGCATTGGTCTACTTCTCTCCCTGACGATCGTGACACAGGTGGAAAGCATGGCCAGCCGTAGCAAAATGCTTATTGAAATTCTCGATTATCGTACATTTATCGGTGGTGACAGTGTTTCCTAGCCTCAGTACAGTGGGTAGCTGGGAGGAGGTGCTCTTGTTCTCCATGGACTTTACAGTGTCCCAAAACCTTTTAGAGTTAGTGCTACAGAATGCACATTTCTGTTTGAAAAAGCTAGCCTTTGCTTTCCTAACTGCTTGTGTATATTGGTTCCTGACATCCCTGAAAAGTTGCATATCGCGGGGGCTGTTCGATGCTATTGCAGTACGCCACAGGATGTTTTTGTGCTGGTCAAGGTCAGTCAAGTCTGGGGTGAACCAGGGGCTATATCTGTTCTTAGTTCTGAATTTTTTGAATGGGGCATGCTTATTTAAGATGGAGGGGAAAGCACTTTTGAAGAACATCCAGGCATCCTCTACTGACGGAATGAGGTCAATATCCATCCAGGATACCCGGGCCAGGTGAATTAGAAAGACCTGCTTGCTGAAGTGTTTTAGGGAGCGTTTGACAGTGATGAGGGGTGGTCGTTTGACCGCGGACCCATTACGGACGCAGGCAATAAGGCAGTGATCGCTGAGATCCTGGTTGAAGACAGCGGAGGTGTATTTAGAGGGTAAATTAGTCAGGATGATATCTATGAGGGTGCCCATGTTTACGGATTTAGGGTTGTACCTGGTAGGTTCCTTGATCATTTGTGTGAGATTAAGCATATCCCAGTTTAGGTCACCAAGCAGTACGAACTCTGAGGATAGATGGGGGGTAAGCAATTTACATATGGTGTCCAGGGCACAACTGGGGGCTGAGGGGGGTCTGTAGCAAGCGGCAACAGTGAGAGACTTATTTATGCAAAGGTGGATTTTTAGAAGTAGAAGCTCAAACTGTTTGGGCACAGACCTGGATAGTATGATAGAGCTCTGCAGGCTATCTCTACAGTAGATTGCAACTACGCCCCCTTTGGCAGTTCTATCTAGACGGAAAATGTTGTAGTTCGGGATGGAAATTTCTGAATTTTTGGTGGCCTTCCTAAGCCAAGATTCAGACACTGCTAGAACATCAGGGTTGGCAGAGTGTGCTAACGCAGTGAATAACTCAAACTTGGGGAGGAGGCCTCTGATGTTAACATGCAAGAAACGAAGGCTTTTACGGTTACAGAAGTCAACAAATGATAGCGCCTGGGGGGGTAGGAGTGATACTGGGGGCTACAAGGCCTGTTACGGTCAACCCCGTTACTTTATTTGGCACTTAATAGGCCTTACTATAGTCATTTTTAAATTTATTTTACCTCTTGAGATAGGAAAACTCGTTTTTCATGAAATTGAACATGAGGTGAAATCAAACATTACATTTCTCAAAAGGCACAGAATCTGTGGAACGACCCACCAGCAGAAGCACTGCTACCAATATTCCTTCTCATCCCCGTACCTGCTGTCGTGGGAGTTCTTGATGGCCACCAGTTTTTGCAGCCCGTCAAAGAAAGTGATGTCCCGGGCTGCGACGGAGCTGCAGGTCACCAGGTTGTTCAACGCTCCACAGATGTTGACTACCACGTCGCTGGACGGCTCCTTCTGCTGACCGTCAGCAGGCAGCTTGGCCACCAGGTTGTTCACTGCCTTGTTTGCTAGAGGGTGAAAAAGGGTTGATCTAATTTAATTCATCCCACGTGGCAGTCAAATTCACCCCTGAAATAGATGGGTATGGCTTTGTTAGTCTTCTTGTGTTTGGTCCTTGCTCTAGCGTGAAATAAATGGGTTTTCCTCCATTTGTTAATAACACAAATCTTCATGCACATCTCACATTGACATCCTTGAATTGCTCGCCTTCCTCTTTAAGCTCAATGGAGGATGAGGTCCGAGGCAAGTGGAATCAAGGATTAGTTACTGACCCATGGCATTCTTGTCCTTGGCGTGACGTGACAGGTTTCTGAGGAAGCCGGTGAGGGATCTCAGCTCCTGGTCACGATTGGTCCTCAGTTTGTCCAACATCACAGGAAGCATCCTCTCTTGCTCCAGAGCCACACGACTCAGCACCCCGGCCCACTGAGGAGGGGAAAAAAAGAGCAAGGTCATTCTTGGTCAGTATTTTCTCAAACCTCTTTCATTACTGTACCCTGCAATCCCGTTCTGCTCTGTCTGAAGTACCCCCCCCTTTATATGGAACTGATCATTAGGCCTATTTTCCGATGAGGCAATTACACCCTGTGGAAAGGTAACCCAGAGGGGTTCTAGTACCCCAGCTTGACAACCACTGTCGTAGTTCTATGAATGCTGAATGAGCTATAGAGTTCATTGGTGTGAGTTGGTGCTGCAGTTCTCACTGTCAGGTGTCCAGCCCTCTAAAAAAAGCTTACCCTAGCGCACCTATCAGTGGCCTTGGTTACGGAGGCTTCATGGATAGTCTGAGGAGCCAGTTTATGACCCCCCCCCTAGTCTATCTGGCACCATCAGGGGATGGGTGGTGAGGTGAGATGACCCCCCTAGTCTATCTGGCACCATCAGGGGATGGGTGGTGAGGTGAGATGACCCCCTAGTCTATCTGGCATCGTCAGGGGACGGATGGTGAGGTGAGATGACCCCCTTAGTCTATCTGGCACCGTCAGGGGATGGATGGTGAGGTGAGATGACCCCCTAGTCTATCTGGCACCGTCAGGGGACGGATGGTGAGGTGAGATGACCCCCTAGTCTATCTGGCATCGTCAGGGGACGGATGGTGAGGTGAGATGACCCCCTTAGTCTATCTGGCACCGTCAGGGGATGGATGGTGAGGTGAGATGACCCCCTAGTCTATCTGGCACCGTCAGGGGATGGATGGTGAGGTGAGATGACCCCCTAGTCTATCTGGCACCGTCAGGGGACGGATGGTGAGGTGAGATGACCCCCTAGTCTATCTGGCATCGTCAGGGGACGGATGGTGAGGTGAGATGACCCCCTTAGTCTATCTGGCACCGTCAGGGGATGGGTGGTGAGGTGTGAGATGGCGATGAGAGAGAGGGACAGCACCATTGGCAGTGGGGATGCTCGACACTCACTCTCTTGTCTCCAGCTGTGATGTTCTGCAGGGCCCCGGCTGCAGCCTCGCGGGTGGTGGAGTTAATGTCACAGGCCTGCAGCACGCGGTTATACAGCCCCACCACCTGGGGGTGCCACAGCCACTCCAGACCCTTGGGTACGCGGGCCACCTCCGTGAACGTAACCAGGTCCTGGTTCATCTTCTGCAAAGGGAGAAGGTAATGGGCCAATGTGATGTGGGCTATGTGATACAGGAGTTCCATTTACACATAGACAGGGTCATTCTGAAGACCATTAAGACAATGGTTCAACTGCTAAACTGACAGAAGAAGAAGAAGAAGAAGAAGAAGAAGAAGAAGAAGAAGAAGAAGAAGATTGACACTGTGATACATACATTTTTTACTTTCTTGCTCTGAGGGGTGAAGCAACCAATAGCTTCACTCGTGCTGGTGTCCTGGTCTCTGGTTGGTCCTTCCAGACGTAGCAGGGCCGAGGGCGGGATCTCACTGTACAGCTGATAGGAGAGGTTCCTCAGGACACACACCGAGTTCTCCACTCCCTGGACACACACACACACAAGTTGAGTATGTTTTAATATCAAAGTCAAAGATGTGAGGCTTTCACATGAACAAATGTACCATAGAATGTTGAGTATTTATTGAATTCCCAATGACGACACGTTCGACACTTGATCGGAGAAAACACTGAAGGTGCAGTTACGCATTGTTCTGCAAATACCACACGGCTAAGTAACTCTCCTATCTGTACTCCAGTCCACTATCTGTCCTCCAGTCCACTATCTGTCCTCCAGTCCACTATCTGTCCTCCAGTCCACTATCTGTCCTCCAGTCCACTATCTGTCCTCCAGTCCACTATCTGTCCTCCAGTCCACTATCTGTCCTCCAGTCCACTATCTGTCCTCCAGTCCACTATCTGTCCTCCAGTCCACTATCTGTCCTCCAGTCCACTATCTGTACTCCAGTCAACTATCTGTCCTCCAGTCCACTATCTGTCCTCCAGTCCACTATCTGTACTCCAGTCCACTATCTGTCCTCCAGTCCACTATCTGTCCTCCAGTCCACTATCTGTCCTCCAGTCCACTATCTGTCCTCCAGTCACTATCTGTACTCCAGTCCACTATCTGTCCTCCAGTCCACTATCTGTACTCCAGTCCACTATCTGTCCTCCAGTCCACTTATCTGTCCTCCAGTCCACTACGCCTCAGTCCCACTTTTCCTCCACCTTCCGTCCTCAGTCCAGCTATCTTCTCTCACTACTGTCATCGTCCATACGTTGGTCTCCAGCATCTTCTCGTCATGTCCTCCTCACTTCTACTCAGTCAATTGTTCCACGTCACTACTGTACTCAGCCACTACGCAGCCATCTCATCCAATTTTCCTCACCTTGCCGTCCTGTAGCGAGGCCTGGATGTATCTTACCAGGGCATCGACCAGACCGTTGGTCTCCCGCATCTTCTGTCTGGTCTTCTCATTCACTGAGCTCAGGTTCCTGGGGACAGCAGGGTGACAGGTTAGAGACAGGATAGGCAAACATAAATCAGAGTACAAAGAACTGACATTTATCAAAGAGCTGACGTGTGTTAAAGAGCTGATGTGTCAAAGAGCTGACATGTCAATGAACTGACATGCCAATGAACTTGTCGTGTCAAAGAGCTGACATCTGTCAAAGAGCTGGCATGTCAATGAACTGACGTGTGTCAAAGAGCTAACATGGGTCAAAGAGCTGACATGAGACAAAGAGCTGATGTGTCAAAGAGCTGACATGTCAGAGCTGACGTGTGTCAAAGAGCTAACATGGGTCAAAAAGCTGACATGGGACAAAGAGCTGACGTGTCAATGAACTGACGTGTGTCAAAGAGCTAACATGGGTCAAAGAGCTGACATGAGACAAAGAGCTGACATGGGACAAAGAGCTGACATGTCAGAACTGACGTGTGTCAAAGAGCTAACATGGGTCGAAGAGCTGACATGAGACAAAGAGCTGACATGGGACAAATAATAATAATAATAATAATCCATTTAGCAGACGCTTTTATCCAAAGCGACTTACAGTCATGCGTGCATACAATTTTGTGTATGGGTGGTCCCAGGGATCGAACCCACTACCTTGGCGTTACAAGCGCCATGCTCTACCAGCTGAGCTACAGAGGACCACAAAGAGCTGACGTGTCAAAGAGCTGACGTGTCAATGAACTGACGTGTGTCAAAGAGCCAACATGGGACAAAGAGCCGACGTGTCAATGAACTGACGTGTGTCAAAGAGCTGATGTGTCAATGAACTGATGTGTATCAAAGAGCTGACGTGTTAAAGAGCTGACGTGTCGATGAACTGACATGGGTCAAAGAGCTGACGTGTTTAAAGAGCTGACATGCCAAGCTAGTGCATGTAACAACAGTGTCCTTAGACAGAGGGGGAGGAGGAGCTTGAGGAGAAGATGAAGGCTGTACTATACTGTAGTGTAGTGTTCTGTATGTTAGTGTTCCATAATATAGTAAACTTTACTGTAGTATAACTGCAGTACTGTACTGTACCTGAGACATGCAGTGCTGTTGTAGAATATACTGTACTATACTGTACTGTACTACACTGTACTATACTGTACTATACTGTACTATACTGTACTATACTGTACTATAATTTACTATAGTGTACTATACTATACTGTACTATAGTGTACTATAGTTCACTGTACTGTACTATAGTGTACTATAGTGTACTATAGTGTACTAAAGTGTACTGTACTATACTGTACTATAGTGTACTGTACTATACTGTGTATAGTGTACTGTACTACACTGTACTATAGTGTACTATAGTGTACTGTACTATAGTATACTATAGTGTACTGTACTATACTATAGTGTACTGTACTATACTATAGTGTACTGTACTATACTGGGCTCCCGAGTGCCGCAGCGGTCTAAGGCACTGCATCTCAGTGCTTGAGGCGTCACTACAGACCCCCTGGTTCGATTCCAGGCTGTATCACAACCCGGCCGTGATTGGGGAGTCCCATAGGGCGGCGCACAATTGGCCCGGCGTCGTCCGGGTTTGGCCGGTGTAGGCCGTCATTGTAAATAAGAATTTGTTCTTAACTGACTTGCCTAGTTAAATAAAGAAAATAAAATAAAATAAAATACTGTACAATACTGTACTGTACTATACTGTACTGTACTATACTGTACTACAGTGTACTATACTATACTGTACTATAGTGTACTGTACTATACTGTACTATACTGTACTATACTGTACTATACTGTACTGTACTATACTGTACTATACTGTACTATACTGTATTGTACCATACTGTACTATACTGTACTGTACTATACTGTACTATACTGTACTATACTGTACTATAGTGTACTGTACTGTACTATACTGTACTATAGTGTACTGTACTGTACTGTACTATACTGTACTATAGTGTACTGTACCTGAGACATCCGGTGGTATTGTAGAAGATGTCAACCTCGGAGGGGCTCTGCTGGATGACCTCAGAGTCTCCGCTGCCTGACAGTGGGATCAGGATCTTCTCTGTGAGCTCAGCTAGCGTCTCCTTGGCTAGTTTCTCCTTCAGGTTGTCTTTGGATGACAGGTTCCACAGAATACCTGACAGAAAAACCCAGAGAGAGAGAGATGCTCAGTAGAGTGGTCATCTCTACACAGTGGCTCACAAACACATAATAAAAAGGCATTTTACATGCAGTACAGCCAGACAGCAGAATTTGAATGATTTTGTATGGCAGTTTGCTAAACCTATGACTAGCCCAGTGCCGGATTACCGAATGGGCACGCAGGGCATGTGCCCCGGGGCCCCCGACCTCCAGGGAGCCCCCAACCCCCAGACAGTACAGTGCCTCAGGGCCCCAAATGCGGTAGTCCGGCCCTGCCTCAACCCTAACCTCACCCCCTCAAATCCTAACCTCACCCCCTCAAATCCTAACCTCACCCCCTCAACCCTAACCTTACATTTTGCAATTTGAAAGCAGTTTTGATGGCCACTGTTAAAAGAGGAGGAACCACAGAGCTTTCTAGTGTTTCTAGGCTATACGTACTTCTCAAGTCCCCCAAGATGTGTGAAATGCATTAATTTCAGAACCAGAGTTTTTTTTAGCAGCATTATGGTTTATGTGTGCTAGCGCTGCCCAATGTCGCCAACTGAGTAGGGTAGACCGGGGCTAAATGTAACATGGGTCAGGTGTAACATATAGACCTACATTATATTCGCAGTAACCTACATGATCCTTGGTTGGCTTGAGTGCCAGTGGAAAGTGGTTTTTGGGGACGTTCCTGTCGACCTTTATAGAGTTTGTGATCTAGCTAGCTAATGGTTAGCGCAGTGGGGTAAATGCAGATGGGCAACCCTCAGCCTATTTATTTCTAGCCACTATGCTGCATCAGGTGGGCTACATCAGGTGGGCTGCATCAGGTGGGCTACATCAGGTGATAATGCTTATTGCTGAATAGCACACCTGACTGATAATATGGACCAATATGTTAATGGAATTATTTCTGGAGGGGGACATTAGCGAGTCGCTAACCTTGTTCAGTCACGTTAGAGCAGCAGCTAGCTAGCTAACAACCCGGTAACCACAGATTAAAGTTATCACACTCTTTGTGGTAATTTATCAGTAGTATGAAAACCACTTAGTGACACAAACAGAAAGGAAAAGGCCACATTGTCAGCTATATCGCAATCTTAAACCCTGTATTTTGTAATTGCTACGCAATTCGTATCATTACTACCTCTACTATTGTTCATTGTGCTCCTAAATTTATTTGTTTGCTCCCAAAAAATTATACTTAGGAGCACATGTCAGCATAGAGCCCTACATTGTACCTGAGAGATTGACAGAGTGCTTAGTCTCTCAGGAAAGTTTGACTTACTATGACTGCTATCTGCGGTTGTCTTACCTAGCTACACTACCAGTCAAAAGTTTGGACACACCTACTCATTCAAGGGTTTTTCTTTATTTTAAATATTTTTTTTATATTGTAGAATAAGAGTGAAGACATCAAAACTATGAAATAACACATATGGTTGAGAGAATGCCAAGAGTGTGCAAAGCTGTCATCAAGGCAAAGGGTGGCTATTTGAAGAATCTCAAATGTAAAATATATTTTGATTTGTTTAACACTTCTTTTAGTTACTACATGATTCCATATGCGTTATTTCATAGTTTCGATGTCTTCGCTATTATTCTACAATGTAGAAAATAGTAAAAAATTATGAAAAACCCTTGAATGAGTAGATGTTCTAAAACTTTTTAAACCGGTAGTGTAGCTCCAGATGAACGTCAGTCTCTCTGGATAAGAGTCTCTGCTAAATGACTAACATGTGTTAAAAATATAAAACGTCGTACCTGTGATGTTCTTCCGTAGCTCGTCGTCATTCTCCTTCAGAGCCTCTATGAGTTGTGGGATCCCTCCCGCCTCGATGAGGGCCATCTTGTTGTCCATGTTCTCGTAGATGAGGTTCCTGGTGGCGCCCGTGGCGTAGCGAGCCACCTCCTGGTTCTCACTGTTGAACAGCCTCACCAGCTCTGGGATGCCCTTATAGCGGTGTATCTTGTGGTGGGAGAGAGGAACAACTCTGTAAGGTTCGGACTCATTCTGAATCCCAAAGTGACCCCCTAGCCTCTGTTCCCTAGGGCACTCCTGTATTTCTGAAATGATTAGATCGATATCAAAAGGCAAGGTGAAGGTGAAGCAACTGCCATATTGCTTAAAGCTGTCCAATATTTTCAGATTTACAAGACCTAGGGCTTAATTTAGAATCCAGAATCAATGCCCTGTTACCCCAGCAACAAGAGACCACAAACATAATCTCTATTCCTGCTAGTTCACAGAACCACAGCTGAAAAAAATATATGTGTGACACTGACAAGCTGCCTACAAGCTACCTGTCTGTGACAAAATACTTCAAACAAAATGGTGTCTGTCACTTCAACAAGACAACATCCTTTTAGAATTACTTAGATCACATGAATGTCTGCTGAACTATGACATTAATGATAAGCATATTGGCCAAGATTGACAGTTGGCACACCTGGAGCATGTCAATGTGTCGATACACCTGGAGCGTGTCAATGTGTCGATACACCTGGAGCGTGTCAATGTGTCGATACACCTGGAGCGTGTCAATGTGTCGATACACCTGGAGCGTGTCAATGTGTCGATACACCTGGAGCGTGTCAATGTGTCGATAGACTTGGAGCGTGTCAATGTGTCGATACACCTGGAGCGTGTCAATGTGTCGATACACCTGGAGCGTGTCAATGTGTCGATACACCTGGAGCGTGTCAATGTGTCGATACACCTGGAGCGTTTCAATGTGTCGATAGACAATAGTTCTTTATGCAACTCCACTTCTATTAGTCCTTATTATTATGTTAATAACATTCGCACACCGACTGGGACGCATTATTTGACATGGGAAACATCATAAGAAGGAAGTACCAGAGAAACAGAGATGGTGACTGCAGAATGTAAAGGAAGTCCCTTGTTACCTCGTTCTTGGCCTCAGTGTTGTTGTAACACTCGTGTTGGATATAAGCTGCTCCCAGAACCTGCAGGTCAGCATCCCCCTCAATCAGGTACCTCACCGCCTTAGGCATGTCCAGGCTATTGATCCTGTACAATCAGAAAGCTCAATCAATCAATCAATCAATCACATTCGGTTATGTTTCGGTTATTGATTATGTTTCCTCGCCGTACAAATTGGCAAAAGAAAATTGTCCTTTATCCATTTTCTATTACTTCCTGACTGTGTAGTTTTCGTTTCGATAACTGAGTGAAGAGACTATAGATGTAGGTCCATTATCATTTTATACACAGTTTCAATTTGGTTTTAGCTCTTTTCAATGTCAAAGTTTTTCCCTAAAAAAAAACCTTTGTGGGCCAGATTGAATGGGCCATATGTTTGACACCCTGCTCTATAGGGACACATATAAAACAAAGTATAGTCCTGGAATGAAAAGCAAAATCTACTCAATCGATAATCACCATTGAAATAGCTTTTTAGTCCTGTTTTCCGGGAAACTGTCCCTCTAGGTGGGGTTGTAAGTAAATTCCATTTAAATTACAGTCAAATTCAAGAAGTACCACTGAAATTCCAAAATCCAATTATCTTCAATTTCTTTCTAAAAATTTGCTGGGAATTCAAATGGAGTTGACCCAAACCCTGGTGCATGATTAGGCTAAATGAGGTAATACATCGCCAGTCCAGCTGACCAGCCAGGTCAACATGATTCACAGGTTTCACTCCCATGGTATAATCCTGTGCCTGTGTGAATGTTAACCAAGCTAACGTTAACACACTGTGGGTTTTTCCATCTGCTGTGCTAACCGCTAGGCGCCGGCTGTTTGTGTGTGAAATGTGAAGCCTGATGAAACTCATGGGTGCCACACCCAAACCAGTCCTGCCACTACAGGGGGCCACCTCAGAATCTACAGCTCTTGGGAAAGAGACATTTCCCATCATCACAGAGCCGGAATAGCAAAACCAGACAAAAAGTTGGTCACACACCCCTGGTCCGCACAATGTACACGCTCAATGGGTGCCAGACCTGCCCGTGCACCTAGGACAACAGGTCCCTGCGCAACGGGAGTTGCCACGGGTCCCCGACTAAAAGGCAAATGATCTCCGCGAACCGAGGTCGTTTGGGCCACGGTGAGCCACAAGGATCAACAACGACAAGCCCTCCAGACGCACCCTCTCCAGCGTGGGCTGAATGAGGTCCACAGGGGAAACGTGTAAAGGAGGGTCCAAGGCCACTGGTGCGTGAGAGCAGCCATTCCCAACGGAGCAGTCAGGTCCCTTATCGAGAAAAACAGCCGACAATGCGCCTTTTCTCGCGATGGGTAAAGATCTACGTTGGCCCTGCCGAACATTTCCCATGTCTAGGAGACCCCGAGAACGGAGCCCCCCCCCCCCCCCCCCCCCGGATAGCAGATCCACACCCGTGTTGAGGTGCCCGGGGAGATGCGTCGCCCAGAGCAAGGGAAAATGCGCAGTAGTGAGCGAGCCAAGGACAAGAGGGGGCGAGACAAACCCTTCCTTGTCTGTTGATATATACCACCACTGTCCTGCTGTCAGTCCGCACCTGCTGGCCTGCCAACAACAAGAGGAAATGCCTGAGCACTGTGTACACCGCCGACAAGCTCCAGGTGCCACCTGTTCCCTCGACTCCGCTACCACCAGCCAATTGTCCAGGTTGTCCAATATCCTGAGCCCCTGACACCGCATAGGCTCCACAATTTTGGTGAAAGTGCAAGGCGAGAGGGAAAGCCCAAACGGGAGTACCAGAAACTTGTGGGCTACAGCCTTGAACATTTAACCTCAGGAACTTCCTGTGAAGGGATATATGGCCACGTGAAAGTACGTGTCCTTCAGGTCGATGGAGGAGAACCAAATCGTGAGCATTCGGAATTTGTAGACCCTGAAGTGCTTGTTTAGTGCACGCAGGTCTAAAATGGGATACAAAGATCCGCCCCCTTCTGGGAACCAGGAAATACCAGCTGTACCAGCCGTCCTAGGCCTCTGACATAGGAACCACAACGAATTGTAGCCTGTACCCCGATGTCACTGTTTGCGTAATCCAGGGCGACACTGCACATGCGCGCCATTGGTCGACACAGACAGCGATCCTCCCGTAAAGTGTCATCTGAAGGGGTGGAACGCCACCTTGTGGCAGAATTTGGTAATTCTTTCATGCCTTTTTTTCCATTTCCACCATTCTTGACAACCGAGTGTCTGACTGTGGGGAAGGGACTCTTTTTTATTCAGCTCACATATAGGGCACACCACTCCACACCCGTGAACACCGTGGAACTTGGGGTTAGAAACAATGTGTTTATGTGCCAACGTTTTCCTCAAGCGCGGGTCCACTCTGGGCTCAGGGGCTTCGGCTACCAGTCACATACCCCGATTGGCCGTGGTACTTGGGGGTACTGTTGTCTCAGCAAACATCTGGTGAGGGGGGCAAGGAGAGACCCCAGGTCGTGCCACCTACCGTCTCATCGCGCTAGGTGCGCAGGGGCTGCATGCACTAAAATTAGACCCAGGAAAACATTTTTATAATAGAGGTTATCATTCCCACCAGTCATAGGTACCGGTGACACCGCACCTTGTAACCCAGCTGGAAAAGGGCCAGACAGCGTTGAAAAACTGACCCCATCTGTGATAACAGACAATTCGTAATTGAATCCAATTCCCAGAAACGAAATGCGTTGAGCAGGAGACAGACAGCTCATCTTGGAGTTCATATGAACCACAGACTTTGTTAGCATGATAATAACCTTGCATCACTAAGCACCTTATAGGGACCAGGGTGGAATCAGCAATGAATCCCAGTAATAAGCTATATGTGTGGGAGGGCTGCCCCCTTGTGGACAGAGAGCGCCTGATACCGTAAAGCCCGCCTAAATCCCGGCCGTTTTATAGGCAAAGGAGCTCCAGCAATGTAGTACCCCGGTCGGCCATAGCCAAACACAGTGGCACTGTTTTCACAATACTGTATGCTAGCCGTTGTCAGCCATGCGGCTTCTCATTATCCCCGCGGGCTAGCACTAGCCAAGCCCACTGGCAGCACAGAGCTAGCCAAAGAAAACTGAGTTGCGTCTTCCTTCGGTCTCGGGAATCTCTCTGACCGCAGCACGGTCCGTTTAGAATAACCAAGCGACTAAACGCTACGTATGCTAAATGAGAGAGCTACACAAATAATTCCACCGTGGAAGGCCAGGAATCGCCAGTGGCAGTACGTTAGCTAACCTTAGCAGTACGTTAGCACGCAGTTTGGCTAGCCTGATCCCGTCCGGATAAGACCGGATCACCGACCAAGTCTGGGAAGAGGTAAACGGTGCTTGACCGAGACAGGCACAGGCAGGGGTCCCCCCGGAGTTCGGTCCCCCTAGATAGTATATGAACACATCATAAGTCATGACATTTTACTTTTATAATTAAAGGAAATTAGCTTTAGAAATGCAAAATTTGCTCTCAGCCTCTTGGCAAAATAGCAGGAAATTAGCTCTAAAACAGCTAAACTGTGGTACACCACTGTGAAAGGGACCAACCTTTGGACTTAAAGTGATGCTTCACTATCCCTTTAAGCTCTGTGAAACCCCTTAAAGAGATTATCCGGTACTTTTGCATACTTTTTAGCCAGTAGTTCTGAAAGTAGCGCTCATGAGCCAAAAGTGGTCCCCGAAAACAGCGTACTATGTCACATATATGCAGATATGTGCACCACGTCATTTCCCTCTGCCTCTTTGCTATGTCCACTGAGCCATTGGGCCCGCCCTGCAACCTCATTGGATAACGCTGGGCAGGCCTCTTGCTAGCTGTCACTCAAATGCTAGGGGCTGAAGCTCATTGGCAAGAACTCAAATTGCAAGGGGGCTGGCCCACGTGGGGGGAAATGTAGCAAAATGGCGCGGCATAACTTCAAGAAAAGAGTCGCTTTCAAGCTAGGGATTTCGTGGCTAATTGAGGGAAGAAAGTAATTATGCTCATGGATTATGCATGTATGAACTACACATTGACACATCCAGCCCAAACTGGGAGGTTAAAAAAAAATACTTTCAAAGTACCGGAGCATGTTTTAACACACTGTTGTAATGAAAATGTCTGCAACAAATAGTGTCGTAGACCTATATGTAACAAGTGTCGCTATCTTTACCACAGAATCGACCTGCTCTTTGGTTACGGACGGACGGAGCAGGTTCACTCTGAGCTTTTTCTCTATATTTATGTAATAACATGTTCATCCTTGCTTCAGGCAATATACCAACCCAAATGTCATTCTAATGCACACATTCTAATGCACACATTCTAATGCACACATTCTAATGTCACACGTTCTAATGTCACACATTCTAATGCACACATTCTAATGTCACACATTCTAATGCACACATTCTAAAAAAAAATCTGCTTTCCCTGAGGCTCATGTATTTGGATTGACCAGATTCTTAAAGGAATGTGGGGTGAGAATGTTCATACTATATCTCAACTTGTTCAGTAGTATTACAACCAGCATTGGAGAGGAAGTGTTGACCATACTGTATCATTTGAGACTTTTAACCCCTCTGATATTCCTAACCACTAAAATGTAAGAAGTATCAGATAACTGTGTATTAGTGGTGAGTTTAGCCCGTGTGGGTGAGATTGGGAGTTAAAACATGAGAAACTACCCACTTTCCTTTTCAGGCATAATCCCAAAATAATAATCATGATCATGGCTCGCTCGTGCACTGGTTTAAAGCAACGATATAGGAGTGTTTTAAAACTCTGCAGCCGCAACAAAAAAAAAAAAAATCTTTACAATAAAAAAATAAGGTGACCCCGAAAGCCAGATGGAGATGGGTAAATTAGGCTATGCTGCAGAAAATGTAGGTCTACCTGTCACAAGAAAAAAAAAGTTACCATGATGATTTAGACATCTCATATAATTTAACAGTTCCATTTCACGCCATGCTGTTCATATAAATAATTTATTCTAATTTACCAGTTTCTCTCGCAATTATTTATCCCGGTAAAAGGGAGTGGTTTTGGGCGGTAAATCCCCGGGTAAATCTCGGTAACCGGGTTCCCGATATTCGACCCTAGTATCCAGTCCTCACCCGCTGAGGTTGCCCATGCTGCCAGTCATGTCCATCTGTCTGTCGTAGATATCCATGCCCTTCCCGACACTGTGCATGCTCTTGACGGACATCGTCCTGGGCAGAGTGGCCTGTCTCTGCTGTTGCATTATCATCAGATTTCCCTGAGACCCAGACGACATCTAATAACAATGCATCATATTCAATTATAATAATACATTCGTAAATTGTATAGCGCTTTTTCATTATATATCAAAGCTCTACTCAAGCAAAAAAAAAGAAGAATAAAAGAAGAATCAAAACTAATACGACATTAAAAACAACATACATTTACAATCATGGCAGATAAAATAGCAATATTGGGCTAAATGCTGAGAATTCTCTCAGATTAGGCCTGGCCCATCACGGGGCTACGTGTCCTCACCTCTCAGAGTTGTTGTATTATTGTTGTCTCATAGTGTATTCATTTAGTCTATTCCGTTTGCTTGCTGACCTCACATAACAAATGTCCATGCAAATGGCCAATAAACTTATCGCAATAGCAATCCTCACCTGGCCCATCATGAACCCTCCCCCTCCACCGCCGTAGTTGCTCCCCCCAGAGTGGAGGGTGGAAGCCCTGGACATGACGAAGCCTCCCCCTCCACCGCCGTAGCTGCTTCCCCCTGAGGGGAGGGTGGAAGCCCCGGACATGGAGCCCATGGACATCCTGTTGTTCCTGTTGTTGATTCTGCTGATGGTGCGGTACGCTGGCCCTTTAAAGGAATGCTGCTGCTGTACCGTCATCATATCCTCTCCTCCCTACCGGAAATGGAAATGTTCATTTAAAAAAAAAAAAAGTGCTGTAAATATTAGAATAATTATATTGTAACACAAATTAAATTTTAACATGTTAAAAATGAATTAGTGGAGAAAAAAAAAAAACTTGCTTTCACAAACACCTGAAAAGCTAATTTGGACGGAGTGCATTATTTGTTCCGAAATACATTTCAAATGTATTGGAAATAGGATAACAACTCATTTTCACATGCCATGGAACATATAAGAATTGCAAACGGAATGTGTTAATCTTAAGCTCCACCAACCATACTCATTGGGGCTTGGAAGACCATGGACCCTCCTCCTCCTCCTACCTGTCTCATCTGGGTCCCTGAGCTGTAGGCTCCTCCATTGACGGTGCTGTAGACAGACTGCTGGCGCCTGAAGGTGGCGTCGCGGTCCGAGACCAGGCTGCCCCCATCACTGCAGTCCGCAGCCACCCAGGCTGCCACTGGGGACGGCTGAAACAAGAATCAGAAAGAGTCAGAATCAGAGAACATCAACATCAATACAGACAGAGAACATCAACATCAATACAGACAGAGAACATCAACATCAATACAGACAGAGAACATCAACATCAATACCACATCAATACAGACAGAGAACATCAACATCAATACAGACAGAGAACATCAACATCAATACAGACAGAGAACATCAACATCAATACCACATCAATACAGACAGAGAACACCAACATCAATACAGACAGAGAACACCAACATCAATACAGACAGAGAACATCAACATCAATACCACATCAATACAGACAGAGAACATCAACATCAATACCACATCAATACAGACAGAGAACATCAACATCAATACCACATCAATACAGACAGAGAACATCAACATCAATACAGACAGAGAACATCAACATCAATACCACATCAATACAGACAGAGAACATCAACATCAATACAGATAGAGAACATCAACATCAATACAGACATACAAAACAACACTTGAAAGAAAAACCTTACGTTGACATTGACACAATACACACAGAACACATAGTAGAGTGTATCTAAACTCAGATACCTGAGCGGGCAGGTTCTGGAGCCTCACGGAGCGCAGGGACATGGTCTCTAGGTCTGGGCCGGGAGCACAGCTCATCGCCCGGGTCATCTGTTGCCTCATGGCCCCTCCTCCTCCAACCTGGTAGAACAGAGTTCATCAGCACACTGGTATACATTCAGTATTAACATATGCCCCCCCAAAAAAATAACGGTGCCTTTATTCAGCTGTCCAAAAGTATTTGAATGGTAGTGGAAGAATTATACAGTACATAGAATACAGTAACTCATTAACATGGTACCTGGTATCCCCCTCCTCCCTGGTAGCCCCCTTCTCCTTGGTATCCTCCTCCTCCCTGGTAGCCCCCTTCTCCCTGGTATCCCCCTCCTCCCTGGTAGCCCCCTTCTCCCTGGTAGCCCCCGCTCAGACTCATGTTATCGTGGTACTGGTATGCTCCTCCTCCTCCTCCACCTCCTCCTCCTCCTCCTCCACTCCCCATTGCGACCCTCTGACCACCACTCAGATCCACCGCAGAGCGGGAGGAGAAACCGCCAGAGTACTGAGCCACCCTGGGTGCCTGGGACAGGGGGGAGAAGAAGAAGAAGAAGATTTTATTGTATATTTTCCTTTAAGTCCATGGAAATGAGTATTTTTGCTTTTAACCAACCCCAGAGACACAGACTGTAACCCCCCCACACCCTCCCAGTAGATAGGGGTTAAGTGCCTTGCTCAAGGGCACTATGGCAGGATGAAAGGCATGGTGAATCCTTATTACTACGCAGTAGTGAAGGTCTGGGTGGGGTGATCAATAATGACGAGAGATCAGGATGGCTTCCAGAGTATGACATGTTTTATTGACAAAGACAAGCTGAGACATGCCAGGCACCCCGGGAGAAAACTCTAGTACAGATCTCAATAAACTGGTAGACCATATTTGGCTTCCAGGTGACGAACTTCAACATTCCATCAGTATTGTTGACATGTGACCACAGATACCGTTCCATCTTGTCAGTGGCTGGAGTGTACAACAGCGCCTTCTCTCTCGACCTTGGAAGGAAACCCTCCCTGACTTAGACTCAATGGATTCTTAGAAAGATTGAATTATTTTCAGAAACCACCTGCAGCATGTTATCTATGATAACAGCCAGAGAAAGAATTTGTTTTTTTTTTCGAAGGCCAGAGGCACATTTCTATACTGTATGTTGAGAATGAACAAATCACTGTGGTCTAACTCTATATGTCTACTGCTTAATGCAAATCACTATGACCCCGCCTCTATGACCCCGCCTCTATGACCCCGCCTCTATTATACTCTGCAGCGCGGGCACCAAACTCTGACCTATGACCTTTCCAAACCCTTCAGCACATACTGTAAATGCTATGAGTCACTGTCATAAAAGGGAGTGGTTCATTTCTATGGACTAGTGTTGACACAAGTAAAAAGTCTGTGTACCTACATTGTGAAAAAGCTCATTGTAAAGTCATGGGAAATTGTTGAGTTTAGATTTTTTTTGCAGTCAACAAGGCCACTATATGTCACGAATTCAGCCGAGGCTGCCCCCTCCTCCTTGCTCGGGGCAGGTTTCGGCGTTCGTCGTCACAGGCTTACTAGCCCACTACCGCTCCATTTATCATCACTCCATTTGTCTTGTCTTGTCTTGTCTTGTCAATCACACACACCTGGTACTCATTCCCTCATTAGTCTGTGTATAAGTGTTCCCTCTGCCCCCCTTGTCCTCTGTGAGTGATTGTTCATTGTGAGAGTGAGTAACTCGGTTGAGCTACTCTTTCCTTGAATGTAGCCAAGGTGGATTTTTCCCTTGTGCTAGTTTCGTTTTGACGCTTGCTGCACTTTATTCATGTAACACTGAATAAACTCTGGATTTCAGTGTTTTTACCTCCTGTACTTGTTTTACCTCCTGCGCCTGACTCCGTCATTCACACCTCGTCACACTATAAGGGAGTATTTTATGCTGTTACCGTCACCGTGTAATTTGAATCATTTTCTTACTGTATATATTCTACTGTATGTACCACAGGAGGCTGGTGACACCTTAATTGGGGAGGACGGGCTCGTGGTAATGGCTGGAGCGGAATCAGTGGAATGGTATCAAATATTAAAATACATCAAACACATGGTTTCCATGTGTTTGATGCCGTTCCACTGGCTCCGATCCAGACATTATTATGAGCCGTCCTCCCCTCAGGAGCCTCCACTGGTATGTACTGTATATTTGCTGAATCTAAAAACACAATATACGTCTGGTAAAATATTACATTAATTAAATGAATGAATGTATCAATGGCAAGTTTATTCAACAATGTCATTGCGTAATGGTGTCATCGTCTAATGATATCTGCTATGCTAACGTGAGGTGGAAACATTCTGACTGTGAGATGTGGAGGAATCTGGAGGGTGGAAATATTCTGACTGTGAGATGTGGAGGAATCTGGAGGGTGGACTTTAGATCCTGGAGAGAGTGGTGGAGAGCCGCTGTGAAATACCACACTTCCAGAGCCCAGAGAAGACCTAGCTCAATGGCTCCGGCACACTGCACTGTGAAACCCTCCCACTGTGTCATAGACGACTGTATTTACAGGGAGCTGCAGAGAGCAGACACAGAGTTTACGCTGCATATTTTGATGTAGACAGACACTGTCTATAATATATCTTTATTGGAGACAACCCTTAGGTCTGCAGGGCTCTTTTAACCATCTGCTAAACATATTATCTGATACCCAGAAACCATTGGATGTGTAATGGAAGCAATATTTTCCTAAGATTCAGTATGTAAGATTATACTGTATGTTTTGGTAGGCCGATATTGTTCAGAATACCTTTATAATACCTGGGTAGAACTCACCATGACAGGTCTGGAGGATGTGTAGACGTAGGACTTGGAGCTGAACCCTGGGTTGAAGGTCTGGTACTTCATCGTTGAAGAACCGCCGTATTCTACGAAACAAAAGAGAGGGAAAATCTGAAAATGTCATGAATCAGCATGAACCTAAGCCTGATCCAATCTAAAGACAACACTAAGGAAAGAACCTGAAACCTAAGCCTGATCCAATCTAAAGCCAACACTAAGGAAAAACCTGAAACCTAAGCCTGATCCAATCTAAAGACAACACTAAGGAAGGACCTGAAACCTAAGCCTGATCCAATCTAAAGACAACACTAAGGAAAAACCTGAAACCTAAGCCTGATCCAATCTAAAGACAACACTAAGGAAGGACCTGAAACCTAAGCCTGATCCAATCTAAAGACAACACTAAGGAAGGACCTGAAACCTAAGCCTGATCCAATCTAAAGACAACACTAAGGAAGGACCTAAAACATCAAACCAAAACAATGAGACCTTGTATTTTTCGCCACCACCACACACAAAATAAACATCGACATGGCTTTGACATAACTACTTTAATGATATGGGATATGGCTTTAACATAACTACTTTAATGATATGGGATATGGCTTTGACATAACTACTTTAATGATATGGGAAATGGCTTTGACATAACTACTTTAATGATATGGGAAATGGCTTTGACATAACTACTTTAATGATATGGGATATGGCATTGACATTACTAGTTTAATGAAATGGGACATGGCATTGACATAACGACTTTAATGACATGGGACATGGCTTTGACATAACGACTTTAATGACATGGGACATGGCATTGTAAAACTTGTATGACTGGATATTGTACTTACTGGTCCAAGGTCCACTGTGGTTAGAACTGTAATTCCCTTCATAAAGTAGTTATTATTTAGGCAGGTGTTGTTGATAACACACTATAGCTACATTATATATAGCAGAGATAGTACAGAGCAGAGATAGTACAGAGTAGAGATAGTACAGAGCAGAGATAGTACAGAGCAGAGATAGTACAGAGCAGAGATAGTACAGAGCAGAGATAGTACAGAGCAGAGATAGTACAGAGCAGAGATAGTACAGAGTAGAGATAGTACAGAGCAGAGATAGTACAGAGCAGAGATAGTACAGAGCAGAGATAGTACAGAGTAGAGATAGTACAGAGCAGAGATAGTACAGAGCAGAGATAGTACAGAGCAGAGATAGTACAGAGTAGAGATAGTACAGAGTAGAGATAGTACAGAGCAGAGATAGTACAGAGTAGAGATAGTACAGAGCAGAGATAGTAAAGAGTAGAGATAGTACAGAGCAGAGATAGTACAGAGCAGAGATAGTACAGAGTAGAGATAGTACAGAGCAGAGATAGTACAGAGTAGAGATAGTACAGAGCAGAGATAGTACAGAGCAGAGATAGTACAGAGCAGAGATAGTACAGAGTAGAGATAGTACAGAGCAGAGATAGTACAGAGCTAGAGATAGTACAGAGTAGAGATAGTACAGAGCAGAGATATTACAGAGCAGAGATAGTACAGAGTAGAGATAGTACAGAGTAGAGATAAGGGAATATCTTGTCATAATAACACTGGGAGCTACAAAGGTGACACTCATCCAGAGTTACCTTGTATTGTAAACTAACTAACTAGGCCCGAAGCATACATTATACAAGACCAACAACTCATGTTCCTGTTTACACACACACACACGCACACACACACACACAACACACCACACACACAACACACACACACACACACACACACACACACACACACTCTCTCTCTCTCACACACACACACACACACACACACACACACACACACACACCACCCCTCACCAAAACATATGATCAGCTATTTTGACCTCCTTATTGGTTACCCTCTACTACAGGCAGAAGGACAACAATATTTACTATATACAGTGAGGGAAAAAAGTATTTGATCCCCTGCTGATTTTGTACGTTTGCCCACTGACAAAGAAATGATTAGTCTATAATTTTAATGGTAGGTTTATTTGAACAGTGAGAGACAGAATAACAACAACAAAATCCAGAAAAACGCATGTCAAAAATGTTATAAATTGATTTGCATTTTAATGAGGGAAATAAGTATTTGACCCCCTCTCAATCAGAAAGATTTCTGGCTCCCAGGTGTCTTTTATACAGGTAACGAGCTGAGATTAGGAGCACACTCTTAAAGGGAGTGCTCCTAATCTCAGTTTGTTACCTGTATAAAAGACACCTGTCCACAGAAGCAATCAATCAATCAGATTCCAAACTCTCCACCATGGCCAAGACCAAAGAGCTCTCCAAGGATGTCAGGGACAAGATTGTAGACCTACGCAAGGCTGGAATGGGCTACAAGACCATCGCCAAGCAGCTTGGTGAGAAGGTGACAACAGTTGGTGTGATTATTCGCAAATGGAAGAAACACAAAATAACTGTCAATCTCCCTCGGCCTGGGGCTCCATGCAAGATCTCACCTCGTGGAGTTGCAATGATCATGAGAACGGTGAGGAATCAGCCCAGAACTACACGGGAGGATCTTGTCAATGATCTCAAGGCAGCTGGGACCATAGTCACCAAGAAAACAATTGGTAACACACTACACCGTGAAGGACTGAAAACCTGCAGTGCCCGCAAGGTCCCCCTGCTCAAGGAAGCACATATACAGGCCCGTCTGAAGTTTGCCAATGAACATCTGAATGATTCAGAGGAGAACTGGGTGAAAGTGTTGTGGTCAGATGTGACCAAAATCGAGCTCTTTGGCATCAACTCAACTCGCCGTGTTTGGAGGAGGAGGAATGCTGCCTATGACCCCAAGAACACCATCCCCACCGTCAAACATGGAGGTGGAAACATTATGCTTTGGGGGTGTTTTTCTGCTAAGGGGACAGGACAACTTCACCGCATCAAAGGGACGATGGACGGGCCCATGTACCGTCAAATCTTGGGTGAGAACCTCCTTCCCTCAGCCAGGGCATTGAAAATGGGTCGTGGATGGGTATTCCAGCATGACAATGACCCAAAACACACGGCCAAGGCAACAAAGGAGTGGCTCAAGAAGAAGCACATTCCCTCCTGAGATGTGTGCAAACCTGGTGGCCAACTACAAGAAACGTATGACCTCTGTGATTGCCAACAAGGGTTTTTCCACCAAGTACTAAGTCATGTTTTGCAGAGGGGTCAAATACTTATTTCCCTCATTAAAATGCAAATCAATTTATAACATTTTTGACATTAGTTTTTCTGGATTTTTTTGTTGTTATTCTGTCTCTCACTGTTCAAATAAACCTACCATTAAAATTATAGACTGATCATGTCTTTGTCAGTGGGCAAACGTACAAAATCAGCAGGGGATCAAATACGTTTTTCCCTCACTGTATATAGTAGCTTACATGCACCAACTGGACCTGGGAGCAATTCAAATATGTTTTCTTTCAAACACTTTGAGCGTGTGATTGAGCAAGCTTGTAGCGCCGGAGGTGCAGGATCCTGCAATGGGGCTATTCCACTGGCCGTATTACTCCAGACAATATCAAATAAACCACAGCTAAAATATTTCAAAGAAAACAAAGACTATTTGGACCCAACCCTGCGTCCTCGGGGGAGGGAAATAAACTCTTCATATATAGACTGATAGTACATCCTGTCCTGAGGAAATATGGAATATGTTTGTGAGAACCAGGGAGGGAGCTCTGCAGAAACAACTATGTGATTACGTTTACATTTTTCACATGCTGTGACATGACTGCTTAGATTATAGGGGAGTCATGGACACAGACTGGTCGAAGCAGATCCTTCATTTACCTGGCGTGAGCAAATATTCAACAACATCTCACAGAAATGGTGTAATTGACTTCAGAGTCCAAACTAGCGCCTGGCACTGGGATTGAACCAGCGAGACTCAGAGCCGGATCGCACAGCTTACGCCCATCCACCACCCCTGTCCACAGGTTTTTCACGGTTAAGTTTGGGCATTAATTCCTGAATGGTTAAAGTAAAGATTTACCCATTTTGAATGTTATATTGTTTTTGTGCATCTCTGAGTGATGTTCTATCAATCCCCTGGGTCATTTCATGTTTTCATGTGTATCTGAGTTATTGGCGTTCAAGCAGGCAGAAATCCGTCCGGTATTACATAGTAGCTTACATGCACCAACTGGACCTGGGAGCAATTAGTATTTGTTTTCTTTCAAACACTTTGAGCGTGTGATGTAGCAAGCTTGTAGCGCCGGAGGTGCAGGATCCTGCAATGGGGCTATTCCACTGGCCGTATTACTCCAGACAAGATCAAATAAAGCACAGCTAAAATATTTCAAAAGAAAACAAAGACTATTTGGACCCAACCCTGCGTCCTCGGGGGAGAGACACAGTGACTAAATAAATGTTGCTGTGTAAATACAGCACTGAGAGGCATAGAGAGCAGTGACCTTAGGGTGGTGTGTGTGTGTGTGTGTGTGTGTGTGTGTGTGTGTGTGTGTGTGTGTGTGTGTGTGTGTGTGTGTGTGTGTGTGTGTGTGTGTGTGTGTGTGTGTGGTAACAGAGTCGTGCTAGTGACAGGATCTATGTCAGAAGGAAGTGGTACAGAACAGATTGACTGACCTCTGCAGTTCACTGAAACTGTTATCTGGCTTTACTAGCTGGACAAGGCTGGACGTACAAACGCACGCACGCACACACAGACACACACACACACACACACACACACACACACACACACAGACACACACACACACACACACACACACACACACACACACACACACACACACACACACAGACACACACACGCCTGGTTGACAGAGTTATCTGGCTTTACTGAAACTAGATAACAAGGCCAAATAAAGTTTTCTGTCTCAACAGGCTGTGCAATATTCACATTACAAATACTGTATCTAAAACTAAAACGCTCCATAGAAATGTTCAATAAATACAATATATATGCACATATTGTTATTGTTAATTTTCTAAAACATATATATTTTTATTGTTAATGTTCTAAAACATATATATTTTTTATTGTTAATGTTCTAAAACATATATATTTTTATTGTTAATGTTCTAAAACATATATATTTTTATTGTTAATGTTCTAAAACATATATATTTTTATTGTTCATGTTCTAAAACATATATATTTTTATTGTTCATGTTCTAAAACATATATATTTTTATTGTTAATGTTCTAAAAATCTATCACTTGATGGTTTTTCCAAAATGATATATATCCACCTCACTCTCAGATAAATAAGTAGTACTGCCAGGTTTTACAGTCAAATGTAACAAATTACTAATAAAGAACTATACAAATGATACATTTGTGACATTAAAATTATTATTAAAAAAAAAAAAAAAAAAAAAATAGATACACTAATATGAGATCTGTATGTAAAACATTTACATTTCTAATTTAGCAGCTGCTCTTATCCAGAGTGACTTACAGTTAGTGCATTGATCTTAAGATAGCTAGGTGAGACAACCACATATCACCGTCAAGTGTACAGGATACAAACATTCCATTCCAGCTAAACAAAGGATATATAGCGTTTTTGCAACAACAACAAAACATTTTCATACACATAAAATCTATGAATAAAAAAATCTGAGAGCAGTAATACTTTACACACAGGTCCCCATAAGCAATCGTTTTCTAATGAAAAAACACAAATATGAAAGAAAATTGGTGGATATAGCGTTTTGGAAATAAACGCTCCATATATAGACTGATATTACATCCTATCCTGAGGAAATATGGAATATGTTTGTGAGAACCAGGGAGGGAGTTTGACGGTTAAGTTTAGGCATTAATTCCTGAATGGTTAAAGTAAAGATTCACCCATTTTGAATGTTATATTGTTTTTGTGCATCTCTGAGTGATGTTCTATCAATCCCCTGGGCCATATAATGTTTTCATGTGTATCTGAGTTATTGGCGTTCAAGCAGTCAGAAATCCGTCCGGTATGACGTAGTACTGTGATAAAGCTGCCCTCACTACCCTGGAAGTTAATAGGAATACGACTTTTAGATCGCGAAAACGTCTATCATACATGTCAGATTTCAATACTGGCCAATGTCATATATGGAGGATGTCTTCTCTCGGATGAGCCATTGATCATATTTTTGCCAAATTCCTACCTCGAGAAATGTGTCATTTAACGGAGGCTCCACCACATTTCTCCTATTTTCCTGCCTCTTCAGTCCAGGGTGCATTGCATGGTGCCGTAGCCAGAGATATTATAGAAAGGAGACAGGAATTCCATTAGACAATGAATGGAGGAACGTATAACATCCAACCCAGCAGACTGTCGACCAATCGCGTTCACGTTGTCATGCTGCGTCACGCAGTTGCTAATCTAATCGTCACGCGATCCCTTCTCAAAGTCAGTGTATATGTTGAGAAACCTGCCTATTTTCCTCACAAGTACATAATGTCACGATTCCAAAGCTATATGATATTACAGATGGCAAGTTAATTATCTAAATCAAATCAAATTTTATTTGCCACGTGCGCCGAATACAACAGGTGTATACATTACCGTGAAATGCTTACTTACAAGCCCTTAACCAACAAAGCATCTATTTCTTAATAAATGTAAAATAAAAGAACAACAACAAAAAAGTGTTGAGAAAAAAAGAGCAGAAGTAAAATAAAATAACAGCAGGGAGGCTGTATATACAGGGGGTACCGGTGCAGAGTCAATGTGCGGGGGCACCGGCTAGTTGAGGTAGTTGAGGTAATATGTACATGTGGGTAGAGTTAAAGTGACTATGCATAAATAGTTAACAGAGTAGCAGCAGCGTAAAAAGATGGGGTGGGGGTGCAAATAGTCCGGGTAGCCATGATTAGCTGTTCAGGAGTGTAATAATAATAATAATATGCCATTTAGCAGACGCTTTTATCCAAAGCGACTCACAGTATGGCCTGGGGGTAGAAGCTAGCTACTTTACATGCGGATAAAGTCTTTGGTATAAATGTGTGTAGCTACGTTTGCTAGCTACCTAGCTAGATAGCTAGCTAGCCCATAAAGGGAGAGCATTGCATTGTGGATGTTGTAGCTGCAACAGATTTTCACAACGATTTTCACATGTTGCTACCAACCTTATTATAATGCCAAAATGAAACAGTTGTTCACCCCAAAGCAAATTCTAACATTATTTGTGTTATTTAACACTGTAAATTAGAGGAATTAGTGACTTTGGGTGGATTGGATTTTTCCTTTAAGGTAAGGGTTAAGGTTTGGGTTACCATACAGTAGGCTAGGGCATTGTGGACTGGGATGGTGGATGGGCATAAGCTGTACGATCCGGCTCTGAGGCTCGCTGGTTCAATATTGTACTACTTCATGCTAGTTTGTGAAAGCACTGGTACGTAGCTTACCGTACAAAGTTGAGGACTGCAAGACTGCACTTGTGTGTGTGTGTGTGTGTGTGTGTGTGTATGTGTTCCCAGTCAGGTAGGCAGGAGGGAGTGGTGTGTGAGCTTCATGCTTGGCTAAGTCAGAGCCTCAGGGAACAGGCAACAAACCGGTTGGTGGAGAATGAGGCCAGAAAGAGTGAGAAATTGAGCGAGAAAGACAGAGAGACAGCACCCAAAGGCTCGGGCCCCCTGCCCAAGCCCAACCCTGCTGACAACACCCAAACACAGAGTCTACCTGTCACTCAACAGGAACCTTATACCTGGTCTGTCTGCAACAAGATCTCAAAGTTTCCCTTCGAAATTCGACGTATTATGGATGAATGTCTTATCTTTTGACGCACTATTCCACGTGGTTACAGGGTAAACTCCAAGGTTAACAGTTTTGGCATTAATTCCGAGTGGTTAATGTTAGGGATATAGTTTGGGGAAGGCTTAAAACAAAAATTAATTTTAAATGACGCGCTATTACCATCAAATATCATCAAGTATAATCACGGCTTGCTACTGCTCTGTGAACTGTTGGCGGCACAGTGGTTTATGCAGTATGCTCCTGCTCTGAGCATCGTTAGTGCGCGCACAGTGCTGGTCAAACATTTTTTCATTTCGTTTTTGTGAGCGCCGACGAAGATATATATATATATAGACGTTCTAAGGACCTTTTTTTCCAAACATCCGAAATCGGAGTCTATTTCTGTCTAGGCTCTGCAGGCCTACAAAGGTTAAATGAAGTATCCATTTTCATTGTATCCTTATCCAAGTAAACAATCTGTTAATAGTGTTATTAATGCATCACAATATTTCATTTATTGATCAAATGTCATGAATATGTTACAAATAGGTATGTCTTTTTTTTTATGTTTATTTGTATCCTCTTTTAGCCATTTACATTTCTCCCTGCAGAGTAATAGTTAGTCAGTATTTGGATAAAGGTGAAATCCCCTCAGGGAGTTTTCATCTGTGGGTGTTTTGCTCTAGTATTGTTCATGTGCTTTTCTACTAGCACAAACATAACTGCATTGATAATAGTGTAAAAGTGTACTTTTAACTTTTTAAACTGTATTTGTCATTAATTCCCTGCCGGTGACTCTTAGCACCATCTCACAGGAAACAGCATTGCATTGTAATGATAATCTGCACTTCCCATTGCCATAAACTGTGTTGTTCAACAGATTGCTTAAGGTGCTATTACTGACTAAGTGATTTGATATCTCCATCAAGGCAGCAGAGCCCTGAGCCGTGTTTGATATCTCCATCAAGGCAGCAGAGCCCTGAGCCGTGTTTGATATCTCCATCAAGGCAGCAGAGCCCTGAGCCGTGTTTGATATCTCCATCAAGGCACCAGAGCCCTGAGCCGTGTTTGATATCTCCATCAAGGCAGCAGAGCCCTGAGCCGTGTTTGATATCTCCATCAAGGCAGCAGAGCCCTGAGCCGTGTTTGATATCTCCATCAAGGCAGCTGAGCCCTGAGCCGTGACTGGAATACAATATTACTTCATTTAGGCTACTAGTCTAC
Organism: Coregonus sp. 'balchen'; assembly: GCA_902810595.1. Lineage (NCBI taxonomy): Eukaryota > Metazoa > Chordata > Actinopteri > Salmoniformes > Salmonidae > Coregonus > Coregonus sp. 'balchen'. Next base: position 20,116,557 of record LR778278.1, on the reverse strand, counting down.
TCAGCATTTAGTTTTGCTTACCACTCATACAGAGGCTGTGTGGTTAGGAGACTACGTTGCATTAACATATTATCCTAAACTGGGATACCTATTCAGCCTCTATGATACAATACCTTACAACAGTAAAACAGGCTTCAAAGCATCTGGAAGGCTTCACTAAACCTTCAAAGTTGTAGTTAGTCAGCGGAGGAAGGGGAGGACCCTCCTCCTCAGTGAATTTCATAACAATAAAAATTGTGAAACACTAAAAAAGTTATACTTTTTAGATAAAACTATACCAAATATATTCACGTTACCAAATAATGAAGGTCTAATGTAGCCTCAACAGCACTCTGTAGGGTAGCACCATGGTGTAGTTGGAGGACAGCTAGCTTCCGTCCTCCTCTGGGTACATTGACTTCAATACAAAACCTAGGAGGCTTGTGGCTTTCACCCCCTTCCATAGACTTATACAGTAATTTTAACAATTTCCAGAGGACGTCCTCCAACCTATCAGAGCTCTTGCAGCATGAACTGACACGTTGTCCACCCAATCAAAGGATCAGAGAATGAATCTAGTACTGAAAGCATAAGCTACAGCTAGCTAACACTGCAGTGCATAATATGTTGTGAGTAGTTGACTCAAAGAGAGAGAAAGACAATAGTTGAACAGTTTTGAACAAATTCATTTCTTTAAAAATGCTAGCGAATGCAGCTAGCTAGTTTAGCCTACTCAAACACCCAGCTCAAACAGAGAGGGAAGCTATGTTAGCTAGCTGGCTATGGCTATCCAACACTGGAACTCTTCCAAGTCAAGGTAAGCTTTTGGTTTTATTAATTTATTGCCACCGGGTTTACTAACGTGTTAGTTCTAGTAGTTATGTTGACTATGACGTTAGCTAATATGGTGACAACAATGCAGGCTGTGTGTAGCAGTTAGCGGTTATGATATGAAGGTTTGGCATGGAAAGGTTTTTTCGCATGGTCACAGACAGCTGCTGTGCATTGAAGTCCACAAGCGAAAGGAAAAGGTGAGAAGAGGAGAGCGCGTAGATACGAGAAGGAATACAACGAGCTGTTTGTATGTGGCTGCTATGAAAGTGAACTGTGTTTGCGTGGGATCAGGGGTGTATTCATTCCGCAGATTCTGTTGAAAAACATTTCTTAAATAGAAGCAAATGGAACGAAACGAGGATAAACTTACCTGAATTTGTCCAATAGAAACTCTCGTTCGCAAATGTTGGACTAATGATTACACCCTAGATCAGCTAGATGCAAGCAAGAGTGTGCAAGGAGGTATTGAATGTGTCACTGTCTGTCACCTTGATTACTCACATTTCTCTTGACCTGTGCACCTACGTTGTAAACTTTCATTCATAGGCTAGGTTGAAGCAACCTCATGATGGGTATAGGGAACATTTTAGTATCATGTAGTAGCCTAAACCTATCAACGTTACATTGAGCTGGGTGGATGGAATATGAATGACAGTCATCCAATATGCTGTAATAGAAATAAGGCCATGCTCATAAAAAAATTAAATTGTCCTCCCTCATCTTAAATGGCACCAACCGCCACTGGTAGCCACCCTGGACTGGTTTATAGCACTGAACAAGATTACATAGGCTTGTGATGTCAATAAGCAATCATGCCTTGTTTCATATTTATTTATATAGTTTATTTCTCATTAAAAATGTTGCCGTTTCTCCCTCATCTTAAAACGCCACTGTAGTTTATCTATTGCAACGTAGTCCTACTTTAAAAGTGAATTGGAGAGCTACTCTGTTTGTACACAGTTGACCCAGATCAGATAGAAGAAGGTATGTTGACTCAGGTATGTGTCTCTGCCTGTCGAGGATACAGTGCCTTTAAGAAAGCACAGCCACTTGACTTATTTTTTATATTTTTTATTTTTAGTCATTTAGCAGACACTCTTATCCAGAGCGACTTACAGGAGCAATTAGGGTTAAGTGCCTTGTTCAAGGGCACATCAACAGATTTTTCCACCTAGTCGGCTCGGGGATTAGAACCAGCGACCTTTCGGTTACTGGCACAACGCTCTTAACCACTAAAGCTACCTGCCGCCCCATTCAACATGTTGTTGTGTTACAGCCTGAATTCAAAATGGATTAAATCGATTTTTTTTCTCTCTCACCCATCAACACACAATACCCCATAATGACAAAGTGAAAACATGTTTTTAGAAATGTTTTGCAAATGTATTGAAAATGAAAACACAGAAATATCTCATTTACATAAGTATTCACAAGCCTGAGTCAATACATGTTAGAATCACCTTTGGCAGCGATTACAGCTGTGAGTCCTTCTGAGTAATTATCTAAGAGCTTTGCACACCTGGATTGTATAATATTTGCACATTATTCTTTTTTAAATTCTTCAAGCTGTGTCAAGTTGGTTGTTGATCATAGCTAAACAGCCATTTTCAAGTCTTGCCATAGATTTTCAAGCCAATTTAAGTCAAAACTGTAACTAGGCCACTCAGGAACATTCAATGTCTTCTTGGTAAGCAACTCCAGTGTATGTTTGGCCTTGTGTTTTAGGTTATTGTCCTGCTGAAAGGTGAATTTGTCTCCCAGTGTCTGTTGGAAAGCAGACTGAACCAGGTTTTCCTCTCGGATTCTGCCTGTGCTTAGCTCTATTCCATTTATTTTTATCCCCCCCCAAAAAAAATCCCTAGTCCTTGCCGATGACAAGCATACCCATAACATGATGCAGTCACCACCATGCTTAAAAATATGTAGAGTGGTACCCAGTGATGTGTTGTGTTGGATTTGCCTCAAACATAACACTTTGTATTTAGGACAAAAAGTAAAATGTATTTGTCAATGTTCTTACAGTATTACTTTAGTGCCTTATTGCAAACAAGATGCATGTTTTGGAATATTTTTATTCTGTACAGGCTTCCTTCTTTTCACTCTGTCATTTAGGTTAGTATTGTGGAGTAACTACAATGTTGTTGATCCATCCTCAGTTTTCTCCTATCACAGCCATTAAAGTCTGTTTTAAAGTCACCATTGGCCTCATGGTGAAATCCCTGAGCGGTTTCCTTCCTTTCCGGCAACTGAGTTAGGACGGACGCCTGTATCTTTGTAGTGACTGGGTGTATTGATACACCATCCAAAGTGTATTTAATAACTTCACCATGCTCAAAGGGATATTCAATGTCTGCTTTTTTAAATCTTGACCCATCTACCAATAAGTGTCCTTCTTTGCGAGCCATTAGAAAACCTCCCTGGTCTTTGTGGTTGAAATTCACTGCTCGACTGAGGGAACTTACAGATAATTGTATGTGTGGGGTACAGAGATGGGGTAGTCATTTAAAAATCATGCTAAACACTATTATTTCACACAGAGTGAGTCCATGCAACTTATTATGTGACTTGTTAAGCACATTTTTACTCCTGAACATATTTAGGCATGCCATAACAAAGGGGTTGAATACTTATTGACTCAAGACATTTCAGCTTTTCATTTTTAATTAATTTGTAAACAATTCTAAAAACATAATTCCACTTTGACATTATGGGGTATTGTGTGTAGATCTTTGAAACAAAATCTCAATTTAATCAATTTTAAATTCAGGCTGTAACACAACAAAATGTGGAAAAAGTAAAGGGGTGTGAATACTTTCCGAAGGCACTGTACTGTATATCTCATGAAGTGAGAGGTTCGGATCAGTGAGTCAACATTAGGTATGAGCATTTGACATTCTTTGACTGTTCGAGTACTCACAGATTGTTTTTTTTTTTTTTTTTTTTTTTTTTGGGGGGGGGGGGGGGGGATATTCGGTACTCAAATGGAAAAATATATATTTTTAGAACATAAGGCCCGCATTGGAGAAAAATAATATATGCACATCTATCTATAGATCTATGCCAACAGTGCACAATAATGTCTAATTTATCATAACCATTACAGATAACAAATCCTAGTTGCTAAATTGTCCCATATATATATTAAGTCGATAAAGAAGTAAGCGCAATTTATTGAAGTAATATCAACTGGTTATATTATGTCGTGGAACCCAATCTTCCAAGAGGCCGTAAACTCAGCAGTGGAGCTTGCTTGTAGAAGTCTGTGGCTGTGCAATGGCATGGCCTTGTTTTGTTCATTTAGCAGACAAGACGCTCTTATTTCCCGATCCCATATCACAGTCAAGACACCTTTTTTATATATTATTTTTTAACCATGATGTAATATAACAGAATAAAACAGAACAGAATATTTATCCAAATGAAAAAACATTGCCAGTGCGAAGTGATGCGCAATCTCAAGTCTGGAAAACTTATTCTGGAACAGGGGCTCAATTTTGCGAGTTGAAAGACAATTTATTCAGGGTTACAAACCAAAATCTGTCTTCTTTTCGATATACAGACGTTCAATTTAGTTTATTCTGCCCGTTCTTTGGAATGTTCTAAATGCATTAACAATTCCACAGTGAACACTGCATGGTGATCAATTACAGCTACGACATCTGTTTGGTGAATAGGCCTAGGCTTAATGATTCTGATGAAAATACGCTCCTTTCTTCATCAAAATAATGTTTTTGCGTATTTTCAGTGTGGGACCTGTCTATGTTTAGGGGGGTTATAGCCTAGGCTAACCAATTCTAAATGGCACTAGCAGTTGGCAAAGTAGCCTAAGCAGAAAATAGACTGGGCACAATTATTCCGAAACTGCAGCTCGTTGTTGGAACACATTTTCCTACTTCAATCAACCAGTCCATTTTGAATTTGTGCTAAAACTGACGTCATTTGGCAAGGAATGTAGCTTATGTATCCCATCAGTTAGATGTTGTTTTTATAGGCATTTATTTATGTAGGCCTAACGGGAGCTTGTGTGTGTAAGGAGCGGTCAGAACACAATTGAGTGAATGAGACACGGAGGGGAAAGGGAATTTAGGGAGAAGAACTGTGTGATGCTTGGCTTCTTTTTTTGTTGTGCCCCACAAATGCACATGTACAAATGGAACAACAGAGTCAAAGCAAATTAACGTTGGTTTCTAGACAACATTTTACTTGCCTGTTCCGGCAGCCACAAAGCACATTCCACCAAGTATTTGAAAAAAAAATGATCTCTGGTTAAAGATCGAGCTTTGACGTCTGTTTCGAGTACTGGAGGACTCATGCCCGTCCCTAGTCAACGTTAGTCTTTGTTTATTAGATAAACAACGCTATTCTGTATGTAATATGTCCCATACGAGTCTCAGGTAGCCCTTACTAATGTCTCAGGGCTGTATTCAATCTAGAGCACTGAAGCGAGTGAAATGTTAAGGTCATTTCAGATTGAGCCGACATATTCAGCGTTCAACGTCAATGCAGTCTCCGCTAACGCGGGAACATTGCCTTTAAAATTCAATCACGCTGTAACACTGTAACTTCCGCGATACGGGTTGAATAGAGCCCTCAATCTGCAGACTACACAGGTATGGCACAATAAACCTTAGTCATGAATGTCTACACAGCATGGTCGACTCAGCTAATACAGTCATGTGAGCTAAGCCAACCAATTGGAAGTGTCAGAATAGGTAAATATAATAAAATGGCAACATGGTGCTAAAGGGGACATCCAATACACTGTGTTATGTTATGGTCATAACACTGTCCTAACACTGAACACCACACCCCCTCTCCTGGTAGCAGCCTGAAGCTAACACTGTCACTGAACACCACACCCCCTCTCCTGGTAGCAGCCTGAGGCTAACACTGTCACTGATCACCACACCCCCTCTCCTGGTAGCAGCCTGAAGCTAACACTGTCACTGATCACCACACCCCCTCTCCTGGTAGCAGCCTGAGGCTAACACTGTCACTGATCACCACACCCCCTCTCCTGGTAGCAGCCTGAGGCTAACACTGTCACTGATCACCACACCCCCTCTCCTGGTAGCAGCCTGAAGCTAACACTGTCACTGAACACCACACCCCCTCTCCTGGTAGCAGCCTGAGGCTAACACTGTCACTGATCACCCACCCCCTTCCTGGTAGCAGCCTGAGGCTAACACTGTCACTGATCACCACACCCCCTCTCCTGGTAGCAGCCTGAGGCTAACACTGTCACTGATCACCACACCCCCTCTCCTGGTAGCAGCCTGAAGCTAACACTGTCACTGACCACCACACCCCCTCTCCTGTAGCAGCCTGAGGCTAACACTGTCACTGATCACACACCCCTCTCCTGGTAGCAGCCTGAGGCTAACACTGTCACTGATCACCACACCCACCTCTCCTGGTAGCAGCCTGAGGCTAACACTGTCATGATCACCAACACCCCTCTCTGGTAGCAGCCTGAGGCTAACACTGTCATGATCACCACACCCCCTCTCCTGGTAGCAGCTGAGGCTAAACTGTCACTGATCACCACACCCCTCTCTGGTAGCAGCCTGAGGCTACACTGTCACTGATCACCACACCCCCTCTCCTGTAGCAGCTGAGGCTAACACTGTCATGATCACCACACCCCCTCTCCTGGTAGCAGCCTGAAGCTAACACTGTAACTGATCACCACACCACCTCCTGGTAGCAGCCTGACGCTAACAATGCACTGATCACACACCCCTCTACTGGTAGCAGCCTGAGGTAACACTGAACTGATCACCACACCCCCTCTCCTGGGTAGCAGCCTGAGGCTAAAACAATTTTCCATGATCACCCACACCCCTTATCCTGGTAGCAGCCGAAGCTAACACTGTCACTGACTACTAAACACCGTAATTTAACACATGGGATAACTCTAAAGACTTTAGGAAACGATTAACTTAACATCCAGGGAGTCCCACAGCTTAGCTAGCCCTCGACAGTCCCAGAGAGAGGTTACATAACAAGCCTGCTTTGTGTTGACAGACCGAGAGGCCATTGATATGTAATTTTCCTGACAAGACTTGGTAGATCACCATCACAGAAACCTGTTCTCGCCGCCTCTCTTATTATTATTATTATAACTACGTATCCATTAAACCCTCTCCTCTCTAAAGCGGACTAAGACAGACCTGTAACTCAATCTCACTGAACCAAATCTCAATCAACCAAGTCTCACTGAACCAAGTCTCACTGAACCAAGTCTGACTGAACTTAGTCTGACTGAACCAAGTCTGACTGAACCAAGTCTCACTGAACCAAGTCTGACTGAACCAAGTCTGACTGAACCAAGTCTGACTGAACCAAGTCTCACTGAACCAAGTCTGACTGAACCAAGTCTGACTGAACCAAGTTTCACTGAATCAAGTCTCACTGAACCAAGTTTCACTGAATCAAGTCTCACTGAACCAATTCTGACTAAACCAAATCTCACTGAACCAAGTCTCACTGAACCAAGTCTGACTGAACTTAGTCTGACTGAACTAAGTCTGACTGAAGCGCTTTGTTTTCACCCTAGTCCTCATTGTGTCGGGGTAGCTGTAACCCAATCTTCTGGATCTCAATCTCACTGAAGTGTATTCACCTTAGGCCTAGGCCTTGTTTCACTGAAGCTCTTTCTTTCACCCTAGTTCTTGGCAAGGGCTCCTCTCTCTCTCCTGGCAGTGAGTTCATTTTATAGATGAGGTGGTTGTTTAGCAACAAAACCGACGTGTGCGCAACTGTGGGGCAAAACCGGCGGGGTTGGCTTAGGCTGTTGACAACATGTCAACTATATTTAGTCTCCAAATGTTTATTGAAAACATAAATACATTTGGACAATGAGCACTTGTTATCTCTCAAATACATCGTTACAGTTGTTGGTTAGCTTGCTATTGAACTGTAGCCATGTTAGCAAAGAGGTGACAGTCAAAACATCAAAACAAAACATGGTATCAAGAACAAGATAAAACTAGCTGGAACGAGTCACTTACAATTCCCTACATGGCAGCTTCTCCTTTTTTTTTTTTTTTTTTTTTTTTTTTTACATTTTAGTCATTTAGCAGACGCTCTTATCCAGAGCGACTTACAGTTAGTGAGTGCATAAATGTTTCATACTGGCCCCCCGTGGGAATCGAACCCACAACCCTGGCGTTGCAAGCGCCATGCTCTACCAACTGAGCTACAGGAGGGCCACGCTATCTGGCCACCCAGAATCACAACAACACACAAACTTCTGCCCCATTGAGGCACGTGCATCGTTTTCATGACATTGTCAGCTAACCCGTCTATGAAAGCTATGCTTGTTTGAGCCTGTCAGCTAAACATTAAATTGTGTCAAAACTTCAAGGTAAAGCATTGCTACAACCCAAAACGGACAGTTTCTCTTAGGGAAAAATAAAGTTATTTTATTCTATTCTATACAGGCTTATACAAAGACTGAGGTAGCTGAGTGGCAGAACTGAATCAGGTCGTCTTTATCCACAACTATTCCAGAGTGGTCCTGTGTGGCTCAGTTGGTAGAGCACGCTGCTTGCAAAGCCAAGGTTGTGGGTTCAATTTCCACAGGGGACCACTATGGAAAACAATTATGAAAATATATGCACTCACTACTGTAAGTTGCTCTGGATAACAGCATCTGCTACATTTCTAAAATCTATTTAATTAAAATATATGTATATATAGTTAGTAAAAAGTCATGCAAGTCGTTTTAAATTATTTGTTAATTTAATTTAACCCAAAAAGTTAAGAATAAATCCAACTCAGTAGGTTGCTCAAAATCTAAGTATATTTTATAAGGACACATTTATTTAATTTCCTCAATTTGTATAATTTACATTTATATTTTTGTCATTTAGCAGACGCTCTTATCCAGAGCGACTTACAGTTAGTGAGTGCATACATTTTTCATACTGCCCCCCCGTGGGAAACGAACCCACAACCCTGGCGTTGCAATGTTTTTAGAGGATTGTGGGTATTTCAACATTTGTAGACTTCATGATTCATGTTTGAAGAAAGAAAGAAAGAAAGGTATATTTATATATCAGTATTAAGCAGTTTGTTGTACCATAAGGTGTAATGGATCATGATGAACGGAAATCAAAATGTAAGACATTGACATTCAATGATGAGACCAACCATCCCCATTGTCAGCACTCATAAACACATTGCAATGCAGTTCTACCGACAGTTACTGCGGCTGGATTGAGCACTGTCAATAGTTTGCTTATGTATCAAATCAAATCAGTAAATGATCTCTGAATGCGGCAATGTAGTAGGTAGCCTAGCGTACATTTGAGTGACATGTCGCCATAGGAGGCTAGGTCCTACCTGAGGAGGTGTAGTGTGAGGCTGAGCCGTTCTGTCGGGGAAGCGTCGAGGTTTTCTCGGCGAGCCGCATTGCAACCTGCTGCTGGACCCGCTTGGCCCGGGTCATCTCATCCGACATTGTGCCCCCTTGCCCCCCGAGCTGGATCTCGGACGGGATCGCGTAAGTGCTGACGGCGGAATTGGGCTGCAAAGCAGACAGAAATACATGATCTTGAGCCACGAAACTCATTGTCGAACCTCGGAACGGGCAATATAAAAGTTCCAAGGATTCCAACAGAGAGCGCAATGTGTGTGTTTCTCGTCGAAACAAATTCTGGTCCGGAAATAATTAATTTGGTAATCAGTAAAGTCGGTATTCGGTGTTGAGTTTCTCACTCCTGTGTGAGATACTTTTCGACCGACTGCTCCCTCGTTAATGAACTATACGGTATCTGCTGGAATAGCAACGGGGTGGAGTCTGTGAGAGAGAAGAGGCTACCTGGCACAGGAAAATGAGCTCTCTCACTGAGTACGGTTACATGCACATATAATAGTTATTGCTTTGCTAGAAGAACGATTACCCTAATCATCCTGTTTACATGGACACATCTGAAATCAGGCTACCTGATGGCACTCTGATAAATGCAGAAAATCGTCAATAAAAATAAACTTTCTACCACAGCGACCCAGTGCTTAATTTGTATACCGGGAGGTGCCGGAACAAAAAGTGAGCGTGCGAGGGGGGTGACCTGGGGAGTTCTGAGGTACTTTATAATAAAGCATTGCATTCATATCATCGCATTTGCGTAATGGCAAAGAGCATTAGAGTAGAGGCACTTACACATGGGGAGCATTTTAGTAGCTTAGGGTCCGGGAAAAACATTGCCTTTTATAAACGCATTTCTACATAATTTTTCATGACTGGAGACTTTGGCTTTTTTAGTACCGCACAAATGATCGAAATTACAGGCTACTTTGACCCTGACAAACGGAGAATCAGAGATCAATAAAAACGACCTTGAATCCATCAATAGTATAGGCCTAGGTTTGTGGAGACATATTGTAGGCTACAATATGAGGAGGAAATGATGGTCCTAAACATGCTTTCCAGTTTCACTGACTCACCCAATGATGCGCAGCTCACTCGCGGGTGATGTCTGATGCGTTCGTGCCAAAAACCTATATCTCGCTCTTGTTTACTTCGTAAATTATCGAAATGTATTTACTTCGTAAAACAATATTTGGAAGTTCATCAAATATTTTGATAGCCTACAGCAGGACAAATTAGAGTCTTCTCTTTTCATTTAGTTTCCAACCTGTGTTTTCCAGTGATTGTATTTGAAATATTGCGAAAGGCCTGTTTTGTCTGCATGCTGTTTAAAAAGAAGAAGAAGCTGTTGATCCTCTGTGGCTAAATTAGGGGCATTTTCATGGTGTAGTAAGACATTCTGAAATATTTAATTTATTTCTAAAACAGCAGTTATTCTATAACTTTGGCAAATGTATTTCAATTAATCAGGGGTGCTGCAGCTCCTCCAGAAGCCTTCGCGCGTCTATGATTCTATAACGAGATAAATGATGACGCGCAACGCTGGAGAGATGAGAGTTGCAGGCTCATGTCTATCAGAGCAGAGAGAGGGAGAGATCATAGAAAGTGAATCTCATTCTAGTTCTGTGAGAGATACAGGCGCGCTACTCACACAGCCATGGCCACGCATTGGTCTGAAACATAGGTTACAATGTCATGCAAACCATAATCCCGGGGCGGCCCAAATCGAAACTACTTTTAGAATATCAGGCTGGACTGAATATCAGGCCCGGGCTGGACTGAATATCAGGCCCGGGCTGGACTTAATATCAGGCCCGGGCTGGACTGAATATCAGTAGCTGGGCCAGTTGTCACAATGTTATCTGTGCTGTTAGTGGCAAAAGTTGAAGCATTATAAATCACCTGATACTATTTGAAGTAAGAATATTCAACAACAAAAAAAAGCTAACTAGATGATTGCAACTATTTATCTAATTTCTCTGCTTATTGGAGATAATTGCACTTTATTGTGGTAAATCCTTATAAATGAACTGAACATGATGATAAATGACTATGTCAACGTTCCTTTATTAAAACATATTAGATTTTTATTTATTTAACTAGGCAAGTCAGTTAAGAACAAATTCTTATTTACAATGACGGCCTACACCGGCCAAACCCGGACGACGCTGGGACTCCCAATGATGGCCGGTTGTGATACAGCCTGGAATCGAACCTGGGTCTGTAGTGACACCCCAAGCACTGAGATGCAGTGCCTTAGACCGCTGCGCCACTCGGGAGCCCCAAATACAGTTTTTTACAATCACTTTGGCACTTATTTCAGAACCTTGACGTCATTTTTCAAAACTCTAGACACAAAACTCAAAACAGTCATCACTTGTCCAATGTTCTCAACATTGCATTGTGCATTCATATCTTTAAAGAAATCTTGCACTTGCACAATCATTGGTTAAAAAAACAAATTTATTGTGAAATACCAATGAAACGTTAATTTAGATCACCCACATACAAGCAACCGATAGTTTCACTGTGTCATTGTTTGTACAATCATGAAATATTGTAGTACAAAATAGGTGATACATGTTTCATTATGGTACTACATGTAAATACATCCCTGTAAAAGTACTGCAGTAGTAGAGAGAATACTACAGACACAGTGGAATCATTGAACAAAATCTGAAATATATTGATGAAAAACAATACAGTACTGTAAAACATCGAATGCAGTGTTCCTCAACTTGCTTGTACTGTAAAAAGAAAAACATAGGAGTGATGTCTGTCCTTCTACATTTTCATCAACTCTGTCTTGTGGATTTTTGGCCACAGGTTCTCATCTACATCACAATGGATGTTTTCATTAGCCAAACATCTTGGAAAAAACCTTCGGGCATGGCGAATCCAGGCCTGACACTGGTCTGCCGTGATGTCATTGCATGCGTCATCCATGGCCTGGAGAAGAGTGACTTGTTCATGAGGGTGCCTATCATAAACCTTCCATCTCCATGTGTAGAACAATTCCTCAATCGGTTTAAGGAAAGGAGAGTATGGGGGTAAATACAGGGTGGTAAATTGTGCATGGGCCTGAAACCATGCTTGCACCATATGAGCATGGTGGAACCTGACATTATCCCACACAATGACATGGGTCACGCCATCAGCTCTACAGACCTCATCGAGCTCATCAAGGAAGGTTACAAGGAGAGCTGCATTATATGATCCAATACGAGGTCTGCGTCCCACCACACCATCTTCTGATCATCTTCATCTTCTTCCTCCTGAGAACCAAGGAAAATATTCTTTTTCCTAATCATATTTTTTGTGATTCAATAACTGTTTAGGGTTAAAAAATGAACTAAGAATACATACATTTTGGGCTGTAGATTGATTATTATCCAAGAATACAGACATTTTGATTATACAATACACATTAATCATTCTTGAATCCTTTTCCTTACATTTCGCAAGGATAGCTTTACTATTAAAGCTTAACACTTTGTTATGTCCATATCCTTTGATTGGTCCCCTTCAATCCTTTCAGTGTTATTTGAACAATGAACATATAACTAATGTGTAACAGATTTATTTTGGATTTTTTCCTTCTGTCAAACTGAATCCAATCTAGCTTTTTCCTTCACTCTTCATTTTGTTCTTAGTATTTTCTTTGTTAGTGGTGAAAGTCCTGGAAGCAATTTCTCTTTTTGGTAATGCAGAGGAACATCTTGCATTTGGTACATCTCATGTACGTCTTGCTCTTGCAGCCCTTATTTCTGCATCTTTCTGCATGCTTGGTATCCATCATCTCAGGCATGTGCATGGCTCCTAGTCTGCGCACAGATGGCTCTGGTTGTGGGATCCTCATTTTAGATGGTGGCTCATACTCATCCTCACTCTCTTCACAGCTGTTTTCCAGTTCCGGACTCTCCAACAGCTCCTCAGCTAGGAGTAGTTTGAAGTCCAGGTACTGATGTGTGTTCTTGGATGGTCTGTGCAGAGCTTTGCTGTCAGACTGGTATTGTATCCAGGAGTTGGTGATGGCAACACCAAAGAAGTGACTGATCACGCGCGATGTCCACTTCTTGGTCCTGCTTGACATACGATAGAAGCTAAGCATGCGATCACAAAGATCTACGCCACCCATGTTATCATTATACTGCTTAATTACTGCTGGTCTTTTAACCTGGACCAGGTGCTTTTCTTTCTGGGACCATCTGGTACAGATGTCTTCTGGGTCTTTCCCATGTACAGTGGATGCCATGAGCACTGGTTTGTTGTCGAACCATTTTGTGATGGCCAGCTCAGGACTCTTTCTGGCCACTGACACTGATGTTCCTCTCCCCTCTTTTTTCAACTGTTTGTCTACTGGCAGCTGGCACAGCTTTGGGACACGGTTCTTCATTATAGTTCCAGTTGCAGGAAGGCCCTTTGCCAGCAATGCATCCAATAGATCTATGGTTGTGAAGTACCTGTCAAAGAATATGTGGCTTCCTGTTGGAACAGATTCAACCATGCGTAGAACTGCTGCAGCTCCAACTCCTAACCTTTGGACTGTAAAGGTATTCTTCCCTTGGTAGACTTCAAAATCAAGCATCAGACCATTTGGGGATGCAAGGACAAAGACCTTTAGGCCAGTAGGGTTTGGCTTGCCGGGAACATATTGCCTGACTGGACAACGGCCTGTGAATGGGATGATTTGCTCATCAATGCAGACCCTTTCTGGCTTTGCAAGGCTGAGACAGCCTTGGCGCACACGATCGAGTATTGGCCTGACTTTCCAAAGAATATCTGCCTTCTTTGTTTCCTCTGTTACAGCCAGGTCATTGACAATCTTGAGGGAATTTCTTATCCTGAAGAATCTATCCCTAGTCATTTTGCTACTTATGACTGGCACTTTAGTTTTGTTGGCCCAAAACATTTTAATTCTGGGATAGCCAAGGCAGGCCATGTGGACTGAAATGCCCAAGAAGATTTTTATTTCTTGTGGCGTGGTGTTCATGCACACTCCTTTGATTTGCAGCTCTCTTTGATTTGTGTATGTTGCCAAATCTTCAAAGACCTTGTTGTCAATGTACTGTGAAAAGTATTCAATTGGACTCCAGTCTGCACGTGTTGTAGGGTCATCTTGACACACAGGAAGCCCAGGTAACACAGGTGCAAATCTGATATGAAGGAAAAAAGAATAATAAATGATAAGTAATAACAGTTTAAATACTCAATGCAGCTGAATTTAAAATTGTGGAACTGCATCAAACATACATGTTACTCCTGGCCCACAGAGGGCGACGAGTTTCCTGTTCATCCCTGTCTGTATCTGTGTCTGTGTCTGCATCTGTCCCTTCAACTGAGCCTTCTGCATTGTCTTCCTCTTCTTCATCACCGTTTTGTATCACTGGTTGAAACTTATCCTCATCTCTCTCATCATCTGACAACTCCAAATCTGAATCTCCCTCGACTATTCGGTAAAGAATTCTTTCTGCTTCAGTTCTGTTTCCTACGACAATGTGGAGTCATTATTTACATGAAGATAGTCCTGATGTCCACTATAATTGACATTCATAAAATGGCAAATCTTTCAAAAGATACATAATTTAGTTGCTATCAGAACTAAATATATGATTCCTAACACCTTCATGAACAAGAAAATATATGATTATTATAGTAACAAAACCATAGACAAACAATATTTGACTTACCTCTCATCTTTCCATAAAATGTGCTTGTTCCTATGCCGTCCATTTTGAAAGGAAAGATAGAGGCGGTTCCCGGCCTCCCAGCCAATCAAATGACATATCACTGAAAAGCCCAGGATGTCCTCTGTACAGTACATCAGGAATTAAGAGACTTGCACAAAATATTCCAAGAAGAGGGATGAAAATCAAATGTCCACAACAGTGGACATAAGTCAATGGGCGGGGTCTCAGGAGGATAGCCGCAAACATGGTAATGTTGGCCCCACGTTGTCCAGGTACTTGGATGGTTGCCCGCTGGCCAATGAAATTCCGACCTCTCCTCCTTGTCTTGGCCAGGTTAAAGCCTGCCTCATCCAAATATATGAATTTGTGATGGTTGTCATCAGCATCCAGCTCCATCACCCTCTAAAAATACATTTTGGAAAGAGATTTACTGATTACTGTACAATGTAGAATTATTAGGGAATTTTATTACAACAGCCATCTTGAAACTGAACATACCTGAACATACTCAGTCCTCATTTGCTTCACTCTGTCTGCATTTCTTTCAAAAGGCACACGGTATAGTTGTTTTAAAGACACCTGGTGCCTTTTCAGCATGCGTGCAATAGTCGGCAAACTTATGGATTCCACATTGTTAAACATATTGCATATCACATGCTGGCAATTTTCTGTAAGGCGAATATCATTTCTGGCCCGAACCAAATCGACCACAGCCTGCTCTTGTTGGTCAGTCAGAATTTTGCCTCTGCCTCCCCTATTTGGCCTAGTCTCAATTCTACAGGGAATATTACAGTAAGAAGACACTTGGTCACATCACCTACTCTGTGATACACATTGGTATGCAGTCATTTGACAATTGAGAGTAGCATAATGTTTAGTGCATGCTGACGACTTACCGGTTCTCATTGCGGAAAGTTGTGATTATTGAGGCCACGGTTGACCTTCTGAGGTTTGGTTGTATCATTGTAGCCGCCTCAGTCATTGTCATGCCATGATTTATGACATGGTCTACAACTATTGCTCGGATTTCATTGGACACTCTTTGCTGTTGCTGCCGCTGTCTTGGTCCGTGACCTTGTCCTCTACCATGTTCCCCCACGAACACCTCTCAGAAGGGGTGCTTGTCCCCTGCCATTCCTTTGACCAACACGTCTTCCTCATCTTCCTCCCACCACTGCTTGACCTCTATTGTGACCTGGATCACCTGCCGGCTCCATGTTACAGTACGTATCGCTATGTTGTTGCAAGTGGATCCCAATCAATTCTTTATATACTCGTTCCACAATGTGAACTCATCAGTAACGAGTTGGCAGAATTGGACAAGCAATTACAAGGGCCTGCATCCATACAGTGCAGTACTGTCAATACTGTAAATAGTCTGAAAAGGTGGTACATGGGACCATAGAAATGGTGTCTGATAAAGAATGATGATGAAATATTACATCCATAGATAATGTAGTCTAATTGGTTCATGCTCCACGCTAATTGGTGACAATGAATCTCGTTATCTTGAAACTTTCATGATCTAAACATGGAATATTGTTTGTCTGTTTCCATACAACTATGCATTAAGAGTAATGCAACAGTTACTTATCATTTTGAGCAGTTGTATCAATTGATAGTTGGATAATTGTAATGAAATGAATAGACACTCATCTGAAATGTAATGTGTGAATTGCCTTTTGAAATAGTAGTACTTTGATGTTAAGTTGTGTCATATTGAACAGGTGATTTTTGTTAAATGAACAAATGATCTTAGTTTTATGTGTATTGTATCCAAGCAATTGAAAAAAAGTGTTAGAGTTTTGAAAAATGTGCATTTTGATCATTGGTTGTGAGTTTTGTGTCTAGAGTTTTGAAAAATTACTTCAAGGTTCTGAAATTAGTGCCAAAGTGATTGTAAAAAACTGTGATATATAATGACGGCCTTCCCCGGACGACGCTGGGCCAATTGTGCGCCGCCCTATGGGACTCCCAATCACGGCCGGTTGTGATACAGCCTGGAATCGAACCAGGGGGTCTGTAGTGACAACATGCCCCTGCCCTGAGCACATAGCTTGACACAGCCATTCAAACTCAACATGACATCATAGTTGACCCTTGCCTTATTGTATCACACTGTGTATATTTGGTGGTTCCTTGTTGATCAAACATTTATTACAAAAAAAATAACAAGATTTAAACATTTTACATTTTGGTATGAAAAACACAGAATTGTCCTCATCTCAGAGTGGTTTGACTTAGACGGTTGAAACCAACATAGGTAACCTCTAATCAAGAAGGCAAACATTTGTCTAATTGGGACTTTTGAAACAAAACCTTTTAGTTTCTGAGTAAAAAGCCCATGTGACAACTTGCCCCTGTGACAATATGCCCCGGTCTCCCCTAATGTGTATTTCGAGGTGGATGGCCCAATAGAACTTAAGACTGAATAGAAATAATGACAATAACATAAATAATAACATTATTAATATTTTCAGTATAATAATAATAATAATACAAATATTAATAATAACAATAATAACACAATAGCCTACTAATAGGTCATTCATATGTGATTACACGTGTATTTCTCCAATTTCAAATCACATTTTTTTCCCACATAGTAATACAGTGGGGAGAACAAGTATTTGACACACTGACGATTTTGCAGGTTTTCCTACTTACAAAGCATGTAGAGGTCTGTAGTTTTTATCATAGGTACACTTCAACTGCGAGAGACGGAATCTAAAACAAAAATCCAGAAAATCACATTGTATGATTTTTAAGTAATTAATTTGCATTTTATTGCATGACATAAGTATTTGATACATCAGAAAAGCAGAACTTAATATTTGGTACAGAAACCTTTGTTTGCAATTACAGAGATCATACGTTTCCTGTAGGTCTTGACCAGGTTTGCACACACTGCAGCAGGGATTTTGGCCCACTCCTCCATACAGACCTTCTCCAGATCCTTCAGGTTTCGGGGCTGTTGCTGGGCAATACGGACTTTCAGCTCCCTCCAAAGATTTTCTATTGGGTTCAGGTCTGGAGACTGGCTAGGCCACTCCAGGACCTTGAGATGCTTCTTACAGAGCCACTCCTTAGTTGCCCTGGCTGTGTGTTTCAGGTCGTTGTCATGCTGGAAGACCCAGCCACGACCCATCTTCAATGCTCTTACTGAGGGAAGGAGGTTGTTGGCCAAGATCTCGCGATACATGGCCCCATCCATCCTCCCCTCAATACGGTGCAGTCGTCCTGTCCCCTTTGCAGAAAAGCATCCCCAAATAATGATGTTTCCACCTCCATGCTTCACGGTTGGGATGGTGTTCTTGGGGTTGTACTCATCCTTCTTCTTCCTCCAAACACGGCGAGTGGAGTTTAGACCAAAAAGCTCTATTTTTGTCTCATCAGACCACATGACCTTCTCCCATTCCTCCTATGGATCATCCAGGTGGTCATTGGTAAACTTCAGACGGGCCTGGACATGCGCTGGCTTGAGCAGGGGGACCTTGCGTGCGCTGCAGGATTTTAATCCATGACGGCGTAGTGTGTTACTAATGGTTTTCTTTGAGACTGTGGTCCCAGCTCTCTTCAGGTCATTGACCAGGTCCTGCCGTGTAGTTCTGGGCTGATCCCTCACCTTCCTCATGATCATTGATGCCCCACGAGGTGAGATCTTGCATGGCGCCCCAGACCGAGGGTGATTGACCGTCATCTTGAACTTCTTCCATTTTCTAATAATTGCGCCAACAGTTGTTGCCTTCTCACCAAGCTGCTTGCCTATTGTCCTGTAGCCCATCCCAGCCTTGTGCAGGTCTACAATTTTATCCCTGATGTCCTTACACAGCTCTCTGGTCTTGGCCATTGTGGAGAGGTTGGAGTCTGTTTGATTGAGTGTGTGGACAGGTGTCTTTTATACAGGTAACGAGTTCAAACAGGTGCAGTTAATACAGGTAATGAGTGGAGAACAGGAGGGCTTCTTAAAGAAAAACTAACAGGTCTGTGAGAGCCGGATTTCTTACTGGTTGGTAGGTGATCAAATACTTATGTCATGCAATAAAATGCAAATTAATTACTTAAAAATCATACAATATGATTTTCTGGATTTTTGTTTTAGATTATGTCTCTCACAGTTGATGTGTACCTATGATAAAAAATTACAGACCTCTACATGCTTTGTAAGTAGGAAAACCTGCAAAATCGGCAGTGTATCAAATACTTGTTCTCCCCACTGTATATTCTGATCCAAATACACTTTAAATCAAGTTTGATTTGATTTTAGCCTATCACACAATGTGGGCAGTCTGACATCAGAGTGTGTGTTGCGCAACAAGGTGTGGTGCACTATGGTCCTACACTGTGATTAAAGCTCCGACTGACACACCTCTGTTGTGTCTGCCGTGTTTATCTTAGCATAGCAACAGGCAGTCAGGCTGTGTGATCAATGTGCAACAGTGCTGTAGGTGGTGTGATCAGCACCTTTTAACATATTTTCCCGTAGAGCAAATACGTTGCTTTTAGTATACATAAATGATCTGGCTATCACTACGCAGTATACAGAAATGATCTGGCTATCACTACGCAGTATACAGAAATGATCTGGCTATCACTACGCAGTATACATAAATGATCTGGCTATCACTACGCAGTATACATAAATGATCTGGCTATCACTACGCAGTATACATAAATGATCTGGCTATCACTACGCAGTATACAGAAATAATCTGGCTATCACTACGCAGTATACAGAAATGATCTGGCTATCACTACGCAGTATACAGAAATGATCTGGCTATCACTACATTTACATTTTAGTCATTTAGCAGACGCTCTTATCCAGAGCGACTTACAGGAGCAATTAGGGTTAAGTGCCTTGCTCAAGGGCACATCAACATATTTTTCACCTAGTTGGCTCACCTTTCGGTTACTGGCACAACGCTCTTAACCACTAAGCTACCTGTTAGGACCAGTATCTTGTATCTTGTCATCTCAATGTGTTCAAATGGATCAACGTGTATTTTTGGACCAGTGTATGTCAAAGGAGGGTAGTGATCAACCATTCCCTAAGGATCAGAGGTAGTCAAGGTCCCTATTCCTAAAGACAGATTAGATCTCCTTTGTCCAGAGCAGGTCTAGGGAGCAGGGCTGTAACCTAGTTTAACAGACAGGTCTAGGGAGCAGGATGTAACCTAGTTTTAACAGACAGGTCTAGGGAGCAGGATGTAATCTAGTTTAACAGACAGGTCTAGGGAGCAGGATGTAATCTAGTTTAACAGACAGGTCTAGGGAGCAGGATGTAATCTAGTGTAATACACCTGTCTCCCAAATGCCCTGACATAACCAACCCTACACTGACCCCTTGTATCCCTAATAACACACTTAAAGTCGCCATGGCCACTGTCCATTACCTAATACAGTGTCCAATCATTGTGTGTCAATCAGCAATAATAGCACTCGTCAAACCCCACTAGGACTAGGAACAGTCTAATGATGCTGCTGAAAATTCTTAAACATTCCAATATTTTATCTGTAAATAAATTCATAGTAACAAAACCCCGTTATCAAGCACCTGTTCCCGAACAGCAGCCTCTAGCTAATAGCAGTCAAACTGTCTTTACTCACCATCGGCATTAAGTCCTAGTGGATAGGGAACAGGACGGGTACGTCTCAGGTAAGGTTCTCTGTAGATGTTGCCGTAGTGAGAGAGTGATCTTATTTAGTGGAACCCCCCCCCCAAAAAAAGTGATGAAATGTTTATAGAGGATTCCTAATAGTCACCGCCCTCACAACTAGCTTGGCTTTGGTATGGAGAAAGAGTTTACTTCTCAGGCCCTGTCTCCACCGTATGCACCAGAATGACACCAGTGTGAGAGAGTGAGAAAATGGAGAGAAATTGAGGGAGAGAGAGGGAGAGAGAGAAATTAGGGAGTGTGTTTGTGTGCGTGTGTTTGACAGAGCGAGAGAGAGATAAAGAGAGTGAGAGAAAGAAAGCGTGTGTGTGTGCGGGTGTTCGTGTGTGTGTGTGTGTGTGTGTGTGTGCAGTGGTGTAAAGTACTTAAGTAAAAATACTTGAAAGTACTACTTAAGTAGATTTATGGTGGTATCTGTACTTTACTATTTACTTCACTACATTCTTTAAGAAAATAATTTTCCCTGACACCCAAAAGTACTAGTTACATTTTGAACGCTTAGCAGGACAGGAAGATGGTCCAATTCACACTTATCAAGAGAACATCCCAGGTCATCCCTACTGCCTCTGATCTGACAGACTCACTAAACACAAACGCTTCATTTGTAAATGATGTCTGAGTGTCGGAGTGTGTCCCTGGCTATCCGTAAAATAAAATAAACAAGAAAATGGTGCCTTCTGGTTTGCTTAATGTAAGGAATTTTAAATGATTTATACTTTTATTTTTACATTTGATACTTAAGGCTATTTAGCAATTAAATGTACTTTTGATACTGAAGTATATTTAAAACCAAATACTTTTAGACTTTTATTCAAGTAGTATTTTACTGGATGACTTTCACTTTTACTTGAGTTATTTCTCTATTAAGGCATCTTTACTTTTACTCAAGTAAAATTGGGTACTTTTTCCACCACTGCGTTTGTCTGTGTCTGTGTGTGTGTCTGTGTGTGTGTCTGTGTGTGTGTCTGTGTGTGTGTGTCTGTGTGTGTGTCTGTGTGTGTGTGTGTCTGTGTGTGTGTGTCTGTGTGTCTGTGTGTCTGTGTGTGTGTGTCTGTGTCTGTGTGTCTGTGTGTGTCTGTGTCTGTGTGTCTGTGTGTCTGTGTGTGTCTGTGTCTGTGTGTCTGTGTGTCTGTGTGTGTGTGTCTGTGTCTGTCTGTGTGTGTGTCTGTGTCTGTCTGTGTGTGTGTCTGTGTGTCTGTGTCTGTGTTTGACGTTGAGACAAGAATGCTGTACAAAGAGACAGATCATTTGAAATAAATCTGATTAGCACATCTGATATCACACCAGGACAGGAGTTTCATGTCATGTTTAATGTTTTGTAATACATACCACATCCTGCTCACACTGACAGAGATAGTGAGAGAGAAATAACTTTTATTTCAATTTAAATGTGTCGCAACGCGTTCATTTCAGTTTAAATGAGTTCTCTCACAGATAGAAAAAGGCCTGGATTCAATCAGATCAAGCGATAGCCGACACCCACTTGCTGATGTTTTTGGCAGTGTCGGAGGCGTAACTGCGTTGCAGCTGTCAAATCGGTGAGCAGCTGCTCTTGTGATCATTGTCACGAAGCCACACCCGTCCCACTCGCGTTTAGATTGAGAAGGTGAGGGGGTGGAGGGTGAGGGTGGAAGGTGAGAGGAGGAGGGTGAGGGGTGGAGGGTGGAGGGTGAGGGGAGGAGGGTGAGGGGTGGAGAGTGATGGGTGGAAGTGAGGGGTGGAGGTGAGGGGTGGTGGGTGAGGGGTTGAAGGTGGGGGTGGAGGGTGAGGGGTGTAGGGTGAGGGGAGGAGGGTGAGGGTGAGGGGTGGAGGGTGAGGGGTTGAAGGTGAGGGGTGGAGGGTGAGGGGTTTGAAGGGTGAGGGGTTGAAGGGTGAGGGGAGGAGGGTGAGGGGTGGAGGGTGAGGGGAGGAAGGTGGGGTGGAGGGTGAGGGGGGGAGGGTGAGGGGTGGAGGGTGGAGGGTGAGGGAAGAAGGTGGGGGTGGAGGGTGAGGGGAGGAGGGGGAGGGGTGGAGGGTTAGGGGAGGAGGGTGGGGGTGGGGGGTGGAGGGTGAGGGGAAGAAGGGTGAGGGGAGGAGGGTGAGGGGAGGAAGTTGGGGGTGGAGGGTGAGGGGAGGAGGGTGAGGGGAGGAGGGTGAGGGGAAGAAGGTGGGGTGGAATGGCTGACACAGCGATAGTGTGTGGTAGAGGTGTGTGTGTGTGTGTGTTGGTACACTTTCCAAAAGGTTTGGGACTAGCAGTACTTTCTGATGTTTGGGCAGACTGTCCTATTGAGGTTTCTTGAGAATAGAGGTGGGTACCAACAATGGGAAGTAGGTGATGCTTATTGTGTTCAAGTCGGAGAGATAAATCGAGTATGTGATTAAGAAATGACATTACTAAGGTGACACACTTGGTACTCAAGTTGGTTGTACTTGGAAATTGTTCTAAAATACGTGGTATGTCGAATATTATAAACTGGGTGGTTTGAGCCCTGAATGCTGGTTGGATGAAAGCTGTGGTATATCAGCCAATATACGACTGGTATGACAAAAAAATGATAATTTACTGTTCTAATTACGTTGGTAACCAGTAATAGCAATAAGGCACCTCAGGGGTTTGTGGTATATGGCCAATATACCACGGCTAAGGGCTGTATCCAGGCAACCCGCGTTGCATCGCGTCTAAGAACAGCCCTTAGCCGTGGTATATTTGCCATATACCACCCCCCCTCAGGCCTTATTGCTTAATTAGACACATTACTTTAAATGATCTTTACTCATTAATCTGATCCCAAAGGTAGAAATGGAAATGTAATTAAACGTGTGCTCATCATCAATATTACTCTGCCCTCTGATGGTCAAGAGTGAAATGACAAACTTCAAACCACAACAAATACACAGAGAGAAAGAGAAAAGGTTTTTTATTAGAAGTGTACATTTTCACAATTTAATTTGTGGTTCATTATGAATTAGATCCATATATAACGTCACTGTTAAGCTCCACTATCTCGGAGGAGGGAAGGACAGATACAGCGTCTGCGTCCGAAAATGGCACCCTATTCCCTACATAGTGCACTACTTTTGACCAGGACCTATAGAACTATGGGTCAAAAGCAGTGCACTATGTAGGAAATAGGGTGCTATTTTTTATTAGTGGTTCGTAGGCAGGCAGCGCTTGAAGTGGAACAAGAAAAGCTTCTGTTCCGGGACATATATTTTAAAGCTAATATTCTATAACACGTGGCGCGGTGACTGTGCTCGAGCTGTAGGAAATGTGAGGAGTTGGTACTCTGGCTCTGTACCAGCGAGCACCGTCCCAACTAAAGCACTGTTCGTCAAGCTATCTGTGGGTTAGTCCCAAATGGCACCCTATTCCCAAATGTAGTGCACTACTGCTTACTAAAGCCCTATGGACCTTGGTCTAAAGTAGTGCACTATAAAGGGAACTGGGTGCCATTTGGGACGCAGCCTAAATGATTGTGTGCAGTTTACACACCATAAAAAAAAGAGCACTGAACTCTTCAAACCTTGGAGAAGTACTTCACGAAAACATACAAAACCTTGGAGAAGTACTTCACGAAAACATACAAAACCTTGGAGTAGTACATCACGAAAACATACAAAACCTTGGAGAAGTACTTCACGAAAACATACAAAACCTTGGAGAAGTACTTCACGAAAACATACAAAAACCTTGGAGAAGTACTTCACGAAAACATACAAAACCTTGGAGAAGTACTTCACGAAAACATACAAAACCTTGGAGAAGTACTTCACGAAAACATACAAAAACCTTGGAGAAGTACTTCACGAAAACATACAAAACCTTGGAGAAGTACTTCACGAAAACATACAAAACCTTGGAGAAGTACTTCACGAAAACATACAAAACCTTGGAGAAGTACTTCACGAAAACATACAAAACCTTGGAGAAGTACTTCACGAAAACATACAAAACCTTGGAGAAGTACTTCACGAAAACATACAAAAGGCTCAAAGAAAAAAGAAAGTAAAAGGTTTAGCATTAGAGAGATGCTGAATGTCTGTTGGTCACCGCCTGACTGTCATCGAAGATTATCGACAGGCTCAAACCGTCAAATAAAATTATATTGGTCGCATATCCATATTTAGCAGATGTTATTGCGAGTGTAGCGAAATGCTTATTAGAAGTATTGTTAAAACATAGAAAATACTGTAATACAATCTAGTCTCTATTTATAATACTGATAGAAATGTACATACTTCTGCAACATGATAAGAAGTAGCAGGAACTACAACACAAAATGTAACGTTTTCAATCCTCTTCGTTTACTTTGATCTGTAGAGGATTTGTACCTTTGAGCCCCTCCATTGTGGTTCTGTGGTTCTATGGGTCCGTTGTTCTAGTAGGGTTCTGTGGTTCTAGTACACTGGGGTGGCATTGCGGATCCCACAGCAGAGAACCATGGTGAAGATCATCTCAAAGATCTAGAGTGAAAAAAAAAAAAAGACATTTATTCAACCTTTAATTAATCAACATCAAAAGAAAGGAAAATCCGACTGCTGTCCAGGAGCGTCTCCGTGGTAACGCTACTCACCATGATGACAGCGACCACCAGGGCAGCTAGACCAATCAGGTAGAGCTTCTCAGAGAACAGATCGTTTAGCTTCAGATGACAGCTCTAGTGGGAAGGGAACACAGAGTGGGGGGAGTCAGGACCCTCATTCAAACCGCTGTTTTCCCTCCTGCATACTACCCTGCTGTGTAAAACATTCATTCAACACATAGAGATTGACAGTAATAATGATTATTGTTCCCTACTAGGGAAGTCATGGTTTTTGGGCCAGTACCAATATTTTATTTTACAGAAAATCAAAACATTGAGTCCACTGGACATTGACCCTTACAAAAAAAATACAAATGTCAAATTTGCAGTTTCACATGTGAAATCACATTTCCACATTTGAAATAACTGTTTGCACATGTTGAGCTTAAATTAAATGTAGAATTCACATGCTAACACCACCTTTTCACATGAGAAAAAAAAACATGTTTTCACTTTAGATGTGTAATTGCAGTTGCACATGTGAAATTTGCTGATTCACATTTTAAAAACTTTCACGTGAAAATCTGATATGCAGTTTCACATGTGAAACACTTTCTCTTGTGAAAGTGTCACATTCACATGTGGAATTTCAAGTTCACATGTGAAAATCATCACAAAATAAAATCCTAATTTGCAGTTTCACGTGTAAGAAAACTCCAAGTGAAAAACTCACATGGTGGTGAAATAATGTTATTCTCCTCACATGTAAAAAGGTGGTGTTGACATATTGTAATAGCAATGTTTCCACATATGGAATTGCAAATTCTGTAATGCCATTCTCTGGAAAGGTAACTTAGCCTACCTGAGCCTATCAAAAGTGTGTTAAAAATAATAACGTATTATTTCTGAGCCATCCATTCGTCATGTTACTGCTGCAGGCACACGCCTCTCTTCTTCATACGTTGGTCAGTGACCGTTGGACGAAGCCCAGTGAAAAGAACAGAGAAACTAGCGCTCCGTGCCTCCTTATTTATCATCGTTAACATGTTAAAATTAGCGCTGTCAGAGGTAATCCGTTAACTCAAGTTAATACACTGAAAACATCCAAAATACATCATCTATACAGCTAAAAACAACAATGCAATGTCAAAACAAGCTGACTTTGAGCTTAAAGAAAGTGTGTTTGTCAATTTACCTGATTTGCTAACCGTTGCTTTGGACAAAATCAAGACGTCAATATTCTTGTAAGGCATTTTCGTATAAAGAATCTTAAATTACAGCTCAATTTGAGCAAATTATGAATTTGCGATTAATCCTGATTAATCACAGCAAATCCTGCGATAAACTCAATTAAAAAATGTAATCGTTTGACAGCCTGAGTTGACATTTACATTTTAGTCAATTAGCAGACGCTGTTATCCAGAGCGACTTACAGGAGCAATTAGGGTTAAGTGCCTTGCTCAAGGGCACATCGACAGATTTTTCACCTAATCAGCTCGGGGATTAGAACCAGCGAACTTTCGGTTACTGGCACAACGCTCTTAACCCCTAAGCTACCTGCCAAGTTGACATTAAAATGTGAAAATACACATGTGAAAGTCCAGAGGACATGAGTCGGTCATGGTTGCTCATGGTCACATGATGAATGAGTCGGTCATGGTTGCTCATGGTCACATGATGAATGAGTCGATCGCGGTTGCTCATGGTCACACGATGAATGAGTCGATCGCGGTTGCTCATGGTCACGTGACGAGGTAGCCCCGCTTGCGACTTCAAAAGTTAGCTTTGGCCCTCTTGGTCTAATGGTCAAGACGTCGGCTTCTCCCGTGGGAGATCCGGATTCTAATCTCTCCAGTTACAAAAGCAAAACGTGGAATTTATTATATGAAACCACGTCTGAGTCATGTGAAAAATGTATGTGAAACTTTACACGTGTCCGAAAACCACCTGTTTGACTCATGTGAAGTTATATTATCTTATTGCCCTTTAAAAAAACTCCAGAGTGGCGCAGCGGTCTGAGGCACTGCGTCGCAGTGTTGCGTCGTCACTACAGCCTGGGGTTCGATCCCAGGCTGTGTCACAACCAGCCGTGATTGGGGAGTCCCATAGGGCGGCGCACAATTGGCCCAGCGTCATCTGGGTTAGGGGAGGGTTTGGCCGGGGGGCCTTCACTTGGCTCATCGCGCTCTAGCGACTCCTTGTGGCGGGCTGGGCGCCTGCAGGCTGACTTCGGTCGTCAGTTGAACGGTGTTTCCTCCGACACGTTGGTGCGGCTGGCTTCCCAGGTTAAGCGGGCGGGTGTTAAGAAGAGCGGTTTGGCAGGTCATGTTTCGGAGGATACATGACTCGACCTTTGCCTCTCCCGAGCCCATTGTGGAGTTGCAGCGATGAGACCTCTGTAGCTCAGCTGGTAGAGCACGGCGCTTGTAACACCAAGGTAGTGGGTTCGATCCCTGGGACCACCCATATACAAAACATTTATGCATGCATGACTGTAAGTCGCTTTGGATAAAAGCGTCTGCTAAATGGCATATTATTACAAGATTGTTATCACGAAATTGGGGAGAAAAAGGGGGGGGTAAGAATTACACACACAAAAAGAAAATATGAATAAAATCCCAGGTAAAAACATGTGATTTTGTCATGTGATTTTACATGTGATTTTACATGGATGTGTACTGCAGTAGAGGCTTCTCAGAGGAGGAAGGGGAGGACCATCCTCCTCAGTGAATTACATTTTTTTTTTATATTAAAAACATTTTTAAAAAGTTATCCTTTTTAGACAAAACTATACTAAATATATTCACGTCACTAAATAATTGATTAAAACACCCTGCAACATGGTGTAGCCGGAGTACAGCTAGTTTACGTCCTCCTATAGGTACACTGACTTCAATACAAAACCT
Source organism: Coregonus sp. 'balchen' (assembly GCA_902810595.1). NCBI lineage: Eukaryota > Metazoa > Chordata > Actinopteri > Salmoniformes > Salmonidae > Coregonus > Coregonus sp. 'balchen'. The sequence goes on along the minus strand of LR778278.1, from coordinate 20,088,588 downwards.
AGGAGGCTCACGGTTCTCACCCCCTTCCATAGACTTACACAGTAACTATGACAACTTCCGGACGACGTCCTCCAACCTATCAGAGCTCTTGCAGCATGAACTGACATGTTGTCCACCCAATCAAAGGATCAGAGAATGAATCTAGTACTGAAAGCATAAGCTACTGCTAGCTAGCTAAAATGTGGTGAGTAATTGACTCAAAGAGAGAGAAAGACAATAGTTGAACAGTTTGGAACAACAGCGAGAGAGATATTTTGTTGTATTTTTTTTCTCTTTCACTTACTTAGCTAAGTGAATGCAACTGGATAGTTTAGCCTACTCAAACACCCGGCTCAAACAGAGAGGCTATCCAACACTGGAACTCTTCCAAGTCAAAGTAAGCTTTTGGTTTTATAAATGTATTGCCACAGGGGCACGCCGGTGTAACTGCTAAACTGTTTGCTAAACTGTACTGCATGATTGTAGCAGGTTTACTAACGTTAGCTAATATGGTGATAACGATGAAGGCTGTGTGTAGCGGTTAGCGGTTATGGTATGAAGGTTTGGCTTGAAAAGGTTTTTTCGCTTGGTCACAGACAGCTGTTGTGTTGTGCACTGCTGTCCACAAGTGAAGGGAAAAGGTGAGGGGAGGCGAGCGTGTGGATGTGAGAAGGAATTATACAACGAGCAAGTGATCATGCTGTTTGTATGTGGCTACTATGAAAGTGACTGTGTTTGCGATCAGGGGTGTATTCATTCTGACAATTCTGTTTTAAAACGTTTCTTAAACGGAAGAAACCGGAATGAAATGGGAATAAACATACCTGAATTTGTCCAATAGAAACTCTCGTTTGCAATTGTTTGGACTAATGATTACACCCTAGATCAGCTAGATGCAAGCAAGAGTGTGCAAGGCGGTATTGAATGTGTCACTGTCTGTCACCTTGATTACTCAAATGTCTCTTGACCTGTGCACCTAAGTTGTAAACTTTCATTCATAGGCTAGGTTGTAGCAACCTCATGATGGGTATAGGGAACATTTTAGTATCATGTAGTAGCCTAAACCTACCAACGTTACATTGAGCTGGGTGGATGGAATATGAATGACAGTCATCCAATATGCTGTAATAGAAATAAGGCCATGCTCATTAAAAAACATAATTGTCCTCCATTTTAAACGGCACCGACCGCCACCGTGTGGTGTACTGTACCGAAGGTTTCAACAGGGCATCTTCCAGGGTCTTCTTGGGACACAGGGCTCCGGCTACTTGTACGAATAAGGGGGAGTCATCTCCTTTACCACAGCAGTCCAGCTGACGAAAACACAGGTAGAGACAACCGGTCAGTCATGCCATTGCTTGATTGATTAGTCGATTGATTGGTATTCCCCCCCCCCCCTCTCCCGTAGGTGCTACTGAACGATCACACAACAAACTATCACATTGAGGAGAATACATCATATAGAGGTATTGTAACAAACATAACGAACACTGAAATAACACTGTGATCAGCTGTGCATCTCTTTCCCTCAGCAATAACAGAGACATTTTTCAACAAGAATAGCTACCGTTGTAAGATAACATGATACTATAACAATTTAACAGACTTATATGATAATGGTGAGGGTGACGACGTACCGTCTCGTGGAACACCTCCAGGACTTTGATAGCAGCTGTTTTGGTGGGAGAGTCTACGACGTCCACTGACTTGATGTACGCTGCATCATAGAAGTTAATCATCTCCTTGGAGATCTGGAACAGCAGACGTTAGTTAGGGGTTTGTACAATGTCTCTGTGTGTGTGTGGGGGGGGGGGGGTCTGTGTGTGTGTGTATGGGGTGGGGGGGCAGGGGGAGTGTGTTTGTGTGGGTGTGGGGTGGGGGTGGGGTGGGGTGTATGTTGGTACCCTGTGTGAGTTGGTGGGATGGGTGGGGGGGTGGGGGGGGGGGGGGGGGGGGTTGTGTGGGTGGGTGGGTGTCTTACTGTGTCTCGGTTGCTGAATCCCCAGATCCCAGCAGCCACCTCACAGGCGAACAGGCATATCAACATGAAAAAGAACTGAAAGAGAAAGAAACATAAAGGTTAATTTGTAAACCTTTTCTAATTGGATATACATGTAATCTCAGGGCTTTACTTGTAAACAGCCCCAAGACCGCCCCCAAGGCAGAGAACCAGCTGGTTAACAATGTAAACAGCCCCAAGACCGCCCCCAAGGCAGAGAACCAGCTAGTTAACATTGTAAACAGCCCCATAACCTCCGCCAAGGGAGAAACCAGCTGGTTAACAATGTGAACAGCCCCAAGACCTCCCCCAAGGCAGATAACCATCTGGTTAACAATGTAAACAGCCCCAATACTTCCCCAAGGCAGAGAACCAGCTGGTTAACAGTGTAAACAGCCCCAAGACCTCCCCCAAGGCAGAGAACCAGCTGGTTAACAATGTAAACAGCCCCAATACTTCCCCAAGGCAGAGAACCAGCTGGCTAACAGTGTAAACAGCTCCAATAATTCCCCAAGGCAGAGAACCAGCTGGTTAACAATGTTAACAGCCCCAATACATCCCCAAGGCAGAGAACCAGCTGGTAAACAGTGTAAACAGCCCCAATACTTCCCCAAGGCAGAGAACCAGCTGGTTAACAGTGTAAACAGCTCCAATAATTCCCCAAGGCAGAGAACCAGCTGGTTAACAATGTTAACAGCCCCAATACATCCCCAAGGCAGAGAACCAGCTGGTAAACAGTGTAAACAGCCCCAATACTTCCCCAAGGCAGAAAATCAGCTGGTTAACAGTGTAAACAGCCCCAATACTTCCCCAAGGCAGAAAACCAGCTGGTTAACAGTGTAAACATCCCCACCAGTCTGGGACATTGGATAAAAAGATGAGCTAGCAACTCAGATTCAGGCACAGAACGGACACCCCTCCCCAACACTAGGATCCAGGTGGACCAGACACAGAACGGACACCCCTCCCCAACACTAGGATCCAGGTGGACCAGATGCCTGTTGGTGGCTATGGCTCCATGTATTATCCTCCATTGGGGGTCAGCTGTCCATTTATCAATTGGCAGCGATTGGTCCAAACAAACCGGCCCACCTCGTTGATCTCACCCCTGCCAGGGAGGACGCACGCGACACCTTTACACATGTCGTGTACATCGCCTTTCTTCCCACTGCCATGAACTCCCCCAGTTCTGGGGTCTTGAAAGACAGCAGCATCCCCTCACCCTCCTGCACCCCCTCTCAGCAGCAGCGATGACATTCACAGTAGGGATAACGTAATCTTGGCCCTCCTACTGGTCAGCGTGTGTGTTGTTGGACACAAATGCCCGATAAGTTGCTGGAAGGATTCGGAGACCTCTGTTACCACCTGCTTCAGCAGGCCGGATGACCGGACCTCTGTTACCACCTGCTTCAGCAGGCCGGATGACCGGACCTCTGTTACCACCTGCTTCAGCAGGCCGGATGACCCACCCTCTCTTCCAGCTTCACCACTACTCATGCTCTGCATCATGTGCCCCAACTTTGTACATCCAGCCCCCCTAGCAGGATTGAACACAGGCTGGCTTGTCCTGCAAGCACTTGACAAGCTTGCAGGACAGACTGTTGGAAGGAGTGAGGCCAGTCAAATCAACCCCCTTCCAGTCTCAAGAGGAACAGCTGCTTGTCCAGGCCCAGCCGACCCGCCCTCCTCAGCAGTCTGTATCCATCCAGCTGAGACCATCGTGTTATAACAGTCTCTGGGCTGCAGGCAGACGGAAAGCCGTGACCCTTGAGGCAATGTCCAATAGGCCCTGCCCACCTTCTTGCAGTGGCAGGTACAAGGCCGCAGCTCGAATCCAGTGCTGTCCTGACCAGTAGAAAGCTCCTGTATCAGTGCTGTCCTGACCAGTAGAAAGCTCCTGTATCAGTGCTGTCCTGACCAGTAGAAAGCTCCTGTATCAGTGCTGTCCTGACCAGTAGAAAGCTCCTGTATCAGTGCTGTCCTGACCAGTAGAAAGCTCCTGTATCAGACCTCCTGGTGGCCGTAACACTATCAGTCTGTGCCACAGGGTGGAGGAGGTCAGGTTGTTGGCTACCCAGAACCCTTCCCCTATAGGCATCTCCCGAGTGGCGCAGTGGTCTAAGGCACTGCATCGCAGTGCTAGCTGTGCCACTAGAGATCCTGGTTCGAATCCAGGCTCTGCTGTAGCCAGCTGCAACCGGGAGACCAATGGGGGGCGGCGCGCAATTGGCCCAGCGTCGTCCAGGGTAGGCGTGGGAATGGCATGGCAGGGAGGTAGCTCAGTTGGTAGAGCATGGCGTTTGCAACGCCAGGGTTGTGGGTTCGATTCACATGGGGGGGCCAGTATGAAAATAAAAAATAATAATGTAAGTCGCTCTGGATAAGAGCGTCTGCTAAATGACGTAAATGTAAATGTAGGCCGGCTGGGGCAGCAACCATTTCCACCGAGACAGTCTGGCACACACCTCCTCCACTACACCCTCCCAGTTCTTTTTCTGAAACTCCTCTGAGCCCCTCACCCCATTGTAACCCCCTGCCCACAGAGTTTCACTTTTGGCCCAATTCATCCTAGGCGAAGAGGCCTTCTCATGCACTTGAGAGAACCTGAACGTCCTCGCTCACTGTAATGAACACTGTCACATCATCTGCGTACGCAGACAAAGCTGTCCCTGGATTCTGTGTCATCCCTGGCATGGAGAAACCAGTAAGCTTCGCTCGTAGTAAACAAAGCAACGGCTCAATTGCGAGACAGTATAGCTGGCCTGAGATTGGGTTCTACTAAGCTACATGGAATTGTTTTCAGGTCATACCAAGGATCATTTTTCTATTTGATTTTGAATTTTAAGACCCCTTGAATGATCAAATATATATATATAAAAAATGATTTGATGAAACATTTTATTTTATTAGCCCACAGATTGGAACAACAGATAGTCCCCCCCAAAAATCTAAAGAAAGTTTGTTCTGAAGTGTCTGTCTGAGAGATATAAGAAAGATTAGGAAACATTATATATACACTACCGGTCAAAAGTTTTAGAACACCTGCTCATTCCAGGGTTTTTCTTTATTTTTACTATTTTCTACATTGTAGAATAATAGTGAAGACATCAAAACGATGAAACAACACATATGGAATCATGTAGTAACCAAATAAGTGTTAAACAAATCAAAATATATTTTATATTTGAGATTCTTCAAATAGCCACGCTTTGCCTTGATGGCCTTTGATTTGTTTAAGACTTTTTTGGTTACTATATGCTTCCATATGTGTTATTTCATAGTGTTGATGTCTTCACTATTATTCTACAATGTAAAAAATTGTTTAAAAAAATTAAGAAAAACCCTTGAATTAGTAGGTGTGTCCAACATTTTAACTGGTAGTGTACATCTTTCCACAGAGGGGCCAATATTACTAGTGTGTAGCTGTTTAGACGCTTCAGACAGAAGTCGGCTGTACCGACTTCAGACGAGTCCCAAGACGCCTCTGGGGGGTCGTAGAGCAAAACGGAGAACGCCATTGTGTTCGTGAGTCTCATCTGATAATAGTTTTTTTTAGGCCAAACCGTTCGGACGCTACAGACGATTTTGTGACCGATTCTTGGAATGTGTCATGGTCTGACAAACACCGCTCTAGCTCTGCAGATGCGGAAGTGCGACATAGGCAGATATTTTATTATTTTGCTAATTAGATTTCTGCGAGGGTGCGGATATCGACCTTAGGGGTTAATGTTAATGTTTTTTTAACGTTTTGTGCAAATGAATTGAATATTGCCAAATGCACCATAAAAAAATACTGCGCATATTTAATGCAACCCTTGCTGTTAATAGATCGCAAAGCAGCATACAACTGACCTAAACGTTTAGAAATGATTAGTTACATTTCTCATCCATGGCTTTAAAACGCATCTCAAGCGCAAGTGCACTGTTTAGCTCACATCTGAAGGCTGGCGGGCATTTAGGATGTACTGCGGATCGCAAAAATATCCTAATGATTATGATCACACTTCCTCGATTCAAATATTATGGCGACACTATACCAAAGATGGTTTGGTATGGTTTAGAAACTTGACAACCAAAGCTGGAGTTATCGGTGTAGCCCTGTTATCGTTATCGCCTGGATTCATTGAAATATCTTCACGCCTAGAAAAATTACAAACAAAAAAAGGAAATAATTACAGTTTGGAATAAACGAAACCCATCCGAATCGTCCTCTGGAATAACAGACATTCTGGAGGTAAAAATTACATAACCAACGTTCTTTAGTAATACGAGCCCCGTGTGAATAGGGCTTTAGAGGAATGCCGTGACAGATGTGAAGTGTGTCCTGCTGCCCTCTAGTGGTCACTCACTCACCGTGCCCAGGAGACACTGAGATTCCTGGATGGCCCCGTAGCAACCAAGGAACCCTACAAACATCATCACAGCTCCCACAGCTATCAGGATGTACACACCTAGAGGAGAGGAGAGGAGAGGAGAGGAGAGGAGAGGAGAGGAGAGGAGAGGAGAGGAGAGGAGAGGAGAGGAGAGGAGAGGAGAGGAGAGGAGAGGAGAGGAGAGGAGAGGAGAGGAGAGGAGGAGAGTTTAGACAAGTTTGTGAGATATGGAAACTGTATGTGAGACACCAGCAGATGGTAGTCAACCTCCACAGAAATTGTAATAGAGTTCTTGGTCTTTTCCTGATGGCGTTGCTGTCCCAGTGTTATGACATGTGAGACAAACATCCTGTTACTGACAGGAAGACATCAACTTCCCAGATCCATCCTGACCCTAACCCTAACATCCTGTTACTGACACAGGAAGACATCAACTTCCCAGATCCATCCTGACCCTAACCCTAACCCTAACCCTAACCCTAACCCTAACCCTAACCCTAACCCTAACCCTAACCCTAACCCTAACCCTAACCCTAACCCAAACATCCTGTTACTAGCACAGGAAGACATCAACTTCCCAGATCCATCCTAACCCTAACCCTAACCCTAACCCTAACCCTAACCCTAACCTAACCCTAACCCTAACCCTAACCCTAACCCTAACCCTAACCCTAACCTTAACCTTAACCTTAACCCTAACCCTAACCTTAACCCTAACCCTAACCCAAACATCCTGTTACTAGCACAGGAAGACATCAACTTCCCAGATCCATCCTGACCCTAACCCTAACCCTAACCCTAACCCTAACCTTAACCCAAAAACCTAACCTTAACCCTAACCCTAACCCCTAACCCTAACCCTATCTCCTAACCCTAACCCTAACCCTAACCTTAACCCAAAAACCTAACCTTAACCCTAACCCTAACCCCTAACCCTAACCCTATCTCCTAACCCTAACCCTAACCCTAACCCTAACCCTAACCCTAACCCTAACATCCTGTTACTGGCACAGGAAGACATCAACTTCCCAGATCCATCCTAACCCTAACCCTAACCCTAACCCTAACCTTAACCCAAAAACCTAACCTTAACCCTAACCCTAACCCCTAACCCTAACCCTATCTCCTAACCCTAACCCTAACCCTAATTCTAACCTTAACCCTAAACCCCTTAGAAATAGCATTTGACCTTGTGGGGACCAACAAAATGTCCCCAGTTGGTCATATTTTTCTTGGTTTACTATTCTTGTGTAACACACACACACACACACACACACACACAGAGGCAACTTCTAATCCACCCTGACAGAGCAGTCTAAAGAGGCAGACACAGTCCCAGTGAGTTCTCTATTTCTCTCTCTCTCTCTCTCTCTCTCTCTCTCTCTCTCTCTCTCTCTCTCTCTCTCTCTCTCTCTCTCTCTCTCTCTCTCTCTCTCTCTCTCTCCCTCTCTCACTTTCTTTCTCTCTCCCTCCCTCTCTCTCCCTCTCTCCCTCTCTCCCTTTCTTTCTCTCTCCCTCTCTCTCTCTCTCTCTCCCTTGCTCCCTCTCTCCCTTTCTTTCTCTCTCCCTCTCTCCCTTTCTTTCTCTCTTTTGGTTAGAGGGGACTCTTCTCTTGTTTCATCTCTTGACATAGTAGAGCTGTGTGATGGAATGTTTTGGGGTCACTTGTTTTTAGATGGTTGTAAAATTTGATGGCTCTTTTTTCTATTCGAATAAGGAGGGGGTATTGGCCCAATTCTGCTCTACATGCGTTATTTTGAGTTTTTCTTTGCACTTGCAATACAGTCTTGCAAAACTCTGTATGCAGTATTTCGATTGGATGTTTGTCCCATTTGGTAAATTCAGTATTAGAGAGCGGACCCCATACTTCGCTGCCATATAGAGCAATTGGTTCTATAACTGATTGGAAAATGTTGAGCCAGATTCTAATTGGAATTTCAATTTTAATATTCCTTTTAATGGCATAGAATGCTCTTCTTGCTTTGTCTCTCAGCTCATTCACAGCCATGTGAAAGCTACCTGTGTTGCTGATATTTAGTCCTAGATATGTGTAATTTTTGGTGTGTTCTAATAGAACTGTGTCCAAATATAATTTATATTTGTCATCCTGATTTCCTGACCTTTTTTGGAATATCATTATATTCGTTTTTTCTAGATTAACGGTCAGGGCCCAGGTCTGACAGAATCTGTGCAGATGATCTAGATGCTGCTGTAACCCCTCCTTAGTGGGAGACAGTAGCACCAGGTCATCTGCGTACAGCAGACACTTGATTTCAGTGTTGTGTAGGGTGAGACCAGGTGCTGCCGATTCTTCTAATGTTTTTGCCAATTCGTTAATGTAGATGTTAAATAGTGTTGGACTTATTGGGCAGCCCTGTTTCACTCCACGTCCCTGAGAGAAGAAGTCTGTTTGCTTGTTGCCGATTTTAATCGCACATTTGTTTTTAGTGTACATTGATTTAATAACATCATATGTTTTCCCTCCAATACCACTTTCTATTAGTTTGTAAAAAAGACCTTCATGCCAAATTGAATCAAATGCTTTCTTGAAGACTACAAAACACGAGTAGATTTTGCCTTTGTTTTGATTTGGGTGTAAATGTGGTCTGTTGTACGATAATTTTTTACAAATCCAATCTGGCTTCTGCTTAGGACGTTGTGTTCATCAAGGAAATTATGTAGTCTGCTGTTTATGATACTGCAGAGAATTTCCCCCAAATTGCTGTTAACGCAAATTCCTCTGTAATTATTTGGGTCAAATTTGTCTCAATTTTTATAAATTGGTGTGATCAATCCTTGGTTCCAAATATCGGGGAAAATACCTGCAGTTAGGATAATGTTGAAGAGTTTGAGTATAGCCAATTTGAATTTGTGGTCTGTATATTTGATCATTTCATTTAAAATACCATCAGCACCACAGGCCTTTTTGGGTTGGAGAGTGCAAAGTTTTTTCCAATAATTCTTGTTCTGTAATTGGGGTATCCACAGGATTCTAATAGTCTTTGACTGCTGATTCAAGGATTTGTAATTTTTCTTGTATATCTTGTTGTTCTGGGCTCTTTGTTATATTGCTGTAGAGGTTTGCAAAGTGATTTCCTTTTCTCCACATATCCCCATTTTGGAAAGCCAATTCCTCACTATGAGGTTTGTTTAATTTATTCCAATTCTCCCAGAAGGGGTTTGATTCTATGGATTCCTCATCACATCTAGCTGATTTCTAATGTGCTGTTCTTTTTTGTTCTTAGGGTGGTGTTTGTATTGAGGGACCGGGGGGAAATTGAGGGGGGGAAGATTTGGGATGAGGGGGGGGCGAGAGAGAGAGAGGAAGGAGAGAGCGAGAGAGAGAGAGAGAGAGAGACGAGAGGAGAGGAGAGAGAGAAGAGAGTAGAGAGAGAGAGCGCGAGAGAGCGCAGCGGGCGGAGCGAGATGGCGAGAGTAAAGGACAAGGGAGAGAGGAGAGCGAGAGCGCGAGAGCGAGCGAGAGAGAGAGAGAAGAGAGAGAGCGATGAGAGGGAGAGATGGACTAGAGAGCAGCACGTGCTCTACGTGCGCCGCCTCTTTCCTATCTCTACGCACTCTCTCACCCCTCTCTCACCCCCTCTCTCTCTGTCTCTCTCTCAGTTTCAATTAAATTCAAAGGCTTTATTGGCATGGGAAACATATGTTTATGTTGCCAAAGCAAGTGGAATAGACAATAAACAAAAGGGAAATAAACAAAGAAACATTAGTGAACATTTCACCAAAGTTTTAAAAGAATATAGACATTTCAAGTAGTATGACAGGGAAGATAAATAAAGAGATAAATATAAGTATATATATATATAATATAAAACACTATATTTTATTACAATGTTGTTTGTGCTCCACTGGTTGCCCTTTTCTCATGGCAATGGGCCACAAATCTTGCTGCTGTGACTGCACACTGCGGTATTTCACCTGACGGATATGAGAGTTTATCAGTGTTTGATTTGTTTTCAAATTCTTTGTGGGTCTGTGTAATCTGTGGGAAATATGTGTCTCTAATATGGTCAAACATTTGGCAGGAGTTTGGGAAATGGAGCTCAGTTTCACCTCATTTTGTGGGCAGGTGTAAGGGCGACAGATAGCAGGAGAGTGCAAGCGACGACCGACGCGAGAGAGAAAAGACGAGGCAGTAGAGAGCGCGACGAGGGCGAGCGGGGTCTATCTCTCCTTCTCTTCTAGCCTCTCCTCATCTCATCTATCTCTCTCTCTATATCTCTCCCTCTCCCCATATCTCTCTCTCTATCTCTCTCTCACCCCATCTCTCTCTCTCCGACTATCTATCTAATTCTCATTCTCCCTCTCCATCTCCAGCTCTCTCTTGCTGTTTCTTTCTCTCTCTCTCCCTCCCTCCCACACACTCACACACACACACACACACACACACACACACACACACACACACACACACACACACACACACACACACACACACACACGCACACACACACACACACACACACACACACCCTGCTGAGAGAGGGAGCGGGAGACCATGCATGTTGTGTAAAATACTAACAGAAGGATATGAAAGCTATTTTTTATACCATTAACAACTTATTGGTAAACCAGGAGCAAGATAAAATGCTTTCATTGTGGACTCTTTCAACCACTACTGCTCTCTCTTCACACATATGAATGACCGAACTTCCCTCTTCACAGTTTTGTTACTAGTTGATAACTATAACCCCACATTCAAATTATTCTGCCAATCAAATATTCAGCTTCTTTAAACTACATATAGCAGGTCAACAACAAGGCTTTAATCATCAGTGGCACTACTTCAACCCTCTCCACCCACTAGTCGAGACAGAATCAACTACATAGTCCACCTTCAGAAGACAGAGAACAATTACAGATGACTTCCCCAAGACACAGAGTCTGAGAACAGCAATAGCTAACTACTTCAGCTGGTCTGGTAGGAGGGGAGCCCAGGAGTGGGTGTATATTTATATATTCCCAGCCCTATATAAACACCAGTTTGGTGTGCCAGGCAGACTAAAAACATCCACTCTCAACTCTAATTTATAACAAGCCCAGATGTACAAGGTTATTTGAATTATGCAAGGGCGTGTGTTTGAGGGGTAGGAGAGACGAAAAACCTCTCTTGATGTTCCTTTGGGTGGGCCTACCCTGCCGCCGTACCCCTCCAATCATCAGTGAGCCCTGCTGGGTTGGTTGGCCTGTCCTCTGATATAAAAATAGTTTTATCCTCTCTGTATACTTAGCTGCGGTACGTACGGGAGTGGAGAAGCACAAGTTCTAATTAATGGGTGTACAGTGTACATTTTGCTACCACAACAAACAAAATGGCCGAAGCCTACACACAGACCTTTGAAAACGTTCAGACCATGTATATTTACCATGTACTGTATATTTACCATGTATATTTACCATGTATATTTACCATGTATATTACCATGTATATTTACCATGTATATTTACCATGTATATTTACCATGTATATTTACCATGTATATTACCATGTATATTTACCATGTATATTTACCATGTATATTTACCATGTATATGTTAATGTGTACATTATGGGGCTGAGGTAGAAGAGGCTGAGAGAGAAGAAAGTGATGGGGGAAATAATTCTGTAGACATGAACTCTGCAGGACCTGGATGGACACACACAACCCAACACACCCCAGGGTTCACACAGAGATGTCGAAAACAACAACAATATTGAAATGGTTTGTCGATACTTACTGATATAGAAGGTGCTTGGAGCCTGCTGGCCTTCAAACTGCTGCATGAGAAGACTGCTGGTCTGGTTGTCATGACGAAGCCATAGTGCCACTCCCAAGATCACACCTCCACGCCAACTGTCAGATGAGAGAATGAGAGAGAGAGAGACAGAGACAGCAGAGAAGAGACACAGAGGAGAGAGAGGAGGAGAGAGAGAGAGGGAGGAGAGAAGAGAGCGAGGAGAGAGAGAGAGCGAGACGCGAGAAGGAGAGAGAGAGAGAGAAGAGAGAAGAGAAGAGAGAGAGGGAAGAGAGAAAAGAGAGAGAGAGGGAGAAGAAGAGAGAGGAGGCGAGGAGGGAGAAGGGGCGGAGAGAGAGGAGCAGAGGCAGAGAGAGAGAGAGTGGAGAGGAAGAGAGAGAGGAGAAGAGAGAGAGAGAGGTGATGAGAGAGAGAGGAGAAGAAGAGGAGACAGAGTGAGAGAGAGAGAGAGAGAGAGAGAGAGAGAGAGAGTCAGTTAACACAGTCTTCCTGATAGTTTGTCCTCTCCTCTGTGCTCCTGCTTGCTCTTTGGGGTCTACGCCAGGTTACTGTAAAGCACTTTGTGACAACAGTCACCTTCTCCAATCTGTCAGTGTTCGTAAAAACCTAGCCTGTGTCTCTGGACTCCACTGTTCTCTCAGGAAACCGAATCCTCAGTGTGAAAAGAGAGTTAGAGAGACTGCCATTCTAGCAGCTCACCAGTAAAAACAACACTAAAGGAGGAAACAGTAAATCACAGGGAAGCTAGTGTCCAGGATACGCTGCGTGACTTTTAATGAAAATGAGTTATTTTCCTAAATGGGGTTGAGGAAAAAGCAAGGAGAATACCATGGGTGACTGTAAAATAAAATGCTTGCAGAGTCGCACAGGGTACCAACATGCCACCCTAGCCTAAACACTACCAAGTAAACCTACCTTGACCCTAAACCCTACCAAGTAAACCTACCTTGACCCTAGCCTAAACCCTACCAAGTAAACCTACCTTGACCCTAAACCCTACCAAGTAAACCTACCTTGACCCGAGCCTAAACCCTACCAAGTAAACCTACCTTGACCCTAAACCCTACCAAGTAAACCTACCTTGACCCTAGCCTAAACACTACCAAGTAAACCTACCTTGACCCTAAACCCTACCAAGTAAACCTACCTTGACCCGAGCCTAAACACTACCAAGTAAACCTACCTTGACCCGAGCCTAGATACCACCAAGTAATTCTACATTTGATGGGGTTATATCCAAAACGCTATATACACAAATTTTTCTATGTAGTTTTTTCATCAGAAATGATTGCTTATGGGTATCTTCATGTGTGTGTAAAATATTACCGTTCTCAGGTTTTTTATTCAGAGATTTTACATGTTCCCACGGGGGGGGCCAGTATGTAAAAAATACAAAAATACAAAATAAAAATAATGTATGCACTCACTAACTGTAAGTTGCTCTGGATAAGAGCGTCTGCTAAATGTAAATGTAAAATGTGCATAAAAAAATATACAATAATGTTTTGCAAAACGCTATATATCCTTTGTTTAACTGGAATGGAATGTTTGTATCCTGTACACTTGACGGTGATATGTGGTTGTCTCACCTAGCTATCTTAAGATCAATGTACTAACTGTAAGTCACTCTGGATAAGAGCATCTGCTAAATTAGAAATGTCAAATGTAAATGTTTTACATACAGATCTCATATTACTGTACTGATTCATGTTTTATATGTATTTTTTAAATATTTATATCATTTGTACAGTTCTTTATTGAAAATTTAGTTAATTGTTACATTTGACTGTGTAAAACCTAGCAGTATACTTATTTCTTTGAGTGTGAGGCAGATATATAGCTTTTTGCAAACAAACATGATTATTTGTCTCTCTGAAATGAAACCATCGTGTGATAGATTTCAAATCAATTCATGTCTGTCATTGAACAACCCCCATGCCATGATGGTATATAGTGAAAAAACACATCAATCTATTTCATTAGTTCTTTAAACAATAAAAGCTAATTTACCAACATTTCTTGAAAATGGATATATAGAGTTTTGGAATGAAACTCTTGATTTGAGCCTAAACATGAGCAAACCGTCACAGTCAAAACATCCAGCTACTGCAGTTAATTTGAAAAGGAAGCATGTGGGAACAAAGGAAATGTCAAAGAAAAATATTTTCCCCCTTTCCCCAATCTTCCAAATCAGACCTGGGTTCAAATGGTATTTCAAAACATTTCAAATACCTTTACTATGCCTGATTGAGCTTGCCTGGTGTAATGCAACCAATAGAATAGCTCCAAAAGCCACACCCAGTCCTCCTTGCCCACCAGGCTGACTGAAGCAAGCGCTGAAAGTGTATCGGAAATATTTCA
>LR778278.1:19984122-20071622 GCA_902810595.1 Coregonus sp. 'balchen' | reverse complement strand
GGTGGTAGGGTATAGTGGTTGGTTAGGGTATAGTGGTGGTAGGGTATAGTGGTGGTAGGGTATACTGGTAGGTAGGGTATAGTGGTTGGTAGGGTTTAGGGTGGTAGGGTATAGTGGTGGTAGGGTATAGTGGTAGGTAGGGTATAGTGGTGGTAGGGTATAGTGGTTGGTAGGGTATAGGGGTTTGGTAGGGTTTGGTATAGTGGTAGGTAGGGTATAGTGGGTGGTAGGGTATAGTGGTGGTAGGGTATAGTGGTTGGTAGGGTATAGTGGTTGGTAGGGTATAGTGGTTGGTAGGGTATAGTGGTTAGGTTAGGTGTTATAGTGGTAGGTAGGGTATAGTGGGTGGTAGGGTATAGTGGTGGTAGGGTATAGTGGATAGTGGGTAGGGTATAGTGGTAGGTAGGGTATAGTGGTAGGTAGGGTATAGTGGTTGGTAGGGTATAGTGGTAGGTAGGGTATAGTGGTTGGTAGGGTATAGTGGTAGGTAGGGTATAGTGGTTGGTAGGGTATAGTGGTTGGTAGGGTATAGTGGTAGGTAGGGTATAGTGGTAGGTAGGGTATAGTGGTAGGTAGGGTATAGTGGTTGGTAGGGTATAGTGGTAGGTAGGGTATAGTGGTTGGTAGGGTATAGTGGTAGGTAGGGTATAGTGGTTGGTAGGGTATAGTGGTTGGTAGGGTATAGTGGTGGTAGGGTATAGTGGTAGGTAGGGTATAGTGGTTGGTAGGGTATAGTGGTAGGTAGGGTATAGTGGTAGGTAGGGTATAGTGGTTGGTAGGGTATAGTGGTTTGTATTTTTTGGTTCACTTTCGTTAAAACTTCAAAATTGCCCAGATTTTGAAAAGTTTTTGGCAAAGTTGCTTGTTAGTTATCCAACACCAAACAAGTATTCAACAAGTAAACAAATATGCATTTATTTTCCACTAATTGGAGTCATATCAAAGCTGAATCAATGTCTGCAAGATCTCATGATGATAGTATTCTACATAACAGAACCCAATTTAATAGGATAGTACTGGAGCCTGTAAAGTTACAGTAAGACAAAAAAACACCACCTCATTTTGTATGAGATTTTAGGATAATTGTGCGAATGGTCGCATTTTTCTCTCATGTGAAAACCCAACAGCATGTGCCACTAGGCAATATATGTGCTTTGATTGAAACTAAACCCAGGTCATCAGGTAGACTATGCTACAGTTCATCAACATCATCTGCTCTAAAATTCGCTCACTGTACATAATTGAAAACAGCGTTACTTCGTAACGTATAAATCAAGAAGATCTATATCCCCAATTAAACGGATTGAGTTCAAATGGTTGGTATCCAGATGTTGCATGGACGTTTCACCACTAAAACTTGAAGAATTATCATTCACTAATCACGTTTGACAGTGAGAAATGTGAAGGCGTATGCAGATGTTGGATGGACGTTTCACCACTAAAACTTGAAGAATTATCATTCACGAATCACGTTTGACAGTGAGACGTGAAGGGAGGGTGACCACAAAAATGTGTGTGCAGAACATGATTTGGATCTTCAGCTCTGGGGAAAGGGGATCCAGTGGGGCGGGACTACCAGTGGGGCGGGACTACCAGTGGGGGGGACTACCAGTGGGGCGGGACTACCAGTTGGGCGGGACTACCAGTGGGGCGGGACTACCAGTGGGGGGGACTACCAGTGGGGCGGGACTACCAGTGGGGCGGGACTACCAGTGGGGGGGACTACCAGTGGGGTGGGACTACCAGTGGGGGGGACTACCAGTGGGGGGGACTACCAGTGGGGCGGGACTACCAGTTGGGCGGGACTACCAGTGGGGCGGGACTATGTACGGTGTAGGCTCTGACAATGTTCTGGCAGTATCAGAACTGGAGGTGTCATAATACCCATAAAACCTAGCGGTCAAACAGGGAAATGGTTCCAATTGTATTTCCTATCATTCATTTTTCCCATAGGGGATTTTAGAAACACTTACAATAAGGGCTGTGTTTGTGTAGGCTGACCCTGGTGTGACGTTTTGATAACCATGTAATTATCTCTAGGACAAGGTGACTTTTATCAATATATTCGGCTCAATTTACTCTAAGATTCGAAAATGCTAATTAGCATCAAAGTAGACATCATGCAAGACTACAAATGCCTGCAATCTCTTGTATGAGGAGGGGTTTGAGGAGGGGTATGAGGAGGAGTATGAGGAGGGGTATGAGGAGGGGTATGAGGAGGAGTATGAGGAGGGGTATGAGGAGGGGTATGAGGAGGGGTATAAGGAGTGGTATGAGGAGGGGTATGAGGAGGGGTATGAGGAGGGGTTAAAGGAGGGGTATGAGGAGGGGTATGAGGAGGGGTATGAGGAGGGGTATGAGGAGGGGTATGAGGAGGAGTATGAGGAGGGGTATGAGGAGGGGTATGAGGAGGGGTATGAGGAGGAGTATGAGGAGGGGTATGAGGAGGGGTATGAGGAGGGGTATGAGGAGGGGTTAAAGGAGGGGTATGAGGAGGGGTATGAGGAGGGGTTAAAGGAGGGGTATGAGGAGGGGTATAAGGAGGGGTATGAGGAGGGGTTTAAGGAGGGGTATGAGGAGGGGTATGATGAGGGGTATGAGGAGAGGTATATGGAGGGTATATGAGTGGGGTATGAGGAGGGGTATAAGGAGGGGTATGAGGAGGGGTATGAGGAGGGGTATAAGGAGGGGTGTAAGGAGGGGTATGAGGAGGGGTTAAAGGGGGTGTAAGGAGGGGTATGAGGAGGGGTATGAGGAGGGGTATAAGGAGGGGTATGAGGAGGGGTATGAGGAGGGGTGTAAGGAGGGGTATGAGGAGGGGTGTAAGGAAGGGGTATGAGGAGGGGTATGAGGAGGGGTATGAGGAGGGGTGTAAGGAGGTGTATGAGGAGGGGTATGAGGAGGGGTATAAGGAGGGGTATGAGGAGGGGCATGAGGAGGGGTATAAGGAGGGGTATGAGGAGGGGTATGAGGAGGGGTATGGGGGAGTATGAGGAGGGGTATGAGGAGGGGTATGAGGGGGGGGGGTTGGGGGGCCTTGGGGGGTTGGGGGGTTGAGAGGGGTTTGGGAGGGGTTAGGGGGGTTGGGCGGGTTGGGGGGGTATGGGGGGGTTGTGGGTTGGGTGGTTGGGAGGGGTTAGGGGGTATGAGGAGGGATGAGGTTGGGGTTGGGAGGTTGGAGGGTTTGGGGGGTTGGTGGGTTGCGGAGGGGTTGGGCGTTTTGGGGGTTTTGGGGGTTGGGGTTAGGGTTGGGGGGTTTGGGGCGGTTGGGGGGGTCAGGGGGTTGTGGGGGGGTCTGAGGGGGTTTGGGAGGTGGGTGTTGGTGGGGTTGGGGGGTTGGGGGGTTGCGGTTTTCGGGGCCTGCGGGGGTTTGGGTTTTTGGGGGTCTGCGGGGTGCGGGGTTTGGGTTCCTGGGGGGTTGCGGGGGTCTGGGGGTCTGGGGGTTGCGGGGGTCTGCGGCGGGGTTGGGAGGGGGGTTAGGGGGGTCTGGGCGTGCCCTGGGGGCCCGGGGGCGGGGGTCGGGTGCGGGTCTGGGCGGTTTCCGGGGGGTGGGGGGGTTCTGCGGCTCGTCTCCGGGGGTTTTCGCGGTATGCCGGTTCGGGTCGCGGGTTTGTTGGAGGGGTATAAGGAGGGGTATGAGGAGGGGTATGAGGAGGGGTTGAGGAGGGGTTTGTGTGTGTGTGTGTGTGTGTGTGTTGGAGTGTCAGTATAGTATTAGTGAGTGTGCATAGAGCCAGTGCAAGAGAGTAAATAAAAATATTAATTTTTTATGTTTTTATTTTATTAGATTTTATTCACCTTTATTTAACCAGGTAAGCCAGTTGAGAACAAGTTCTCATTTACAACTGCGACCTGGCCAAGATAAAGCAAAGCAGTGCGATAAAAACAACAACACAGAGTTACATATGGGGTAAACAAAACATACAATCACGGTGGCTCCCGATAGTGGCTAATATTTAACATGATACAAATTGTAAAATAAAACGGAGAAAAGCCCGGGCATGTAATTAAAACATTCTAAAGCGCATACATGAACTCGGCAGGTTCAGCCTTACAGAAGCCTATAGCTTGGGTCTCCAAATATCTTCCACGCAAATTATGAGGGCACAAAATTACAATTCTGAATAACGGCAAAGCTATTTATGGTCTACTTTACTGTGTAAAAGGGGCCGCAATACATGTCATGTTGATATTAATTTTTGTTTGCTTCCATATGACTGGTTTCACATTCGTCTCCAGGGATCATAAGGAAAAATCATCGAAAACAATTTGTATTTTATTTACAATCCCCTTCTCCAAAGGATGACTAATTTACCTAACTTTTATCAATAGCTCTTATCAATTTATGAAGTACAGTGCACGGAGAATGCCGTTATTTCTATAGGAAAAAATAAAGGAGATGCTTTTCCCACTTCGAACCGGCAAGTTCGCTCCATCTTATTCTTTGTTTCATTGCGTGTAAAGGTGGTGGAATTATGATGGAATCAATTCAAGGTCAGAATACGGCATATCTGTAGACACACCTCCACCACCTTCATTTATTAGATCTCCACCCCAAACGAATAGTGGGTGAATAGCATGCTATTCTCATGCTTAAATTGGAAGGTCAGAATACGCATAGATAGAAAAGTGCATAAAAAGGGAATTAGGTTCCATTTATGCGCGCTTATCTCGGGTCGGAATCGGGCCCTAGTAAGTGAATAGGGTGCCATTTGGGACGCACGAGTGTTCCAGTCAAATTGCCTTGGTCTGATGGGGTTTGTCAGTTCCAGTCAATATGTTTCTCTGCTTATGGGGTTAGGAAGCAGCACCGCATCTATTAATCAGGAGAACCCATCAACATCAACCATTCATCACACACACACACACACACACACACACACACACACACACACACACACACACACACACACACACTCTGAAAGAAACATCTCTACAGCTTCTGTGTCTGTTTCTCTTCTGTAGATGGACCAGATGGAACCGAGCGGTAGGCCTAGGATGCGTTCCAAACGGCACCCTGTGGGCTCTGGTCAAAAGCAGTGCACTATATAGGGAATAGGCTGCTATAAAGGACACAATCCTAGTTAGACGCCGTCTTCTGGACATCCATTCCATTCTGTCTGATTCGTTGTTATCCATCACAAAGAGTCATGCAGGGTTCACATTACAAATCAGCCAGGTCCACCATCCGAACTGAAACAAATCAGCCAGGTCCACAATCAGAACTGAAACAAATCAGCCAGGTCCACCATCCGAACTGAAACAAATCAGCCAGGTCCACCATCCGAACTGAAACAAATCAGCCAGGTCCCCCATCAGAACTGAAACAAATCAGCCAGGTCCACCATCAGACTTGAAACAAATCAGCCAGGTCCACCATCAGAACTGAAACAAATCAGCCAGGTCCACCATCAGAACTGAAACAAATCAGCCAGGTCCACCATCAGAACTGAAACAAATCAGCCAGGTCCACCATCAGAACTGAAACAAATCAGCCAGGTCCACCATCAGAACTGAAACAAATCAGCCAGGTCCACCATCAGAACTGAAACAAATCAGCCAGGTCCACCATCAGAACTGAAACAAATCAGCCAGGTCCACCATCAGAACTGAAACAAATCAGCCAGGTCCACCATCCGAACTGAAACAAATCAGCCAGGTCCACCATCCTAACTGAAACAAATTAGCCAAGTCCACCATCAGAACTGAAAAATCAATGTGGCCCCCCTGACAATTGTCAAAGATATTGATGTCGGGCACCCCCCAAGAGATAAAGTACAATTTCAACCCTAAAACAGTCAGCCACACAGAAACAAACCATTAGAAACCTTTTGTTAAGAGACTTGGGAGACTTGGCACGAAGGTGGATTTTCTAAAAAGTTTCCCTTGGGCTGCTTTGTTTTGACAAATCACTCTTCAAAGGACTTTGCTGTTCAAAGGACTGTTTACTGCTGTTCAAAGGCTGTTTCAATTAATAACATAAATCACAATTTGTAGTTTTGAAGCAGGCCATGCTGCCTGTTGCTTGACAGTGAACACAGTACAGCATCATCTGTAACACTTTCAGTGCTTCCAATGAGATCAAGGCTTCTTTCATCACAGTCTCTTTCATGTTAGCACACTTCAGTTACGTCCCTAATGGCACCACCCTATTCCCTATATAGTGCACTACTTTTGACCAGGACTCTGTTAAAAAGTGGTGCACTATATAAGGAATAGGGTGCCATTTGCAACACAGCCCCTCATTCCCAGTAATGTCCTCCTGCCACAGACACAGAGGATCAGCTCTGACCCTTCTGACATAGTTTAGTTTATCAGCTCGCAGGCAACCAGTGGAGGCTCCTCGGAGGAGGAAGGGGAGGACCACCATCCTCAGTGAATTTCATAAAAATCAAAACTGTAAAATATTAAAAAAGTTATCCTTCTTAGATAAAACTACACTAAATATAGTCACATGTCAACAAATAATTGATTTAAAAAAACACTGTTTTGCAATGAAGGTCTACAGTAGCCTCAACAGCACTCTGTAGGGTAGCACCATGGTGTAGCCGGAGGACAGCTAGATTCTGTCCTCCTCTGGGTACATAGACTTCAATAGAAAACTAGGAGGCTCATGGTTCTCATCCACTTCCATAGACTTACACAGTAATTATGACAACGTCCGGAGGACGTCCTCCAACCTATCAGAGCTCTTGCAGCATGAACTGACATTTTGTCCACCCAATCAAAGGATCAGAGAATGAATCTAGTACTGAAAGCATAAGCTACAGATAGCTAGCACTGCAGTGCATAAAATATGGTGTGTAGTTGTCTCAACGAGAGAGAGAAAGACAATAGTCGAACAGTTTTGAACAAATTAATTTCTTCAAAAATGAAGGACAAGCAAGAGAGAGATAGAGAGATTGTCTTTTTTATTTTTACTTTCAGGTTAACTTACTTAGCTAGCAAATGCAGCTAGCTAGTTTAGCCTACTCAAACACCCGGCTCAAACAAAGAGATGCTATGTTAGCTAGCTGGCTATGACTATCCAACACAACACTGGAACTCTTCCAAGTCAAGGTAAGCTTTTTGTTTTACTAATTTATTGCCACCGAGGCCCGCCGGTGTAACTGCTTACTGACTATACAATGTAACGTTACTGCATGATTGTAGCGGGTTTACTAACGCATTAGTTCTATTAGCTATGCTGACTAGGACGTTACTTTAGCTAATATGGTGACAACTATGTAGGCTGTGTGTAGTGGTTATGAAATGGTTTCGCTTCGAATGGTTTTTTCGCCTG
This sequence comes from Coregonus sp. 'balchen', assembly GCA_902810595.1. Taxonomy (NCBI): domain Eukaryota; kingdom Metazoa; phylum Chordata; class Actinopteri; order Salmoniformes; family Salmonidae; genus Coregonus; species Coregonus sp. 'balchen'. The sequence continues at coordinate 20,064,340 of LR778278.1, read as the reverse complement.
GTCACATACAGCTGATGTGTTGTGCATTGAAGTCCACAAACGAAGGGAAAAGGGGCGAGGGGGAGACCTCGTAGATGCGAGAAGGAATACAATGTGGCTGCTATGAAAGTGAACTGTGTTTGCGCTTGATCCGGGGTGTATTCATTCCGCCCATTCTGTTTAAAAACTTTTCTTAAACGGAAGCAAACGGAACGAAACGGGGATAAACATACCTGAATTTGTCCAATAGAAATTATCGTTTGAAACTGTTGATTAACTAATGATTACACACTAGATCAGCTTGATGCAGGCAAGAGTGTGCAAGGCGGTATTGAATGTGTCACTGTCTGTCCATGTGAGTGTCTGTCACCTCAAAATTTTCTCTCAACCTGTGCGCACCTACGTTGAAAACTTTCATTCATGGGCTAGGTTGTAGCAACCTCATGATGGGTACAGGGACATTTAGAGTATCATGTAGTAGCCTAAACCTATCAATGTTACATTGAGCTGGGTGAATGGAATATGAATGACAGTCATCCAACATGCTGTAATAGAAATAAGCATTGCATTAAGGCATCACTACAGACCCGGGTTGGATTGGATTGGTTGGATCTCGGTCTATGTTGCAGACGACCGGGAGACTCATGAAGCAGTGCGGCTTGGCAGGGTCGTGTTTCGGAGGACGCATGGCTCTCGACCTTCGCCGCTCCCGAGTCTGTACGGGACTTGCAGCGATGGGACAAGACTGTAACTACCAATTACCCCCCCCCAAAAAAGGGGATGAATATTTTTTTTTCTAAATAAGGCAACAACATAGGGTTATATTACTATAGAACATACTATACTATTGTTTGTATATAAATCAGAGTACAAAAGCGTACAGTGCCTTCGGAAAAGTATTCAGACCCCTTGACTTTTTCCACATTTTGTTAGGTTACAGCCTTATTCTAAAATTGATGAAAAGTTTTTTCCCCTCATCAACCTACACACAATACCCCATAATGAAGGCAAAAATTGGTTTTTAGATTTTGTTTTGCTCATTTATAAAAAATAAAAAACAGAAATATCACATTTACGTAAGTATTCAGACCCTTTACTCAGTACTTTGTTGAAGCACCTTTGGGAGCAATTACAGCCTCGAGTCTTCTTGGGAATGACGCTTCAAGCTTGGCACACATGTATTTGGGGAGTTTCTCCCATTCTTCTCTGCAGAGCCTCAAGCTCTGTCAGGTTAGATGGGGAGCGTTGCTCCACAGCTATTTCCAGGTCTCTCCAGAGATGTTTGATCGGGTTCAAGTCTGGACTCTGGCTGGGCCACTCAAGGACATTCAGAGACTTGTCGCAAAGCCACTCCTGCAATGTCTTGGCTGTGTGCTTAGGGTCGTTGTCTTGTTGGAAGGTGAACCTTCGCCCCAGTCTGAGGTCCTGAGCGCTTTGGAGCAGGCTTTCATTAAGGATCTCTCTATTCTTTGCTCCGTTCATCTTTGCCTCGATCCTGACTAGTCTCCCAGTCGCTGCTGCTGAAAAACACCCCCACAACATGATGCTGCCACCACCATGCTTCACCGTAGGGATGGTGCCAGGTTTCCTCCAGACGTGACGCTTGGCATTCAGGCCAAAGAGTTGAATCTTCGGTTCATCAGACCAGAGAATCTTGTTTCTCATGGTCTGAGAGTCTTTAGGTGCCTTTTGGCAAACTCCAAGCGGGCTGTCATGTGCCTTTTACTGAGGAGTGGCTTCCGTCTGGCCACTACCATAAAGGCCTGATTGGCGGAGTGCTGCAGAGATGGTTGTCCTTCTGGAATGTTCTCCCATCTCCACAGAGGAACTCTAGAGCTCTGTCAGAGTGACCATCGAGTTCTTGGTCACCTCCCTGACCAAGGCCCTTCTCCCCCGATTGCTCAGTTTGGCCGGGCGGCCAGCTCTAGGAAGACTCTTGGTGGTTCCAAACTTCTTCCATTTAAGAATGATGGAGGCCACTGTGTTCTTGGGTACCTTCAATGCTGCAATCCTGTCTCTGAGCTCTACAGACAATTCCTTCGACCTCATGGCTTGGTATTTGATCTGATATGCACTGTCAACTGTGGCACCTTATATAGACAGGTGTGTCCCTTTCCAAATCATGTCCAATCAATTGAATTTACCACAGGTGGACTCCAATCAAGTTGTATAAACATCTCAAGGATAATCAATGGAAACAGGATGCACCTGAGCTCAATTTCGAGTCTCATAGCAATGGGTCTGAATACTTATGTAAATACGTTTTTTATTTGTAATACATTTGTAAAAATGTCTAAAAACCTGTTTTCGCTTCGTCATTATGGGGTATTTTGTGTAGATTGCTGAGGATTTTTTATTTCTTTATTCATTTTAGAATAAGGCTGTAACGTAACAAAATGTGGAACAAGTAAAAGGGTCTGAATACTTTCCCGAAGGAACCGTATATCAGCCCCTTGCAGCCTCAATCCTTAATTATGTTGCAACAGCCACCGAAGCTCAGCTCTAAACCTCTTGATATTGGAATTGAAATCAGAATTTCAGTTTACTACCTGAATCGACTGAAGTGAAATGGAATTCACCCCAACCCTGATATCATGCAGCTCACATGGCATGCCCGTATATCTTTGCCAGCTCACATGGTCCGTATATCTTTGCCAGGTCATGTAAACAGTAAACATGAACAAGGAGTACAGGAGGGGACTAAACATGGCCCCCTGAGGGGCTCCCGTGTTGTGGGTCAGCGTGGCGGATGTGTTGTTGCCTACCCACACTACCTGGGGGCGGCCCGTCAAGAAGTCCAGGATCCAGTTGCAGATGGAGGGGTTCAGTCCCAGGGTCCTGCTGAGTGATGAGCTTGGAGGGCTGAGCTGTAGTCTAATGAACAGCATTCACGCGTAGGTGTTATTTTTGTCCAAAAGGGCAGTGTGGAGTGCAATAGAGGTTGCGTCATCTTCGGGCGGTATGCGAATTGGAGTAAGTCTAGGGTTTCTGGGATAATGGTGTTGATGTGAGCCAAGACCAGCCTTTCAAAGCACTTCATGGCTACAGACGTGAGTGCTATGGGTCGCTAGTCATTTAGGCAGGTTACCTTAGGGTTCTTGGGCACCGGGACTATGGTGGTCTGCTTGAAACATGTTGGACTCAGACAGGGAGAGGTTGAACATGTCAGTGAAGACACTTGCCAGTTGGTCAGTGCATGCTCTGAGTACGCGTCCTGGTAATCCGTCTGGACCTGTGGCCTTGTGAATGTTGACCTGTTTAAAGGTCTTACTCACATCAGCTACGGAGAGCGTGATCACACAGTCGTCCGGAACAGCTGGTGCTCTCAAGCATGGTTCAGTGTTGCTAGCCTCAAAGCGAGCATAGAAGGCAGGTAGGCTCGCATCACTGGGCAGCTCTCGGCTGGATTTCCCTTTGTAATCCGTGATAGTTTGCAAGCCCTGCCACATCCGACGAGCTTCAGAGCCGGTGTAGTAGGATTTGATCTAGAATCGGCTTCCTATTTCGCAACAAAGCCTCATTCACTCATGCTGCTAAACATACCGATCCTTGACTTCGGCGATGTCATTTACAAAATAGCTTCTAACACTCTACTCAGCAAATTGGATGTAGTCTATCACCGTTTTGTCACCAAAGCACCATATATTACCCACCATTGTGACCTGTACGCTCTCGTTGGCTGGCCCCCACTACATATTCGTCACCAAACCCACTGGCTCCAGGTCATCTATAAATCCCTTCTAGGCAAATCCCCGCCTTATCTTAGCTCATTGGTCACCATAGCAACACCCACCCGTAGTATGCGTTCCAGCAGGTATATCTCACTGGTCATCCCCAAAGCCAACACCTCCTTTGGTCGCCATTCCTTCCAGTTCTCTGCTGCAAATGACTGGAACGAACTGCAAAAATCTCTGAAGCTGGAGACTCTTATCTCCCTCACTATCTTTAAGCATCAGTTGTCAGAGTAGCTTACCGATCACTGCACCTGTACACAGCCCATCTGTAATTAGCCCACCCAACTGCCTCATCCCCATTTTGTTATTTACATTGTTATTTATTTTGCTAATTTGCACCCCAGTTTCTCTATTTGCACATCATCTTCTGCACATCTATCACTCCAGTGTTAATACTAAATTATAATTGTAATTATTTTGCACTATGGCCTATTTATTGCCTTACCTCCATAACTTACTACATTTGCACACACTGTATATATATTTTCTATTGTGTTATTGACTGTGTCACGATCGTTATAGGAACCGGACCAAGGCGCAGCGTGATAGGCGTACATCTTTTAATGAGTACTTTACACGAACAACAAAACAACAAAATGATACGTGAAGTCCTAAGGTAAACACAACACAAACCTCTCCGGAACAAGATCCCACAATACTAAAGTGCCAAAAGGCTGCCTAAGTATGGTCCCCAATCAGAAACAACGAGCTACAGCTGTCTCTGATTGGGAACCACCCTGGCCAATATAGATATAAACGATCTAGAACTGAAACCAAAACATAGAAAATCCACACCCTGGCTCAACATTTAAGAGTCCCCAGAGCCAGGGCGTGACAGACTGTACGTTTAGTTTATTCCATATGTAACTCTGTGTTGTTGTTGTTTTTTTTCGCACTGCTTTGCTTTATCTTGGCCAGGTCGCAGTTGTAAATGAGAACTTGTTCTCAACTGGTTTACCTGGTTAAATAAAGGTGAAATAAAAAAATAAAAATCTTAGTCCTGTATGGACGCTTTTCCTGTTTGATGGTTTGTTGGAGGGCGTAGCAGGATTTCTTATAAGCGTTCAGGTTAGTGTCCCGCTCCTTGAAAGCGGAAGCTCCATCCTTTAGCTCAGTGCGGATGTTGCCTGTAATCCATGGCTTCTGGTTGGGATATGTACGTACGGTCACTGTGGGGACGACGTCATCGATGCACTTATTAATGAAGCTGGTGACTGATGTGGTAAACCCCTCAATGTCATCGGATGAGTCCTGGAACATATTCAAGTCTGTGCTAGAGAAACAGTCCTGTCGCTTAGCATCGTCTTCATTGGACCACTTCCGTATTGAGCGTGTAACTGGTGTGACCTATCTGTGACCAACAGATGCATATCTGTATTCCCAGTCATGTGAAATCCATAGATTAGGGCCTAATGAATTTACAGTGAGGGAAAAAAGTATTTGATCCCCTGCTGATTTTGTACGTTTGCCCACTGACAAAGAAATGATCAGTCTATAATTTTAATGGTAGGTTTATTTGAACAGTGAGAGACAGAATAACAACAAAAAAATCCAGAAAAACTAATGTCATAAATGTTATAAATTGACTTGAATTTTAATGAGGGAAATAAGTGTTTGACCCCCTCTCAATCAGAAAGATTTCTGGCTCCCAGGTGTCTTTTATACAGGTAACGAGCTGAGATTAGGAGCACACTCTTAAAGGGAGTGCTCCTAATCTCAGTTTGTTACCTGTATAAAAGACACCTGTCCACAGAAGCAATCAATCAATCAGATTCCAAACTCTCCACCATGGCCAAGGCCAAAGAGCTCTCCAAGGATGTCAGGAACAAGATTGTAGACCTACACAAGGCTGGAATGGGCTACAAGACCATCGCCAAGCAGCTTGGTGAGAAGGTGGCAACAGTTGGTGCGATTATTCGCAAATGGAAGAAACACAAAATAACTATCAATCTCCCTCGGCCTGGGACTCCATGCAAGATCTCACCTCGTGGAGTTGCAATGATCATGAGAACGGTGAGGAATCAGCCCAGAACTACACGGGAGGATCTTGTCAATGATCTCAAGGCAGCTGGGACCATAGTCACCAAGAAAACAATTGGTAACACACTACGCCGTGAAGGACTGAAATCCTGCAGCGCCCGCAAGGTCCCCCTGCTCAAGAAAGCACATATATAGGGCCGTCTGAAATTTGCCAATGAACATCTGAATGATTCAGAGGAGAACTGGGTGAAAGTGTTGTGGTCAGATGAGAACAAAATGGAGCTCTTTGGCATCAACTCAACTAGCCGTGTTTGGAGGAGGAGGAATGCTGCCTATGACCCCAAGAACACCATCCCCACCGTCAAACATGGAGGTGGAAACATTATGCTTTGGGGGTGTTTTTTGCTAAGGGGACAAGACAACTTCACCGCATCAAAGGGACGATGGACGGGGCCATGTACCGTCAAATCTTGGGTGAGAACCTCCTTCCCTCAGCCAGGGCATTGAAAATGGGTCGTGGATGGGTATTCCAGCATGACAATGACCCAAAACACACGGCCAAGGCAACAAAGGAGTGGCTCAAGAAGAAGCACATTAAGGTCCTGGAGTGGCCTAGCCAGTCTCCAGACCTTAATCCCATAGAAAATCTGTGGAGGGAGCTGAAGGTTCGAGTTGCCAAACGTCAGCCTCGAAACCTTAATGACTTGGAGAAGATCTGCAAAGAGGAGTGGAACAAAATCCCTCCTGAGATGTGTGCAAACCTGGTGGCCAACTAAAAGAAACATCTGACCTCTGTGATTGCCAACAAGAGTTTTGCTACCAAGTACTAAGTCATGTTTTGCAGAGGGGTCAAATACTTATTTCCCTCATTAAAATGCAAATCAATTTATAACATTTTTTACATCCGTTTTTCTGGATTTTTTGTTGTTGTTATTCTGTCTCTCACTGTTCAAATAAACCTACCATTAAAATTATAGACTGATCATGTCTTTGTCAGTGGGCAAATGTAAAAAATCAGAAGGGGATCAAATACTTTTTTCCCTCACTGTACTGCTTTACTCATCTCATATGTATAGACTGTATTCTATTCTACTGTATTTTAGTCAATGCCACTCTGACATTGCTCGTCCTAATATTTACAGTACCAGTCAAAAGTTTGGACACACCTACTCATTTATATCAAGGGTTTTTCTTTATTTTTACTATTTTCTACATTGTAGAATAATATTGAAGACATCAAAACATTGAAATAACACATATGGAATCATGTAGTAACCAAAAAAGTGTTAAACAAATCAAAATTGTGCAAAGCTGTCATCAAGGCAAAGGGTGGCTATTTGAAGAATCTCAAATATAAAATATATTTTGATTTTGTTTAACACTTTTTTTTGGCTATGTATGTATGTTTGAGTTTTTGCTTTAAGCAGGAATCAGGAGGATATTTATTTATTTATTTATTTTTAGTCATTTAGCAGACGCTCTTATCCAGAGCGACTTACAGGAGCAATTAGGGTTAAGTGCCTTGTTCAAGGGCACAACGACAGATTTTTCACCTAGTTGGCTCGGGGATTAGAACCAGCGACCTTTCGGTTACTGGCACAACGCTCTTAACCACTAAGCTACCTGCTTAGCCCTCCATTTGGTCAGATTTGCCAAATGGAGGGCTTTGGGTGTGGGAGAGCTGTGTATGCGTCTCTGTGTGTGGAGTAAAGGGGATCTAGAGTTTTTACACCTGTAGTTGCACACGTGACATGCTGGTAGAAATGAGGTAAAACGGATTTCAGTTTCCCCGTATAAAATCACCTGCCGCCTCTGGATGAGCATGTTATTGTGTGCGGAGACTTTCCCCTGTCTCTTCAGTTTTTGTATTTTACCTCCAGCAGCTTCACTCATCGTTTTGGGTGTGCGTTAGATTCTGCCAATTATCTACATGTTATTGAAGATAGACATGTCACGTGGAAAAAGAATGCATTGCAATTCTAATTCTCACAGCCCCTGACCTCCAGGCGACCCCATTGGTTTTGTTAGTCACCCTCACTCAGATATCATATTAGCATGAAACATGGCAAAATGTGTAGAATTGCAGGAAATTAATTGTAAAACTGCAAGTTTTTCTTTCCACCCCCATGGCAAAATGAGTAGAATTGCATGAAATGTGTTATACAATTTTATCGATGGCAATTTGAATGCACAAAGAAACGTACTACATTTGCACACACCGTGACGAGATCCTGAGGCCCCATTGTCGAGCCATTCATCCGCTGCTATCACCTCATGTTTCAGCACGATGATAATGCACGGCCCCATGTCGCAAGGATCTGTACACAATTCCTGGAAGCTGAAAAATTTCCCAGTTCTTCAAATGGTCTGCATACTCACTAGACATGTGATCCATTGAACATGTTTGGGATGCTCTGGATCAACGTGTACGACAGCGTGTTCCAGTTCCTGCCAATATCCCGCAACTTCGCACAGCCATTGAAGAGGAGGGGGACAACATTCCACAGGTCACAATCAACAGCCTGATCAACTCTATGCGAAGGAGATGTGTCGCACTGCATGAGGCAAATGGTGGTCACACCAGAGACTGACTGGTTTTCTGATCCACGCCCCTACCTTTTTTTGTAAGGTATCATTGACCAACAGATGGAAATCTGTATTCCCAGTCATGTGAAATCCATAGATTAGGGCCTAATGAATTTATTTCAATTGACTGATTTCCTTATATGAACTATAACTCAGTAACATCTTTGAAATTGTTGCATGTTGCGTTTTTTGTTCAGTATACAATAGCGCTCTCTGTTGGCTATGGCCATAATGACACCATAATGATTTTATTATAGGCTACCATATGGTGGAGAGAGGTAATTGAATTCAGAGGCTGTTTTGGCATCACTGGCTGTCTTTTTTTCCCACCTTTATTTAACCAGGTAAGCCAGTTGAGAACAAGTTCTCATTTACAACTGCGACCTGGCCAAGATAAAGCAAAGCAGTGCGATAAAAACAACAACAACACAGAATTACATATGGAATAAACAAAACGTACAGTCAATAACACAATAGAAAATCTATATACAGTGTGTGCAAATGTAGTAAGTTATGGAGGTAAGGCAATAAATAGGCCATCTTTATTCATACAAAATCACGTTGTATGAAAAGTGGAACACATTGCACATTTCCATAAACTCTCTCTATTCATTTATATTCTGTTTTTTGTTTATATTATTTTATAATCGTTTTTCTTTTTTTGGGGGGGGGGTATTTCGTTAAGCACTATGAAACGCATCCCCTGTACGAAATTTGCTCTATAAATAAAGTTACATTTGATTCAAAGGCATAAATTAATTTACGTGTTTTATGTAGGATGGGATGGGGCGTTTAGCCAAATGATTTGATGGTCATATCCAGCAAGACCTCAAAATAAAACCAATTGACTATGTCAGACTGTCGGTTTGGACAATAGTCCAAAAATACTTAGGCTACCGTAAGAAATAACGACGCGGAGGAAGGAAAAGGGCCGGGGCTGCCTGGTGAATGCATTAACTCCATGACACACAGTCAATTAAAAAAAAATTATAGTTATGACTTGGCATGCTCCATGTTATTTGAGACGAGTTAAAACTAAGGAGGTTGGGAACCAGCTGTCAACAATGATTACTTCCTAGCTCATATTTTCGTTTTTTTTTTTTTTTTTAGGGACATTTCGTGATTCTAGCCTGACAGTCCTCCTTCCTCTTCTTATACTTTATTTTTATTTTTCTTCTTCTTCCACGGTGTTTGCAGAACCAACGCTCTTCGAGTTCGAGGCAATTGTAAAGAGAATCGTTCCCCACAGCGAGCACTAGCTGGTCAGAGCACAAATAAAGAGAACAGAGGACGTGGGCGTGCCTCCTTGCCTTCCGTCGTTTCTTCTCCAGACTTCACACGGTGAACACGGTTGACTGCTCACCCTCCTGCAGGCTCTAAGCACGAGGGAATCACAGGCATCGGTCCGCCAAATGCATACATCAAAACAACAATTACCGGCTGAAGATAAATATACAGTCACTCACAGGCGTGTCGCCTGATCTATACAGCTATCGGTTTCGTTCAACGGGAAAAAATGGATTTTTCTGTGTCGTTTTGGGGAGGAGGTAAGCGAAAGTAGATACATGAGAGGAAGGGTAGCAGTCTGAATAGCAAGGAGGGTGTCTCCGAGAGAGAGAGGGAGGGAGGGAGAGAGAGAGAAAGAGAGTGACTGGTGCTGTCCTTTCAGAACCACGGAAAGCAGTCACCCCCGGCACAGCAGGCACCTTGCTGCCCGTGGATGTCTTAACCTGGTTCTACCCAAACCACCACAACAGGAGGAGAGTTGCGTTGGATTCGGATTTAAAAAAAGGAAAAACACAAATTTTATCATCTTCTTTACCTCTCGGATTTATACCACTATGAGTTGACGTCCATTGTTTATGGGAATCCATTGGCTACAATCATTTTGGATTTAAATGTTACCCTCCAGTAGGTCTGGTCGGTGATTGATTTCCACGACAGGTTGGAGAACCATTGGGGTTATCTGGCATCATCAGTGGGCATATGTGCTAAATTAGGCCTATACATTTATTCTTTGAGGATCTGTAGCCTGTAATAGCAGCAGCCTACTCTCTCCCCCCCTCCCCTGGTAATCCCGGGTGTGCATGTGTTGCACTTGCAAGCCTTCTCCCTCCCTCCCGTTGAGGCGTGCGGTGCTCGTAGAGTTGCCGTTGTGATGCCGGGAACTTGCTGGAGACATGCCTAAGGGACGCAATGGGCTTGAGCGATGAAAAGGATCGCATTGTGATAAACGTGGGAGGGATCAAACATCAGACATACCGCGGAACCCTGCGTACCCTGCCCGGCACCCGCTTATCCTGGCTCGCCGAACCCGACGCGCCTAGCCACTTCGACTGGGACGACAAACATGAGGAATTCTTCTTCGACCGCCACCCGGCTGTTTTCGCACATATCCTTAATTATTACCGGACAGGTAAACTGCACTGCCCTGCGGATGTCTGCGGACCACTGTATGAGGAGGAACTGGCCTTCTGGGGCATCGACGAGACGGACGTGGAGCCGTGCTGTTGGATGACCTATAGCCAGCATCGGGAGGCGGAAGAGGCGCTTGATAGTTTTGGTGGGGGGGCACTGCTCGACCTGACTGGTAACGATGATCCAGACCCGGAGGTTGCGGCCGACCAGGGGGACGGGGTTGGTGATGAGGCAGATGAGATGACGAGGAGGCTGGCGCAGGGGGACTCTCCAGACGCCAAGGCAGGGGGGCTTTGGGGCCGCTGGCAGAAACGCATGTGGGCTCTGTTTGAAGACCCCTACTCCTCTAAATATGCAAGGGTGAGTAGGAGAGAGATTTCTCTACATGTATATTTTCCTCTCCAGGTGATATGTTTTTAATGATGAATGAATGAGAGATTGACAGAGATGCAGATTGATAGTGTCTCCAGCCATGTAATGTGGCTAAGGTCTGTGTGAGAGTGACCTTGAGATGGTAGGCTAGTCCACTCCACAGGGAGCTCCACAGCAGGAAACTGTTTTAACAGTGAGGTAGGCAGGAAGAAATATTCACCAATGAATCCTCTGATTTGACAGATGGCATTTATAACCAGGCCAATAACGACTAGCCTACTTTAACCCCTACATGTCAGCAAACAGAGAAAGCTGTCTGAATCCTATTGTGACTCTTATATCCCTGCCACACAATTGAGCTGAGCCGAACCAAGCCAAGCTGAGCCGAACCAAGCCAAGCTGAGCCGAACCAAGCCAAGCTGAGCCGAACCAAGCCAAGCTGGCCTGGTTAAGGTTGGCACGATAGTGTGAAAAGGTACTACAGGTCTTTGGACCCAGAACCTCTTGGACATGAGACTACATGGTGTGTTGATTAAATGATGTCCGCAAGCAAACAGAGAAAAACGTGTCTGAATGAATACCATTATGAGCCCAGCAGGTCTTTGGGCTGAGACCTCCTGGACTAGCCTGGTGCCAGATCTGTCTGTGCTGTCTTGCTAAGTGTGACAATGGCCATAGAAGTTTTGCAAGACAGCGCCAACCAGCAGGCTACTCCTGGACATGAGAATAAAATACCTGAGTGGGGTGTGGTTAGAATACCTGGGAGGTGTGGCCTGGGGTGTTTAGCGTTCTATGTACCGGTGCGAGCGTGCGTTTTGAATTCCACCCACTGCTATTCTAACACACCATCTCCTCATACCTTTCCTGTCAGTCGTTCACTGTCCTATCTAATCAAAATTCAAATAATTAAAAACAAATAAATAAAGGAGTGGGACTGCCCCACTCCTAAAACATAATACAAATAATACCTGGGGTGTTGACAGTTTGAGAATACCTGGGGTGTTGACAGTTTTAGAATACCTAGGGTGTTGACAGTTTGAGAATACATGGGGTGTTGACAGTTTTAGAATACCTAGGGTGTTGACAGTTTGAGAATACCTGGGGTGTTGACAGTTTGAGAATACCTAGTTTTTTTTCAGTTTGAGAATACCTGGGATGTTGACAGTTTGAGAATACCTAGGATGTTGACAGTTTGAGAATACCTGGGGTGTTGTCAGCAGGGTTGGAGTCAATTCTGAATTTAGTTGTGAATTGCTCTTTAATTCCAATTAAAATATTGCATTTTAATTGAATTTTAATTGGCCACACCCCACAGGAATCAGAATTTGAATAGAATTTGAAATAAAGGAAGTAGAATTTGATTCAATGAAATTGAAATAGTTTATTTTTCAACACATCACCATAGTAATGTTTATTTTGATATCATGTATAGGTTACCACTACCACGTAGAATAAGGTTAAAACATTTCATTTTTAAAACTAATTCTCTTAAAACATTTTTAAGTAATTAAAGTGGTCTGGAAATATTCTAAGATCATGTTGTGGGTTGTCTACAATAATTAATAATCCCCTTAGTGTTTTAAAATATCAGAATGCATTTTCCAGAATGCATTAGATCAAATACTGCAGTATAGAGGGAATCTAACATCTCATGACAAATAAAAATACAGTGTGACACCTTTGAGTTATAATCAAACTAATATTTGAAATGGTATGTGTATTCTTTGCATTAATAAGTGGCATATGCTTTTGATAAAATATTTGTCAAATGATACTTTCATGTTTCATGTCTTAGTTTAATTGGTTTGAATTGCTTTGAATGAAATTATATTCCTTCAATTCAAATTCTATTACAATTCTGATTCCATTGTTTGAATTGAACTAAATTCTGAAATTCTGAATTGACCCCAACCCTGGTTGGCAATATGAGAATACTTGGGATGTTGGCAGTTTGGTTAGAATACCTGGGATGTTGACAGTTTGAGAATACCTGGGATGTTGACAGTTTGAGAATACCTGGGATGTTGACAGTTTGAGAATACCTGGGATGTTGACAGTTTGAGGATACCTGGGATGTTGACAGTTTGAGAATACCTGGGATGTTGACAGTTTGAGAATACCTGGGATGTTGACAGTTTGAGAATACATGGGATGTTGACAGTTTGGTTAGAATACCTGGGATGTTGACAGTTTGGTTAGAATACCTGTCTGGGTGGATGTTGGATATTGGTTAAACAGTTCAGTTCAGCCTATTTAGTGCACCAGATCTTTAGCACCACCAGCAGCAGTAGCCTGCCTAATGGCAGATCTCCAGACTGATACAGAACGCAAGTTGGGAGAGGTGACAGTCTTGGACCTGTTTTTTACGGGCAGGCTTCCCTTTGACCTGGCCCTGGTCCAATGCCCCTTGATGTCGATGATAATAAAACACGTTTGCACCTCTTGCTGCTCCTGCAGCTGTGTAACGTGGTGATTGGTCTAATTACAGGATTAAGGAGCCGGGCACACGGCCAATCAACATGCAGTTAACACTCTGATGGAATCACACACTATAAAAATAAGCGTTATTAAGGTCCAAATACAAAAACCCAGTTCAGGTCAGAAATACAGTAGATTATTAAGTGAGTAGCAGTTCATATTGAAATTGCTGGAGTTGTTGATTGATTGGTCATGCCTTACTGGCCGTTGTTGTGTGGTAGACAGGGGAGATGAGTTGATGAGTGATGATTATTAAACAGAGTGAAAGGAGCCTACACCACCCACACAATAACTACGCAGTTTCCATATTTCAGTGTGAAAGCCAATACATATATATTTTTTAAATGATAGGTGCAGTGAAATGTGTTGTTTTACAGGGTCAGCCATAGCAGTACAGCACCCCTGGAGCAAACTAGGGTTAAGTGCCTTGCTCAAGGGTACATGGACCGATTTATCACTGTGTCAGCTCAGGTATTCGAACTAGCGACCTTTCGGTTACTGGCCCAGCACTCGAACCGCCCATACATTTCAGTGTGAGCAAGACAAAACCTCAGTAGACTGAAGTTTGACAGAGCTTCACAGAGCACAGCATGTGGTTAATTAGATCAGTGTCTGTTAATTACAGACTGTAGTATTCACATCATAGTGGAACAGCCTCCTACCACTCATTTAGCAGACGCTCTTATCCAGAGCAACTAGGGTTAAGTGCCTTGCTCAAGGGCACATCAACAGATTCTTCACCTAGTCGGCTTGGGGATTCAAACCAGCGACCTTTCAGTTACTGGCCCAACGCTCTTAACCGCTAGGCTACCTGCCGCCTACCACTGTCTGCACTGTCACTCCTAGAGACATCAACAGCCTGGAATTAGCCAACCAGGACAAAATCATAGAAATATAATCTAGTCATTATCAAATAATTGTATTTCTATAGGCAAAACCTGAATGTTCAGTGAATGGCCTGGCAAATGCTGCTTTATAGCTGTCTCTCCCCAGGGGCATCAACAGGGATTAGCCAATTAGCAAACCAGGGCCAAACAAGCCGCAGTGATCATCACTATAGGCCAGAATCATGTTCATTGTATGTCCTGTCAAAGACAGCTAATGTAAGGGGGCTGCCTTATGCCTGTCACTCCCAGCTAATGTAAGGGGCTGCCTTATGCCTGTCACTCCCAGCTAATGTAAGGGGCTGCCTTATGCCTGTCACTCCCAGCTAATGTAAGGGGCTGCCTTATGCCTGTCACTCCCAGCTAATGTAAGGGGCTGCCTTATGCCTGTCACTCCCAGCTAATGTAAGGGGCTGCCTTATGCCTGTCACTCCCAGCTAATGTAAGGGGCTGCCTTATGCCTGTCACTCCCAGCTAATGTAAGGGGCTGCCTTATGCCTGTCACTCCCAGCTAATGTAAGGGGCTGCCTTATGCCTGTCACTCCCAGCTAATGTAAGGGGGCTGCCTTATGCCTGTCACTCCCAGCTAATGTAAGGGGCTGCCTTATGCCTGTCACTCCCAGCTAATGTAGGGGCTGCCTTATGCCTGTCACTCCCAGCTAATGTAGGGGCTGCCTTATGCCTGTCACTCCCAGCTAATGTAAGGGGGCTGCCTTATGCCTGTCACTCCCAGCTAATGTAAGGGGGCTGCCTTATGCCTGTCACTCCCAGCTAATGTAGGGGGCTGCCTTATGCCTGTCACTCCCAGCTAATGTAAGGGGCTGCCTTATGCCTGTCACTCCCAGCTAATGTAAGGGGGCTGCCTTATGCCTGTCACTCCTAGGAACATCAACAGGGATTAGCTAGACCGGGTAGTGTTCATTAGGGCATTCATGTTTTAAAACGGAAAACTAAAATGAGTATTTCCTATTGGACAAGTCCCAGGTAGATCCCTCCCCCTGTTTCAGTCTGTTTGCTTCCGTTTGGTGCCTAATGAACACGAGCCAGGCCAAAACCTCCCTTAGTGATCACCATCAAAGGCCAGAATGTTTACTGTATGACCTGGCAAAGATATACGGGCATGCCATGTGAGCTGCATGATATCAGGGTTGGATTCAATTCCATTTCAATTCAGTCAATTCAAAATCAAATCAAATCAAATGTATTGGTCACTTACACATGGTTAGCAGATGTTATTGCGAGTGTAGCGAAATGCTTGTGCTTCTAGTTCCGACAGTGCAGCAATATCTAGCAAGTAATAATTAACAGTTCCACAACAAATATCTAATACACACAAATCTAAGTAAAGGAATGGAATAAGAATATATAAATATATGGATGAGCAATGTCATTATCAGAGTGGCATAGTCTAAGATGCAATAGATAGTACAGAATACAGTATATACATATGAGATGGGTAATGCAAGATATGTAAACATTATTAAAGTGGCATTATTAAAGTGACTAGTGTTCCATGTATTAAAGTGGCCAGTGATTTTCAAGTCTGTATGTAGGCAGCAGCGCCTCTGTGCTAGTGATGTGTCATGACTTGCCCTCATGGGTTGAGGATCAAAGATTCCTGCTAGGCAAAGGTTTGAACACCCCCTTTCCTGGGGGCCAGTTTTATGACTTAACAGCCGGTCATTAACAGTTTGCAGAAAAGTACTCCTTTTGGTCTCTAGGGAATAAAGAATTTCCCTGTGAGACAAAGGAAGTCTTCCGCCAAGACTCCAACATCCAAAAGTGGATAATGAAACAATATTCCTATTTAAAAGAATGTGGGAAATGGTCAGTGGGGATCTAAAGAATAATCATGTCATATTGTTTATTATTTTGTGATGTCATTAAGGATGGTATCAAGTAATAAATGTAACTTGGAAAGTGTACATATTCTATCTATCAAGTTTACATCTAAATGTTGTAGAAAATATATGATTAAGTATGAGAGTATTTTGGTGAAGATAGGAATGTGATTTTAGTCTTCTAATGAGATAATAGTTTTTCATATAAACTATAATAATAATAATATGCCATTTAGCAGACGCTTTTATCCAATGCGACTTACAGTCATGTGTGCATACATTTTTACGTATGGGGGATCCCGGGGATCGAACCCACTACCCTGGCGTTACAAGCGCCATGCTCTACCAATTGAGCTACAGAGGACCACAACTATGCACAGTGACTAGCCACGCCCCGAGTGACATCAGAGATCGTGTAAACATGATGAAATGCCCCTTTTACCCGAGTGCATAAAAAGCCTTGAAAAACAAATCATCCTTTAGACCAGCAGATGTGAAGCGTGAGCCAAACGTTGCAAATGGTTGAATTTCTACAAGACCAAGAAGCGTGAAGCTGAAGCTACACGTTACAAAATGGTTAGACCAGAAAGACCAGAAAACGTGAGACGTTAGTCCACACGTTTGAAATGGAGAAACTCTGAAACTCTCAACCTCTACACGAGGTGAAGAAGAAGACAATGTACTAGACCTTATCATCTCAGTCTGCAGCTGGCATGTATAGTCGTCTAGAGGACTTTCACTAAAGACACGAGAGAGGAGAGGACAATCCCTCTCAGACAACCGCTGGTACATCTGAAGTATCTATTCTAACAGATCAACTCTATGAACTACAGGGTACGCTGAAGTATACGTTCTAACCACCACTACGACCAGAAACTCTACCAAGGACATTGGGATCTCTGGTGGGCAAACCAGAGTCCTACATCATCAACTCAACTATTTGAGGACAGCTACACGTAAATACATGTTGCATTTCTAATCTGAATTAGCGATTATTAGGGTGCATAAGTATTATGATTACTTTCCAAAGTAACTACGATAGTTTGAATCTCTGTCTCTCCCTTCCACTCTGACCCTGCTTCTACCCAAGCAGTCATGCGATTGTGTATGTGTATTTGTATTGTGTTATTATTTAGTTAGTTAGTAAATAAATCAATAAGCCAATTTGTGTATTGCTGATTAATCAATACGGTTAGGGTTCTTGCAGGTTCAAGGATTATGCGACGTTCAGAACGAGACTGATAAGAGGTAATTATTTAATAAGTGACTGTTATCGATATATATATAACATACAGTTGAAGTCGGAAGTTTACATACACCTTAGCCAAATACATTTAAACTCAGTTTTTCACAGTTCCTGACATTTAATCCTAGTAAAAATTCCCTGTTTTAGGTCAGTTAGGATCACCACATTTTTTTTAAGAATGTGAAATGTCAGAATAATAGTAGAGAGAATGATTTATTTCAGCTTTAATTTATTTCATCACATTCCCAGAGGGTCAGAAGTTACACTCAATTAGTATTTGGTAGCATTGCCTTTAAATTGTTTAACTTGGGTCAAACGTTTTGGGTAGCCTTCCACAAGCTTCCCACAATAAGTTGGGTGAATTTTGGCCCATTCCTGCTGACAGAGCTGGTGTAACTGAGTCAGGTTTGTAGGCCTCCTTGCTCCCACACGCCTTTTCAGTTCTGCCCACAAATGTTCTAAAGGATTGAGGTCAGGGCTTTGTGATGGCCACTCCAATACCTTGACTTTGTTGTCCTTAAGCCATTTTGCCACAACTTTGGAAGTATGCTTGGGGTCATTGTCCATTTGGAAGGACCCATTTGCGACCAAGCTTTAACTTCCTGACTGACGTCTTGAGATGTTGCTTCAATATATCCACATAATTTTCCTTCCTCATGATGCCATCTATTTTGTGAAGTGCACCAGTCCCTCCTGCAGCAAAGCACCCCCACAGCATGATGCTGCCACCCCCGTGCTTCACGGTTGGGATGGTGTTCTTCGGCTTGCAAGCGACCCCCTTTTTCCTCCAAACATAACGATGGTCATTATGGCCAAACAGTTCTATTTTTGTTTCATCAGACCAGAGGACATTTCTCCAAAAAGTACGATCTTTGTCCCCATGTGCAGTTGCAAACCGTAGTCTGGCTTTTTTATGGCGGTTATGGAGCAGTGGCTTCTTCCTTGCTGAGTGGCCTTTCAGGTTATGTCGATATAGGACTCGTTTTACTGTGGATATAGATACTTTTGTACCTGTTTGCTCCAGCATCTTCACAAGGTTATTCTGGGATTGATTTGCACTTTTCGCACCAAAGTACGTTCATCTCTAGGAGACAGAACGCGTCTCCTTCCTGAGCGGTATGGCGGCTGCGTGGTCCCATGGTGTTTATACTTGCGTACTATTGTTTGTACAGATGAACGTGGTACCTTCAAGGCGTTTGGAAATTGCTCCCAAGGATGAACCAGACTTGTGGAGGTCTACCATTTTTTTCTGAGGTCTTGGCTGATTTCTTTTGATTTTCCCATGATGTCAAGCAAAGAGGCACTGAGTTTGAAGGTAAGCCTTGAAATACATCCACAGGTACGCCTCAAATTAACTCAAATGATGTCAATTAGCCTATCAGAAGCTTCTAAAGCCATGACATCATTTTCTGGAATTTTCCAAGCTGTTTAAAGACACAGTCAACTTAGTGTATGTAAACTTCTGACCCACTGGAATTGTGATACAGTGAATTATAAGTGAAATAATCTGTCTGTAAACAATTGTTGGAAAAATTATTTGTGTCATGCACAAAGTAGATGTCCTAACCGACTTGCCAAAACTATAGTTTGTTAACAAGAAATTAGTGGAGTGGTTGAAAAACAAGTTTTAATGACTCCAACTTAAGTGTATGTAAACTTCCGATGGTAACTCATTAAACAACTTTTTCCGTGGTGCCCCAAATTCCTAATGAGTTAATTGTTACATGATTAATTTAATCGAGTGACAATTAAACATAGTTAGGTGATTCGATAAATAACAGTCATACATTAAAATAAGTCACGTCACGACAGATGGCTGTTTAACAGTCTGATGTTCTTGAGATAGAGGTTGTTTTTCAGTCTCTCGGTCACAGCTTTGATGCAATTCAGGTAGTAAACTGAAATTCCAATTCCAATTTCAATTCCAATATCAAGAGGTTTAGAGCTGAGCTTCGGTGGCTGTTGCAAAATAAATAAGGCTTGAGGCCGCAAGGGGCTGATATACGGTGCCTTCGGAAAGTTTTCATACCTTTTTACTTATTCCACATTTTTTTACGTTACAGACTTATTCAAAAATTTATAAAATATTTAAAAAACTCAGCAATCTACACATAATACCCCATAATGACAAAGCAAAAACAGGTTTTTAGACATTTTTACAAATGTATTACGAATAAAAAACATATTTACACAAGTATTCAGACCCTTTGCTCTGAGACTTGATGGAGTTGACAGTGCATGTCAGAGCAAATACCAAGCCATGAGGCCGAAGGAATTGTTCGTAGAGCTCCGAGACAGGATTGCAGCATTGAAGGTCCCCAAGAACACAGTGGCCTCCATCAATCTTAAATGGAAGAAGTTTGTAACCACCAAGACTCTTCCTAGAGCTGGCCGCCCGGCCAAACTGAGCAATCGGGTGAGATGGCCTTGGTCCAGAAAGGTGACCAAGAACTCGAAAAGTCACTCTGATAGAGCTCCAGAGTTCCTCTGTGGAGATGGGAGAACATTCCAGAAGGACAACCATCTCTGCAGCACTCCACCAATCAGGCCTTTATGGTAGTGGCCAGACGGAAGCCACTCCTCAGTAAAAGGCACATGACAGCCCGCTTGGAGTTTGCCAAAAGGCACCTAAAGACTCTCAGACCATGAGAAACAAGATTCTCTGGTCTGATGAAACGTTTGGCCTGAATGCCAAGTGTCACGTCTGGAGGAAACCTGGCACCATCCCTACGGTGAAGCATGGTGGTGGCAGCATCATGTTGTGGGGGTGTTTTTCAGCAGCAGGGACTGGGAGACTAGTCAGGATCGAGGCAAAGATGAACGGAACAAAGAATAGAGAGATCCTTGATGAAAGCCTGCTCCAAAGCGCTCAGGACCTCAGACTGGGGTGAAGGTTCACCTTCCAACTGGACAACGACCCTAAGCACACAGCCAAGACAACGCAGGAGTGGCTTCGAGACAAGTCTCTGAATGTCCTTGAGTGGCCCAGCCAGAGTCCAGACTTGAACCCGATCGAACATCTCTGGAGAGACCTGAAAATAGCTGTGCAGCAACGCTCCCCATCCAACCTGATAGAGCTTAAGAGGATCTGCAGAGAAGAATGGGAGAAACTCCCCAAATACAGGTGTGCCAAGCTTGCAGCGTCATACCCAAGAAGACTTGAGGCTGTAATTGCTGCCAAAGGTGCTTCAACAAAGTACTGAGTAAAGGGTTTGAATACTTACGTAAATGTGATACTTCTGTTTTTAATTTTTTATAAATGAGCAAAACAAAATATAAAAACCAATTTTTGCCTTCATTATGGGGTATTGTGTGTAGGTTGATGAGGGGAAAAAACTATTTCATCAATTTTAGAATAAGGCTGTAACCTAACAAAATGTGGAAAAAGTCAAGGGGTCTGAATACTTTTCCGAAGGCACTGTACGCTTTTGTACTCTGATTTATATACAAACAATAGTATAGTATGTTATATAGTAATATAACCCTATGTTGTTGCCTTATTTAGAAAGAACAAAAATGTCACCCCCTTTTTTGGGGGGGGTAATTGGTAGTTACAGTCTTGTCCCATCGCTGCAAGTTCCGTACGGACTCGGGAGCGGCGAAGGTCGAGAGCCATGCGTCCTCCGAAACACGACCCTGCCAAGCCGCACTGCTTCTTGACACACTGCTCGCTTAATCCGGAATCCAGCCGCACCAATGTGTTGGAGGAAACACCGTACAACTGGCGACCGTGTCAGCGTGCACTGCGCCCGGCCCGCCACAGGAGTCGCTAGAGCGCGATGGGACAAGGACATCCCGGCCGGCCAAACCTTCCCCTAACCCGGACGACGCTGGGCCAATTGTGTGCCGCCTCATGGGTCTCCCGGTCGTCTGCAACATAGACCGGGATCGAACCCGGGTCTGTAGTGATGCCTTAATGCAATGCTTATTTCTATTACAGCATGTTGGATGACTGTCATTCATATTCCATTCACCCAGCTCAATGTAACATCAATAGGTTTAGGCTACTACATGATACTCTAAATGTCCCTGTACCCATCATGAGGTTGCTACAACCTAGCCCATGAATGAAAGTTTACAACGTAGGTGCGCACAGGTTGAGAGAAAGATTTTAGGTGACAGACACTCACATGGACAGACAGTGACATATTCAATACAGCCTTGCACACTCTTGCCTGCATCAAGCTGATCTAGTGTGTAATCATTAGTTAATCAACAGTTGCAAACGATAGTTTCTATTGGACAAATTCAGGTATGTTTATCCCCGTTTCATTCCGTTTGCTTCCGTTTAAGAAATGTTTTTCAGCAGAATGGGCGGAATGAATACACCCCGGATCAAGCGCCAACACAGTTCACTTTCATAGCAGCCACATTGTATTCCTTCTCGCATCTACGAGGTCTCCCCATCGCCCCTTTTCCCTTCGTTTGTGGACTTCAATGCACAACACATCAGCTGTATGTGACCAGGCGAAAAAACCATTCGAAGCTAAACCATTTCATAACCACTACACACAGCCTACATAGTTGTCACCATATTAGCTAAAGTAACGTCCTAGTCAGCATAGCTAATATAACTAATGCGTTAGTAAACCCGCTACAATCATGCAGTAACGTTACATTGTATAGTCAGTAAGCAGTTACACCGGCGGGCCTCTGTGGCAATAAATTAGTAAAACCAAAAGCTTACCTTGACTTGGAAGAGTTCCAGTGTTGTGTTGGATAGTCATAGCCAGCTAGCTAACATAGCATATCTTTGTTTGAGCCGGGTGTTTGAGTAGGCTAAACTAGCTAGCTGCATTTGCTAGCTAAGTAAGTTAACCTGAAAGTAAAAATAAAAAAGACAATCTCTCTATCTCTCTCTTGCTTGTCCTTCATTTTTGAAGAAATTAATTTGTTCAAAACTGTTCGACTATTGTCTTTCTCTCTCTTTGAGACAACTACACACCATATTTTATGCACTGCAGTGCTAGCTATCTGTAGCTTATGCTTTCAGTACTAGATTCATTCTCTGATCCTTTGATTGGGTGGACAAAATGTCAGTTCATGCTGCAAGAGCTCTGATAGGTTGGAGGACGTCCTCCGGACGCTGTCATAATTACTGTGTAAGTCTATGGAAGTGGATGAGAACCATGAGCCTCCTAGTTTTCTATTGAAGTCTATGTACCCAGAGGAGGACAGAAGCTAGCTGTCCTCCGGCTACACCATGGTGCTACCCTACAGAGTGCTGTTGAGGCTACTGTAGACCTTCATTGCAAAACAGTGTTTTTTTTAAATCAATTATTTGTTGACATGTGACTATATTTAGTGTAGTTTTATCTAAGAAGGATAACTTTTTTAATATTTTACAGTTTTGATTTTTATGAAATTCACTGAGGATGGTGGTCCTCCCCTTCCTCCTCCGAGGAGCCTCCACTGGTTGCCTGCGAGCTGATAAACTAAACTATGTCAGAAGGGTCAGAGCTGATCCTCTGTGTCTGTGGCAGGAGGACATTACTGGGAATGAGGGGCTGTGTTGCAAATGGCACCCTATTCCTTATATAGTGTACCACTTTTTAACAGAGTCCTGGTCAAAAGTAGTGCACTATATAGGGAATAGGGTGCCATTAGGGACGTAACTGAAGTGTGCTAACATGAAAGAGACTGTGATGAAAGAAGCCTTGATCTCATTGGAAGCACTGAAAGTGTTACAGATGATGCTGTACTGTGTTCACTGTCAAGCAACAGGCAGCATGGCCTGTTTCAAAACTACAAATAGTGATTTATGGTATTAATTGAAACAGCCTTTGAACAGCAGTAAACAGTCCTTTGAACAGCAAAGTCCTTTGAAGAGTGATTTGTCAAAACAAAGCAGCCCAAGGGAAACTTTTTAGAAAATCCACCTTCGTGCCAAGTCTCCCAAGTCTCTTAACAAAAGGCTTCTAATGGTTTGTTTCTGTGTGGCTGACTGTTTTAGGGTTGAAATTGTATTTTTATCTCTTGGGGGGTGGCCGACATCAATATTTAGGGCCACATTGATTTTTGAGTTCTTATGGTGGACCTGGCTGATTTGTTTCAGTTATGATGGTGGACCTGGCTGATTTGTTTCAGTAATGATTGTGGACCTGGCTGATTTGTAATGTGAACCCTGCATGACTGTTTGTGATGGATAACAACGAATCAGACAGAATGGAATGGATGTCCAGAAGACTCCGTCTAACTAGGATTGTGTCCCAAATAGCAGCCTATTCCCTATATAGTGCACTGCTTTTGACCAGAGCCCACAGGGTGCCGTTTGGAACGCATCCTAGGCCTACCGCTCGGTTCCATCTGGTCCATCTACAGAAGAGAAACAGACACAGAAGCTGTAGAGACGTTTCTTTCAGAGGTGTGTGTGTGTGTGTGTGTGTGTGTGTGTGTGTGTGTGTGTGTGTGTGTGTGTGTGTGTGTGTGTGTGTGTGTGTGTGTGTGATGAATGGTTGATGTTGATGGGTTCTCCTGATTAATAGATGCGGTGCTGCTTCCTAACCCCATAAGCAGAGAAATATAATGACTGGAACTGACAAACCCCATCAGACCAAGGCAATTTGACTGGAACACTCGTGCGTCCCAAATGGCATCCTATTCACTTACTAGGGCCCGATTCCGACCCGAGATAAGCGCGCATAAATGGAACCTAATTCCCTTTTTATGCACTTTTCTATCTATGCGTATTCTGACCTTCCAATTTAAGCATGAGAATAGCATGCTATTCACCCACTATTCGTTTGGGGTGGAGATCTAATAAATGAAGGTGGTGGAGGTGTGTCTACAGATATGCCGTATTCTGACCTTGAATTGATTCCATCATAATTCCACCACCTTTACGAGCGATGAAACAAGGAATAAAATGGAGCGAACTTGCCGGTTCCAAGTGGGAAAAGCATCTCCTTAATTTTTTCCCGATATAAATAACGGCATTTCCGTGCACTGTACTTTTATATATTGATAAGAGCTATTGATAAGTGCTAAGTAAATTAGTCATACGTTTGGAGAAGGGGGTTGTAAATAAAATACAAAATTGTTTTAGATAATTTTTCCTTATGATCCCTGGAGACGAATGTGAAACCAGTCATATGGAAGCAAACAAAAATTTATATCAACATGACATGTATTGCGGCCCCTTTTACACAGTAAAGTAGACCATAAATAGCTTTGCCGTTATTCAGAATTGTAATTTTGTGCCCTCATAATTTGCGTGGAAGATATTTGGAGACCCAAGCTATAGGCTTCTGTAGGGCTGAACCTGCCGAGTTCATGTATGCGCTTTAGAATGTTTTAATTACATGCCCGGGCTTTTCTCCGTTTTATTTTACAATTTGTATCATGTTAAATATTAGCCACTATCGGGAGCCACCGTGAGTAATACCCACATACATGTAGAACTGTCACCGTAGTGTTAGTTTTCTTCAATTTGTAGCCTACATTTTGCATCATTCCATTCCATTCCGTTTATCTTTCTCCTGTCACGTCTTTGTAGTTGTTCCTTTAGCATTAGTGGATCATATTAGGCTAACGTTGTGCAATAATTTAGGACATTATGGAACTCAGACCACACGTAGCAGGTTAAACCTGGAGCCTGGCTCACGGTTCACGACGACTGGACCGTTGTCATACAGTTCCATGATTAGTGAGGATCAGGGTAGATTTATAAGACTATTGTTCAACCCCTATTGTACACTTTTTACCACCTTCCAATATTTCATGGATTTAACTTGACTATGACAACTTTCAGGATGTTTTTTTGATTCATCGATATATTTAGTGCATAAAGGCTCTCCAAACCTTTTTTTTAAATGATCCATACACACTTTCCTAACCCTAAAATTTGCCTAAATAATCTAGAAAATCTGATTATTTAAAAAATCTACCATCTAGTGCTGAAACTGAGACGAATATGCATATATTTAGATGGCTTTCTTTCATTGATCCATAATATTCTGAACCCGTTCTCTCTATATATTCTAGTGAGTCTGTCGACAAAATTCTAATTAAAGGTACACCGTATTTAAAGGGATGGCTTTAGATAAATGTACTGAAAACCCTAATGAATGAAAACTCCACAAGAAAATATCTTGGCCAGCAAGTGGGTGGGTTTTCAGAGGTTGAATTAAATGTATTCAGCGCGTGCAAGGGAACCACGCCTGCAAAGCCAGTTACGCACCTTCATAAGGTAAGTCTGAATACCAACTACTGAGTAGGAAAGGCATGCGTGGAAAAGGCGTGCGTAGGAACAGCCTACATTTCCTATAGTGAACTACTTTTGACCAGCACTCTATGGGCTCTGGTCAAGAGTAGTGCACTATATAGGGAATAGGGTGCCATTTGGGATGCATCCACTATTGTATTTCTATGTCTATCAGCTGTTTAAGTGAAGCATGGTACTCAGGCTATAGTGATGTAAACCATCCATGGTACTCAGGCTATAGTGACGTAAACCATCCCATGGTACTCAGGCTATAGTGATGTAAACCATCCATGGTACTCAGGCTATAGTGACGTAAACCATCCCATGGTACTCAGGCTATAGTGACGTAAACCATCCATGGTACTCAGGCTATAGTGACGTAAACCATCCCATGGTACTCAGGCTATAGTGATGTAAACCATCCATGGTACTCAGGCTATAGTGACGTAAACCATCCCATGGTACTCAGGCTATAGTGATGTAAACCATCCATGGTACTCAGGCTATAGTGACGTAAACCATCCATGGTACTCAGGCTATAGTGATGTAAACCATCCATGGTACTCAGGCTATAGTGATGTAAACCATCCATGGTACTCAGGCTATAGTGACGTAAACCATCCCATGGTACTCAGGCTATAGTGATGTAAACCATCCATGGTACTCAGGCTATAGTGACGTAAACCATCCATGGTACTCAGGCTATAGTGATGTAAACCATCCATGGTACTCAGGCTATAGTGATGTAAACCATCCATGGTACTCAGGCTATAGGGACGTAAACCATCCCATGGTACTCAGGCTATAGTGATGTAAACCATCCATGGTACTCAGACTATAGTGACGTAAACCATCCCATGGTACTCAGGCTATAGTGACGTAAACCATCCATGGTACTCAGGCTATAGTGACGTAAACCATCCCATGGTACTCAGGCTATAGTGATGTAAACCATCCATGGTACTCAGGCTATAGTGACGTAAACCATCCATGGTACTCAGGCTATAGTGACGTAAACCATCCCATGGTACTCAGGCTATAGTGACGTAAACCATCCCATGGTACTCAGGCTATAGTGACGTAAACCATCCCATGGTACTCAGGCTATAGTGATGTAAACCATCCCATGGTACTCAAGGCTATAGTGACGTAAACCATCCATGGTACTCAGGCTATAGTGACGTAAACCATCCCATGGTACTCAGGCTATAGTGATGTAAACCATCCATGGTATTCAGGCTATAGTGACGTAAACCATCCCATGGTACTCAGGCTATAGTGACGTAAACCATCCATGGTACTCAGGCTATAGTGACGTAAACTATCCCATGGTACTCAGGCTATAGTGACGTAAACCATCTATGGTACTCAGGCTATAGTGATGTAAACCATCCATGGTACTCAGGCTATAGTGATGTAAACCATCCATGGTACTCAGGCTATAGTGACGTAAACCATCCATGGTACTCAGGCTATAGTGACGTAAACCATCCCATGGTACTCAGGCTATAGTGACGTAAACCATCCATGGTACTCAGGCTATAGTGACGTAAACCATCCCATGGTACTCAGGCTATAGTGACGTAAACAATCCCATGGTACTCAGGCTATAGTGATGTAAACCATCCATGGTACTCAGGCTATAGTGATGTAAACCATCCCATGGTACTCAGGCTATAGTGACGTAAACCATCCATGGTACTCAGGCTATAGTGACGTAAACCATCCCATGGCACTCAGGCTATAGTGACGTAAACCATCCATGGTACTCAGGCTATAGTGACGTAAACCATCCATGGTACTCAGGCTATAGTGACGTAAACCATCCCATGGTACTCAGGCTATAGTGACGTAAACCATCCCATGGTACTCAGGCTATAGTGACGTAAACCATCCATGGTACTCAGGCTATAGTGACGTAAACCATCCCATGGTACTCAGGCTATAGTGACGTAAACCATCCCATGGTACTCAGGCTATAGTGACGTAAACCATCCCATGGTACTCAGGCTATAGTGACGTAAACCATCCCATGGTACTCAGGCTATAGTGATGTAAACCATCCATGGTACTCAGGCTATAGTGATGTAAACCATCCATGGTACTCAGGCTATAGTGACGTAAACCATCCCATGGTACTCAGGCTATAGTGACGTAAACCATCCATGGTACTCAGGCTATAGTGACGTAAACTATCCCATGGTACTCAGGCTATAGTGACGTAAACCATCCTATGGTACTCAGGCTATAGTGATGTAAACCATCCATGGTACTCAGGCTATAGTGATGTAAACCATCCATGGTACTCAGGCTATAGTGACGTAAACCATCCATGGTACTCAGCCTATAGTGACGTAAACCATCCCATGGTACTCAGGCTATAGTGACGTAAACCATCCATGGTACTCAGGCTATAGTGACGTAAACCATCCCATGGTACTCAGGCTATAGTGATGTAAACCATCCATGGTACTCAGGCTATAGTGACGTAAACCATCCCATGGTACTCAGGCTATAGTGATGTAAACCATCCCATGGTACTCAGGCTATAGTGACGTAAACCATCCATGGTACTCAGGCTATAGTGACGTAAACCATCCCATGGTACTCAGGCTATAGTGATGTAAACCATCCATGGTACTCAGTATAGGCTATAGTGATGTAAACCATCCCATGGTACTCAGGCTATAGTGACGTAAACCATCCCATGGTACTCAGGCTATAGTGATGTAAACCATCCATGGTACTCAGGCTATAGTGATGTAAACCATCCATGGTACTCAGGCTATAGTGACATAAACATTGATGTATATAAACCCTAGATTGACAATGCTGTGTATTGGTCATTGAGAGGCTTTGAAGCCACCGGTCGGCCATATTGTCTCTCCCCAGTAGGAGCAGTTTTCCATAAGAATGAATGGAATTCTACAGTATTTCAATTAAATGTTTCAAGGACTAAATGACATGCATTTAATTTTTTTTGTTGTTATAGTGGGGACAGTACCATTATTACTCTCTAAAATAAATACTTTAAGGAAAATTATATATATTTATATATTTTTTTGTTATGTTTAGCTAACATTATATCATTAAAATATACGCATTAAGGTGTCTGTAATAGAAAAAAATTGTCAAAAACGAATGTAGACATGAAAAAATATACCAAAATGGCTGCGCGGTGGCTTCATCCAGGGCTTATATACATCATTTGATGTAAACGATCCATGGTATTTACTGATAGTGACCGTATGCTAAAGTTAAGCGGGTGATTTGCATGGTATTTACTGATAGTGACCGTATGCTAAAGTTAAGCGGGTGATTTGCATGGTATTTACTGATAGTGACCGTATGCTAAAGTTAAGCGGGTGATTTGCATGGTATTTACTGTGTGTTAATATGCAAAATGTGACTCATTTTCAGTAGCATTTTTATAGTACCTAGTGAATGACCTTATGCTAAAGACAAGGGGGTAATTTGCATGTTATTCTCTGTACTGTATGTAATGCTAATTGTCAGGGTCTGATGACTGTGCGTGTGTTGCATTTACTCCCTGGAGTATGAAGCAGCACTCAGCTTCACTCATACCCTGACTTGTCTCACTTAGCAACACACACACACACACACACACACACACACACACACACACACACACACACACACACACACACACACACACACACACACACACACACACACACACACACACACACACACACACACACACACACACACACACACACACACACACACACACACACACACACACACACACACACACAAAACCCTCCCAGATGTATCATTAATTCCATTAGTCAGCCCTTAACCAAGAGTGCATTTATTTTTAATAAAAAAAGTAAAATAAAACAACAACAAAAAATTGTTGAGAAAAAAAAGAGCAGAAGTAAAATAAAATAACAGTAGTGAGGCTATATATACAGGGGGGTACCGGTGCAGAGTCAATGTGCGGGGGCACCGGCTAGTTGAGGTAGTTGAAGTAATATGTACATGTGGGTAGAGTTAAAGTGACTATGCATAAATAATTAACAGAGTAGCAGCAGCGTAAAAAGATGGGGTGGGGGGTGGGGGTGGGGGGCAGTGCAAATAGTCCGGGTAGCCATGATTAGCTGATCGGGAGTCTTATGGCTTGGGGGTAGAAGCTGTTGAGAAGTCTTTTGGACCTAGACTTGGCTCTCCGGTACCGCTTGCCGTGCGGAAGTAGAGAGAACAGTCTATGACTAGGGTGGCTGGAGTCTTTGACAATTTTGAGGGCCTTCCTCTGACACCGCCTGGTATAGAGGTCCTGGATGGCAGGAAGCTTGGCCCCAGTGATGTACTGGGCCGTACGCACTACCCTCTGTAGTGCCTTGCGGTCGGAGGCCAAGCAGTTGCCATACCAGGCGGTGATGCAACCAGTCAGGATGCTCTCGATGGTGCAGCTGTATAATTTTTTGAGGATCTTGGGACCCATGCCAAATCTTTTCAGTCTCCTGAAGGGGAATAGGCTTTGTCGTGCCCTCTTCACGACTGTCTTCGTGTGTTTGGACCATGATAGTTCGTTGGTGATGTGGACACCAAGGAACTTGAAGCTCTCAACCTGTTCCACTACAGCCCCGTCGGTGAGAATGGGGGGCGTGCTCAGTCCACTTTTTTTCCCCCTGTAGTCCACAATCATCTCCTTTGTCTTGGTCACGTTGAGGGAGAGGTTGTTAAAGTTAAGCGGGTGATTTGCATGGTATTTACTGTAAGTGACCGTATGCTAAAGTTAAGCGGGTGATTTGCATGGTATTTACTGTGTGTTAATATGCAAAATGTGACTCATTTTCAGTAGCATTTTTATAGTACCTAGTGAATGACCTTATGCTAAAGACAAGGGGGTAATTTGCATGTTATTCTCTGTACTGTATGTAATGCTAATTGTCAGGGTCTGATGACTGTGCGTGTGTTGCATTTACTCCCTGGAGTATGAAGCAGCACTCAGCTTCACTCATACCCTGACTTGTCTCACTTAGCAACACACACACACACACACACACACACACACACACACACACACACACACACACACACACACACACACACACACACACACACACACACACACACACACACACACACAACCCTCCCAGATGTATCATTAATTCCATTAGTCTGCCTGGTTGAAGCATAGACATATCTATCTCTATGGGTACCAGGTTTGGGTTCAGTTACTATCTGAAATCTTTCAAAGACTTTGAGTGTTTTAGCCTGTCTGGCGTGGCAGATGGGAGAGGTTAATGACTATTCTAGTAGTTCCATATGTTACAGGCTTTGGTTTTTACCATTTTTAAAAGTTTTTTTTGTTTGGACTTTAGCACGTATAGCTCCTTATCACGTAGGGACGCACTGATTGGTGTCACCTCGTTAGTCAGTATGTGTTACAGCTGTGCTGGTTGCCATCTCATTAGTGGGAAGGTGTTACATCTTTCGTTGCCCTATTTTGATTTCTAGAAAAAACATTCCCTTTTGATTTAATTTTGTTCCACTTTGTGGTTTTGCTTCTTGTCTTTCAGTTTTGATGTGGGGGTCTATTGTGTTTGCCTCCTCTGGCGTCTTTTAGGTAACAGTTGTTGTTGCTAGTCAACTTTCAGTGGACACCCCCACGAGTGTCTTTCAGAACCCCTCCTAAAACCCTGTCTATTTCGTTTTGGTTGTTGCCAATGACTCTTTGTTAGTTCCTCCTTCTGTTTGAGTGCCATTATTTGGTGTTCTTGCTGGGGAACGTAACAATGGGGGCTCGTCCGGGATCTTGTTTCCCATGAGTATGGTAGTCGCTCTAATCACCTACTCTGAAGCTCTGCTGTGTCCAGGTATTTGAGTGTTCAGAATACACTTTTGTGGTAGAGTTTCTGTCACTGACATCCACCCTGAGGGGTTATAAGATTGGGAGAATAATTTTTGAAAGTTCCATATGCACAGGCTAATTATCACACAGGCTAATTATCACACAGGCTAATAAAATAAAGCCAGGGACTTTAAGTTGGAAACATTTGTGGAAGAACTCTACATGGGAGATGCTAGATAAATGTACGAAGGTGAATCTGCTCGTCATTGCAAAGCATAATGACATCAAGGTGGCGATCCAAAAGCAGTAGTCAAAGAGTTGATCGGAACTGCTCTGGTGGAGGAGGAAATCCTTCCAGAGAGGGAGGATGATGAAAAGGGTCCTACGGGAAGTAGGGCGAGTCCTGTAGACGTGCAACTGCCAGAGGTAGAACTAAAGGCAAAAATGGGAACAACAGACATGAGAGCTCGAGCACAAGGAAAGGGAACAGGAATGTGAGCATGCCATTCGATTGAGAGATAGATCTGGAAGCACTTCGAATCCAGTCTGGCCATCCTGCACTCTCAACAGAGTTTGATCTTGGTCGGAACAGCCGACTTGTACCGCCTGTCAGTGAAAGGCGCAGGAGAAGATGGCTTCCGTTTTACTGCTACTGCTACTACTGCTGCTACCACTAACTACTACTACTACTACTACAGAAGATGGCTTCCGTTTTACAGCCCTCTAACCAACTATTGTACTATTATGTGTTTTTTTTGTAATTTATTCTGTAAATAAAGGTTTCTGCCACCGTCTCTTATGACCAAAAAGAGCTTCTGGATATCAGGACAGCGATTACTCACCTCGTATTGGACAAATATTTTTTCTTCAACGAGTCGGACGCGAAGGATATTCTACAGACACCCGACAAGGCCCAAATCCCAGTGATTCGCATGAGAAAGAGACAGAGATATCGTGGACGTAGGTCGGGGTGCCTTGTAAGGAACCGACAGCGAGCGAGTATACCTACGAACGGGACGTTAAAAACTGTAATATCTTATGTTTCACCGAGTCGTGGCTGAACGACGATATGGATAGCATATAGCTGGCGGGATATATGCTACATCGGCAGGATAGAACTGCTGACTCCGGTAAGACAAGAGTT
Source organism: Coregonus sp. 'balchen' (assembly GCA_902810595.1). NCBI lineage: Eukaryota > Metazoa > Chordata > Actinopteri > Salmoniformes > Salmonidae > Coregonus > Coregonus sp. 'balchen'. The sequence continues at coordinate 20,031,654 of LR778278.1, read as the reverse complement.
GGCGGTCTGTGTATATTTGTAAACAACAGCTGGTGCATAAAATCTAATACTAAGGAAGTCTCGAGGTTTTGCTCGCCTGAGGTAGAGCATCTCATGATAAGCTGTAGACCACACTATATACCAAGAGGGTTTTCATCTATATTTTTTGTAGCTGTCTATTTACCACCACAAACCGATGCTGGCACTAACATTGCACTCAATGAGATGTATAAGGCCATAAGTAAACAGGAAAACGCTCATCCAGAGGAAGCGCTCCTAGTGGCCGGGGACTATAATGCAAGGAAACTCAAATCCGTTCTACCTCATTTCTACCAGCATTAAATGTGCAACCAGTGGAAAAAAACTCCAGACCACTGTTCCAGGGATTCTTCCCAGACAGTCTTGAAGATGGCACGACAAAGGCTATTTCCCCTCAGGAGACTGAAAAGATTTGGCATGGGTCCTCAGATCTTCAAAAAGTTATACAGCTGCACCATCGAGAGCATCCTGACTGGTTGCATCACCGCCTGGTATGGCAACTGCTCGGCCTCCGACCGCAAGGCACTACAGAGGGTAGTGTGTACGGCTCAGTACATCACTGGGGCCAAGCTTCCTGCCATCCAGGACCTCTATACCAGTCAGTATCAGAGGAAGGCCCTAAGAATTGCCAAAGACTCCAGCCACCCTAGTCATAGACTGTTCTCTCTGCTACCGCACGGCAAGCGGTACCGGAGCGCCAAGTCTAGGTCCAAAAGGTTTCTTAACAGCTTCTACCCCCAAGCCATAAGACTCCTGAACAGCTAATCATGGCTACCCGGACTATTTGCATGCATTGCCCCACCACCCCACCCCCAGCCCCTCTTTTACGCTGCTGCTACTCTGTTTATTATCTATGCATAGTCAGTTTAACTCTACCCACATGTACATATTACCTCAATTACCTTGACTAACCGGTGCCCCCGCACATTGACTCTGTACCGGTACCCCCTGTATATAGCCTCCCTACTGTTATTTTATTTTACTGCTGCTCTTTAATGATTAGCTATTTTAATTTTTTTTACTTAGCTATTTTTTACTTAACACTTTTTTTTTTTAAGTAAGCATTTCACTGTTGTATTCGGCGCATGTGGCAAATAAAATTGGATTTTATTTCTATTTTACTCTGTTTGAGTGGATTGTGACATTCCTAAAATGGCCGAGAGATGCCATATCTCTAAAATGGCCGCTGCTCCTCCATAGTGTTCTTGTGGGGAAAAGCTCAGAAAGTGTTTGCTGCTTTGTCTCTTAACCAGAGTTCAGATTATGACACTGTTAAAGCTGCTATCCTTCGGGCTTACGAGCTGGTCCCAGAGGCATACAGACAACAGTTCCCTAAATTACGAAAATACAGAATAACAAAGCCATGTTCAGTTCGCAAGGGAACAAGCATGTCTTTTTGATCGGTGGTGTGTTTCTCAAGAGGTCAAGGACCTTGAGGATTTAAAGACTTCTAGAGCAGTTCAAGAATTGCCTTCGTGAAAGGGTTGCGACCTACAGTTATGAGCAAAAGGATCTCACTCTTGAGAAAAGCTGCAGTTCTTGCAGATTAGTTTGTGTTGACACATAAAACTACCTTCACAAACAAAGCACCCAGTAGTTCTCCCTACGCAAAAAGCAACCCAGAGAAGTCAGCTCCTACTGCGAGGTTTCAGTCCATTTCTACAGTGCCCAAAGATAAAGATCGGCACAAAACTGTTTTTTTTTCCGTATCCGCCAGTTTAACTCTCTGGTTGGGACTGGTGTATCTCCTAAACAAGATTTTGGATCAGATGTGTATGAACCCTTTGTTTTCAGATGGGTTAGTGTCTCTGCAGAGTGGTGATGCTGTTAAACACCCGGTGAAGATACTGGGAGACACTGGGGCAGCCCAGTTCTTCATGTTTTTGCCGTTGTCTGACACTTCAGCAACTGGTTACAGTGTGTTAGTAGAAGGCGTGGAGATGGGGTTGCATGGAAGTTCCTTTGTATAATGTGGAACTCTAGTCTGATCTTATTTCTGGTTCCGTTGTCATGGCAGCGAGGCCTAGCCTTCCGGTGAATGATTTGACTGGAGGGAAGGTCGTGCCAAATCCTGTCGTTTGTAAGGAATCCAGAGTAGAGGATCCTGATGGGGTTATCAGAAAAGTACCCTAGTGTGTTCCCACAGTGTGCCGTTACATGTGCTATGTCTAAGAAAGTTGCCAGGAGCAAGTCTAGTGTTGAGGAGGATGTCAGTGATCCCACCATGGTCGATCTGTCTTAAGACGTTTATGTGTGATCCTGATTTCGGTAAACATCCTGAGTTGACCTCTCCTTTGAAAACCCCAAAGGTGAGCGAGTTTGTAGGACCGCTGAAGGAAGAGAAGGTCCCTACAGTTGACACTTTGATGTCTAGGAATCAGCTAATTGCTGAACAGAGATACATCCAGAGGAGGAGTTTCATGAAGTTCGTGTAGGTTGCTTTGAGAGAGATGGTGTTCTGATGAGGGGAATGGCGTTCCCTGCGGCACTTCTGGGCAAGACGATTGGCCCAGTGTATCTGAAATTGACGTTCCAGTTACACTTCGACAAGAGATACTGAGGTTGGCTCACGATGGTAGTGCGGCAGGCCATTCTTTGGGTCAACAAGACGTACGACCGTATCTTGAATAACTTCTTCCGGCCTGGTCTGAAAACAAGATGTTGTGGCTTACTGTAAAGCCTGTTGCGTTTGCCAGCGGACGGCTAAACCAAATCAACCTTTGCACCCTATTACTGCGTATTTAGGAACCTTTCAGCAGGGTTCTGGTGGCTTGTGTTGGTCATTTGCCCAAAGCCAAGAGTGGTAACCAGTTTCTCTTGACCATCACGTGTGCTGCCACTCATTTCTCTGAGGCCATTCCACTGAGGAAAATCACGGCCTCCCAGTATTGTCAAGGCCATGGTGAAATTATTTTCAACGTTTGGACTTCTGCGGGTAGTGCAGTCGGACCACGGTTCGGATTTCATGTCAAAGGTCTTCCAAGTGCTACAACAGTTGGGTGTAACCCACTGCCCCTCCAGTGCCTACTTCCCAGAGTCTCAAGGTGCTCTTGAGAGATTTCATCAGACTTTGAAGTCTATGTTGAGAGTTTACTGCTTTGAGTTTGAGAGAGACTGGAATGAAGGGGTCTTGTGCTGTTTGCAGTGCGTGAGGTTGTTCAGGAATCTCTCAGTTTTAGTCCGAATGAGCTCGTGTTTGGACATCATGTCAGAGGTCCTTTGAGCTTGCTGAGAGAGAGGTTGTTGTTGGAGGGCGACACCTTAAACACAAAAACAAATCTGTTGTTAGTGCTTTTCGATACAGATTGCACCGCGCCGGTGAGTTTGCCAGTGAGAATCTGGAGAGGGTGCAAATGAAAATGAACGTTTGGTACAATCGAAAGGCCCGAGACTGCACTTTCGATGTAGGTGACCAAGTCCTGGTTTTATTGCCCGTTCTGGGGTCACCGTTGCAGGCTCGCTTTTCAGGCTCTTACCCCCATAGTGAAAAAGATTGCTAATCTGGATTACATCATCGGCACACCGGAGTGCAGGAGAGAATCCTGGTTGTGTCATGTCAACATGTTGAAACCATACTTCACCCGCTACGATCGGGCGGCGAACACGGTGGAAACCATAGTGATGTTCTGCCTGTGGATACTGCTGTCACCGTTGACTATAGTCTTCCTCTAGAGCATGAGGAAAGCCCAATACACCCTGTGCCGGTTGGACAGTTGAGTAACCTGAGTAACCTGCTTGGGCCAAGAAACACGAGCAATGGACATTAGACCGGTGGAAATGTGTCCTTTGGTCTGATGAGTCCAAATTTGAGATTTTGTGAGACGCGGTGTGGGTGAACGGATGATCTCCGCATGTGTGGTTCCCACCGTGAAGCATGGAGGAGGAGGTGTGATTGTGCTTTGCTGGTGACACTGTCTGTGATTTATTTAGAATTCAAGGCACACTTAACCAGCATGGCTACCACAGCATTCTGCAGCGGTACGCCATCCCATCTGGTTTGCGCTTAGTGGGACTATCATTTGTTTTTCAACAGGACCATGACCCAACACACTTCCAGGCTGTGTAAGGGCTATTTGACCAAGAAGGAGAGTGATGGAGTGCTGCATCAGATGTCCTGGCCTCCACAATCACCCCACCTCAACCCAATTGAGATGGTTTGAGTCGAACCGCAGAGTGAAGGAAAAGCAGCCAACAAGTGCTCAGCATATGTGGGAACTCCTTCAAGACTGTTGGGAAAGCATTCCAGGTGAAGCTGGTTGAGAGAATGCCAAGAGTGTGGAAAGCTGTCATCAAGGCAAAGGGTGGCTATTTTGAAGAATCTAAAATCTATTTTGATTTGTTTAACACTTTTTGGGTTACTACATGATTCCATATGTGTTATTTCATAGTTTTGATGTCTTCACTATTATTCTACAATGTAGAAAATAGTAAAAAATAAAGAAAAACCCTTGAATGAGTAGGTGTGTCCAAACTTTTGACTGGTACTGTATATGAACAAAATATAAACGCAACATGTAAAGTATTGGTCCCATGTTTCATGAGCTGAAATAAAAGATCCCAGAAATGTTCCTAATGCACAAAAAGCTTCTCAAATTTTGTGCACAAATTTGTTTACATCCATGTCAGTGAGCATTTCTCCTTTGCCAAGATAATCATCCACCTGACAGGTGTGGCATATCAATAAGCTGATTTAAACAGCAGAATCATTACACAGGTGCACCTTGTGCTGGGGACAATAAAAGGCCACAAATGTGCAGTACTGTCACACAACACAATGCCACAGATGTCTCAAGTTTTGAGGGAGCATACAATTGGCAAGCTGACTGCAGGAATGTCCACCAGAGCTGTTGCCAGACAATTTAATGTTCATTTATCTACCATAAGCCACCTCCAATGTCGTTTTAGAGAATTTGGCAGTACGTCCAACCGGCCTCACAACCGCAGACCACGTGTAACCACGCCACCCCAGGACCTCCACATCCGGCTTCTTCACCTGCGGGATCGTCTGAGACCAGACAGTTGATGAAACTGAGGAGTATTTATGTCTGTAATAATAAAACCCTTTTGTGGGGAGAAACTCATTCGGATTGGCTGGGCCTGGCTCCCAAGTGGGTGGGCCTAAGCCATCCCAGACCCACCCATGGCCTAATACATTTATTTCAATTGACTGATTTCCTTAAATGAATTGTAACTCAGTCAAATTGTTGAAATTATTTTTGTTCAGTATAGAAATAATGATGCTCAAATTGAAAAATAATTAAACTAAATAATGAGGACTTCTATCATCCTAATGGAGGCGTAGATTACATCTCACATTCCAGTGTTCCAACTTGTAGCCAATGGCAATGTTCGCTTTAGGTATAACGCCAGGAACAGCTTGTGGATTCGACAGTTCTATCGCAGTTCCACCTCCGACACTGACAAAACAACCGCTATGCAGATGTCGGCTAAAGGTGATCTGATTGAATAGAGCCCTTAAATTGTGTCCCAAATGGCTTTTGACTAGAAAAGTATCGCACTATGTACATTTACATATATGTCATTTAGCAGACGCTCTTATCCAGAGCGACTTACAGTTAGTGAATACACATATATATATATTTTTTTATACTGGCCCCCCGTGGGAACCGAACCCACAACCCTGGCGTTGCAAACGCCATGCTCTATCAACTGAGCTACATCCCTGCCGGCCATTCCCTCCCCTACCCTGGACGACGCTGGGCCAATTGTGCGCCGCCCATGAGTCTCCCGGTCGCGGCCGGCTGCGACAGAGCCTGGATTCGAACCAGGATCTCTAGTGGCACAGTTAGCACTGCGATGCAGTGCCTTAGACCACTGCGCCACTGTAGGGAGTAGGGTACCATTTGAGATGCAGGCATACTGTACACACACCTCATGCTGAACTGCAGAACGCCTCCTACTGTCAATTATTGATTAGGTGATCAGGTTTCATGACTGTTGGTTTGTGATAGGCTTTCAGCCCATAATGTCTGGAAGAAGGCGATATTGTATATTAGCTATTGATCAGGACTCCTCCACTCTTCCTCAATATAAGATAAGTACTTTATTAATCTCCCAAAGGGGACATTGTATTTATTATTACTTGTATTATTACTCGTCTATTATTTCTCTGTTTTCTCTCCTTCTGCATTGCTGGGAAGGACCCGTAAATAAGCATTTCACTGTTAGTTTACACCTGTTGTTTACGAAGCATGTGACAAATAAAATTCGATTTTGATTAGATTTTTCACCTCTCAATATAAAATAGTACTTTATTAATCCCAAAATGGGACATTTCCTCTCTCTCTCAATATAAAATAGTACTTTATTAATCGCAAAATGGGACATTTCCTCTCTCTCTCAATATAATACACCTCATGCTGAACTGCAGAACCCCTCCTACTGTCAATTATTGATTAGGTGATCAGGTTTCATGACTGTTGGTTTGTGATAGGCTTTCAGGCCATAATGTCTGAAAGAAGGAGATATTGTATATTAGCTATTGATCAGGACTCCTCCACTCTTCCTCAATATAAGATAAGTACTTTATTAATCTCCCAAAGGGGACATTGTATTTATTATTACTTGTATTATTACTCGTCTATTATTTCTCTGTTTTCTCTCCTTCTGCATTGCTGGGAAGGACCCGTAAATAAGCATTTCACTGTTAGTTTACACCTGTTGTTTACCAAGCATGTGACTAATAAAATTCGATTTGGATTTGATTTTTCACCTCTCAATATAAGATAGTACTTTATTAATCCCAAAGTGGGACCCTCTCTCTCTCAATATAAAATAGTACTTTATTAATCCCAAAATGGGACATTTCCTCTCTCTCTCTCTCTCTCTCAATATAAAATAGTACTTTATTAATCCCAAAATGGGACATTTCCTCTCTCTCTCTCTCTCAATATAAAATAGTACTTTATTAATCCCAAAATGGGTCATTTCCTCTCTCTCTCAATATAAAATAGTACTTTATTAATCCCAAAATGGGACATTTCCTCTCTGTCAATATAAAATAGTACTTTATTAATCCCAAAATGGGACAATTCCTCTCTCTCAATATAAAATAGTACTTTATTAATCCCAAAATGGGACGTTTCCTCTCTCTCAATATAAAATAGTACTTTATTACTCCCAAAATGGGACTCTCTCTCTCTCTCTCTCTCTCTTCCTCAGTCTATCCCTCTCAATATAAGATGGGCCGTGGTCAAAAGTAGTGGACCATAAAGGAAATAGGCTGCTATTTAGGGCGCAGCCATGGTAACGAGAGATTACACTGGTAGCCATGGTAACGAGAGATTACACTGGTAGCCATGGTAACGAGAGATTACACTAGTAGCCATGGTAATGAGAGATTACACTAGTAGCCATGCCAATGAGAGATTACACTAGTAACCATGGTAATGAGAGATTACACTAGTAGCCATGGTAACGAGAGATTACACTAGTAGCCATGGTAACGAGAGATTACACTAGTAGCCATGGTAATGAGAGATTACACTGATGTGGACTGGACAGACTGTATTATAGCCCTCTGACCTCCCCTGTCTCTCGCCTCCCCCCTGTCTCTCTCTCCTCCCCCCTCTCTCTCTCTCCTCCCCCTCTCTCTCTCTCCTCTGTCTCTCTCTCTCCGCCCCTCTCTCTCTCCTCCTCTCTCCGCCTCCCCCTCTCTCTCTCTCCTCCACTCTCTCTCTCCTCCCCCCTCTCTCTCTCCTCTCTCTCCTCTGTCTCTCTCCGCCCCTCTCTCTCTCCTCCTCTCCCTCTCTCTCTCCTCCTCTCTCGCTCTCTCTCCTCCACTCTCTCTCTCCTCCCTCTCTCTCTCCTCCCCTCTCTCTCTCCTCTGTCTCTCTCCGCCCCTCTCTCTCCTCCTCCCTCGCTCTCTCTCCTCCCCCCTCTCTCTCTCCTCCCCTCCTCTCTCTCTCCTCCCTTCTCTTTCTCATCCCCCCTCTCTCTCCTTCCCTCTCTCTCTCCTCCATCTCTTGCTCTCTCTCTCTTCTCTCTCTCTTCTCCCCCTCTGTCTCCTCCTCTCTGTCTTTCTTTCTCTCTCTCTCTCTTCCCCTCTCTGTGGTTTTTCACCCAGTAGATAAGGGTGTTTATCAAAATTGGATTTGTTTTCTAATTATTTGTGGGTCTGTGTAATCAGAGGGAAATATGTGTCTATAATATGGTCATACATTTGGCAGGAGGTTAGGAAGTGCAGCTCAGTTTCCACCTCATTTTGTGGGCAGTGTGCACATAGCCTGTCTTCTCTTGAGAGCCAGGTCTGCCTACGGCGGCCTTTCTCAATAGCAAGGCTATGCTCACTGAGTCTGTACATAGTCAAAGATTTCCTTAAGTTTGGGTCAGTCACATTGGTCAGGTATTCTGCCACTGTGTACTCTCTGTTTAGGGCCAAATAGCTCTGTGTTTTGTTAATTCTTTCCAATGTGTCAAGTAATTCTCTTTTTGTTTTCTCATGATTTGTTTGGGTCTAATTGTGTTGCTGCCTTGGGGCTCTGTGGGGTCTGTTTGTGTTTGTGAACAGAGCCCCAGGACCAGCTTGCTTAGGGGACTCTTCTCCAAGTTCATCTCTCTGTAGGTGATGGCTTTGTTATGGAAGGTTTGGGAATCGCTTCCTTTGAGGTGGTTATAGATTTTGATTATTAGCGGGTATTGGCCAAATTCTGCTCTGAATGCATTATTTGGTGTTTTACGTTGTACACAGAGGATTTTTTTTGTTGCAGAATTCTGCATGCAGAGTCTCAATTTGGTGTTTGTCCCATTTTGTGAATTCTTGGTTGGTGAGCGGACCCCAGACCTCACAACCATAAAGAGCAATGGGTTCTATAACTGATTCCAGTATTTTTAGCCAGATCCTAATTGGTATTGTGACGCCCCTCCCACTCTGTCTGCCGTATTCTCTCTCTTTGCTCTTGTTTCCTTATTAGGATGTCGGTGGGCGGAGTTGGGAGGGTCGTCAGCTACATGGGAAACACCTGGGCCCGGGTGTGTCCCAGCATAAATGGATCTCTTCCACATTCATTGAGGAGACTCTCTCCATGCAGACACCTTGATTGATTTTTTGTGGCTTTTTGGTTGTTTGCGTTGGCACCTTTCAACACCTTGCATTATTACATTTATGCAAAACACTCACTTACACTACTGATTACTGATTACACACACCATTGTTCATTATACTTAGTTTACTTTAGTTAATAAATATATATTTTGGTATTCCTTGTCTCCACGGTGTCTCCCCTTTTGTTACGAACTTTGAGCCGGTTCGTGACAAGTGGGGGCTCGTCCGGGATCTTGAAAGTGTTGTGTTTGGGAGAAAACGTGGAGTTAATGTTAAATTCTGTAGGTGCTTTGGTTGTATATATTTTTTTAGGTTGGTTGAGTTTGATAGGCCCAGTATTGGTTGCCTTTGGTTTTTTTGGGTTGTGTACTGCGTTGGAGAGAGTACATTGGTTAGTTTCCAGGCCCTGCCCAGCCTGGAAACTCTTGCTCTACTCGCTGTGGTCCTCTGTAGCTCAGCTGGTAGAGCACGGCGCTTGTAACGCCAAGGTAGTGGGTTCGATCCCCGGGACCACCCATACACAAAAATGTATGCACGCATGACTGTAAGTCGCTTTGGATAAAAGCGTCTGCTAAATGGCATATTATATTATTATTATTATACATCGGTCTGAGGAGGTGAGTACAATCGGCTGTGTACCTCAGTGGGAGATTTGGATAGGGTAGTGACATTTGCTACCCGGAGCTATAGCCTTTTCCCCTGATAGGCTTAGTGACGTGTTATGTTTTGGAATAAGTTGGGCATGGTTAAATGTTTGTTAGTTTTGTGTGGTGTCTGTGGACTGAGCAGTTGTCTCGGGGGCACATCCGTGGCTTGGTGGAATCTACCAGCGTGCTGGGGGGTTTAATTCCTTGCCAGCGGGCTACAGTGCGTAATTACCCACCGCGAATCCGCACGAAGACTAGGGTTGAGTTATTGTAGGTTTTGGGGAAGCTCCATATCCCATCTCTCTTCTGTGGTGCTCGGTGTGATTGTCATTTCTCTTGTTGTGTCTGGCGTGCTCAGCAGAGGGTTTGAGCGAGATTATTATAATATATATATTTTTTTCTTCTCTTGATTATGCCGTCTAATGTAGATGAGTTCATTCGCTTTCCATCAGATGAACTGTTAGAATTATGTACTAAAGAACAGCTGTTGAAGGTTGCTGAACACTACAAGGTTGAAATTAGTGATAAACGTCTATAAAATTATATTAGGTTAATATTGAAGGCCAATTTGATGGATGTTACCACTGGGGCAGCCCGTTTCCCCGATATGTTACAATGACCGCTCCATCGGTTAGTCAGAGTAGTCTTCTTTTTGAACAGCAGAAATAACTACTTCTGTTACAGCTAGGGCATGATCGTGTAAAATATGAAAGGGAATTGGAATTTAAATATGCTAAAATCAAGCTGCAACAAGAGCGACTAGAGTTGGTTAGGGAAGGAAAGCTCTCAGGGGAGAGTTTGCTCTGGGAAGGTGACCCAGAGTTACCTAGGGGTCGTTCCTCTTTTGGTCGTGACCCAGACACATTTGATATTGTTGGGAACTTACGGTTGTTGCCTCAGTTTAATGAAAAGGACCCGGAGACATTCTTTTCGTTGTTTGAGCATGTTGCTAACGCTAGGAGTTGGCCTGATTCTGACCGCACTTTGATGTTGCAGTGTGTGCTGACTGGTAAAGCGCAAGAAGCATAGAGAATTATCTTCACAGTTCAATCGCTGGTGTTCCGCCTCTGCAGTTATGACTTTCCAAGGGCTGTGTGATCTGATTATGTTAGAGCAATTTAAGGACACAATCCCTGATCATATAGCGACGTACGTTAACGAACGAAAAATAAAGACTGTTGCTGAAGCTGTGGTTTTGGCGGATGAATATGTTTTGACTCACAAAAATGTTTTTGCAGAACCCCGTATTCGGAGTGAGTGGGGGCGTTCACAGAGATTTGGGCCTCGCTCACCGAGATACTTCGGTTCACGGGCAGAGTTTCATTCAACTAGGGTTGAACCCGATTCCCGTGGTAAAACTGACTTTGGTCAAGAGTGTCACTACTGTCAAGACTTAGGTAATTGGAAAAACGAATGTCCGATTCTCAGGTCTAGGGGTAAATTCAGTACAGGTGCTTATGTTAAATCTAAGCCTACGGCGTTAGCTGCGCCTGTTCCACATCAGTTCACTCCTGACACATTGTCTCATACCCAGGGGCATGTGAAAGGCCATATTGATCCAGACTATTTACCTTTCATTACGGAGGGTTTTGTGTCTATGTTAGGAAGTAAGAACTTAGTGCCAATGAAGATCCTAAGAGACACAGATGCCTGAATCGTTTGTGTTGGAATCTGTGTTACCCTTCTCTGCGGAGACTGATTCGGGGAATAGTGTTCTAATTAGGAGAATAGGTTTGAACACTCTGTCAGTTCCATTGCATAAACTGATGTTGGATTGTGTACTGGTGAAAGGTGAGGTTGTTGTGGGGGTGTGTCCTTCATTGCCTATTGAGGGTATTGACGTGATCCTTGGGAATAACTTGGCTGGGGAGCGTGTGTGGCCTATCGTGTCTCCATCTTTAGTGGTTTCCACTAAGCCGTCAATTGTAGGGATTCCTGATGAGAGTGCGCAGAATTTCCCAGAGGTGTTCTGTGTGTGCAGTGACGCGTTCTATGATCCATAACGACCTGGTCACGGAACTGGCTAACGAGAATACCACAAAGAAGTCTGTTACTGTTTTCCCTGTTATCCCGTTATCTGTATCCCGCTCCGATTTAATCGAGGCGCAACGGAATTACATTTACATTACATTTACATCATTTAGCAGACGCTCTTATCCAGAGCGACTTAGCCAGTGGGATAACCACTTTACAATATGTTTTTGTTTTGGGGGGGGGGGGGGGGGGGGGGGTTAGAAGGATTACTTTATCCTATCCCAGGTATTCCTTAAAGAGGTGGGGTTTCAAGTGTCTCCGGAAGGTGGTCAGTGACTCCGCTGTCCTGGCGTCGTGAGGGAGCTTGTTCCACCATTGGGGTGCCAGAGCAGCGAACAGTTTTGACTGGGCTGAGTGGGAACTGTGCTTCCGCAGAGGAAGGGGGGCCAGCAGGCCAGAGGTGGATGAACGCAATGCCCTCGTTTGGGTGTAGGGACTGATCAGAGCCTGAAGGTACGGAGGTGCCGTTCCCCTCACAGCTCCGTAGGCAAGCACCATGGTCTTGTAGCAGATGCAAACTTCAACTGGAAGCCAGTGGAGTGTGCGGAGGAGCGGGGTGACGTGAGAGAACTTGGGAAGGTTGAACACCAGACGGGCTGCGGCATTCTGGATGAGTTGTAGGGGTTTAATGGCATAGGCAGGGAGCCCAGCCAACAGCAAGTTGCAGTAATCCAGACGAGAGATGACAAGTGCCTGGATTAGGACCTGTGCTGCTTCCTGTGTAAGGCAGGGTCGTACTCTCCGAATGTTGTAGAGCATGAACCTACAGGATCGGGTCACTGCCTTGATGTTAGCGGAGAACGACAGGGTGTTGTCCAGGGTCACGCCAAGGCTCTTTGCACTCTGGGAGGAGGACACAACGGAGTTGTCAACCGTGATGGCGAGATCATGGAACGGGCAGTCCTTCCCCGGGAGGAAGAGCAGCTCCGTCTTGCCGAGGTTCAGCTTGAGGTGGTGATCCGTCATCCACACTGATATGTCTGCCAGACATGCAGAGATGCGATTCGCCACCTGGTTATCAGAAGGGGGAAAGGAGAAGATTAGTTGTGTATCGTCAGCGTAGCAATGATAGGAGAGGCCATGTGAGGATATGACAGAGCCAAGTGACTTGGTGTATAGCGAGAATAGGAGGAGAGGGCCTAGAACTGAGCCCTGGGGGACAGCAGTGGTGAGAGCATGTGGTGCGGAGACAGATTCACGCCACGCCACTTGGTAGGAGCGACCTGTCAGGTAGGATGCAATCCAGGAGTGAGCCGCGCCGGAGATGCCCAACTCAGAGAGGGTGGAGAGGAGGATCTGATGGTTCACAGTATCAAAGGCAGCAGATAGGTCTAGAAGGATGAGAGCAGAGGAGAGAGAGTTAGCTTTAGCAGTGCGGAGAGCCTCCGTGACACAGAGAAGAGCAGTCTCAGTTGAATGACCAGTCTTGAAACCTGACTGGTTTGGATCAAGAAGGTCATTCTGAGAGAGATAGCAAGAGAGTTGGCTAAAGACGGCACGCTCAAGAGTTTTGGAGAGAAAAGAAAGAAGGGATACTGGTCTGTAGTTGTTGACATCGGAGGGATCAAGTGTAGTTTTTTTTTAGAAGGGGTGCAACTCTCGCTCTCTTGAAGACGGAAGGGACATAGCCAGCGGTCAAGGATGAGTTGATGAGCGATGTGAGGTAAGGGAGAAGGTCTCCGGAAATGGTCTGGAGGAGGGGATAAGGTCAAGCGGGCAGGTTGTTGGGCGGCCGGCCGTCACAAGTCGCAAGATTTCATCTGGAGAGAGAGGGGAGAAAGAAGTCAAAGCATAGGGTAGGGCAGTGTGAGCAGGACCAGCGGTGTCATTTGACTTAACAAACGAGGATCGGATGATGTCAACCTTCTTTTCAAAATGGTTGACAAAGTCATCCACAGAGAGGGAGGGAGGGAGGGAGGGGGGGGGGGATTCAGCAGGGAGGAGAAGATGGCAAAGAGCTTCCTAGGGTTAGAGGCAGATGCTTGGAATTTAGAGTGGTAGAAAGTGGCTTTAGCAGCAGAAACAGAGGAAGAAAATGTAGAGAGGAGGGAGTGAAAAGATGCCAGGTCCGCAGGGAGTCTAGTTTTCCTCCATTTCCGCTCGGCTGCCCGGAGCCCTGTTCTGTGAGCTCGCAATGAGTCGTCAAGCCACGGAGCAGGAGGGGAGGACCGAGCCGGCCGGGAGGATAGGGGACATAGAGAGTCAAAGGATGCAGAAAGGGAGGAGAGGAGGTTTGAGGAGGCAGAATCAGGAGATTGGAGGGAGAAGGATTGAGTAGAGGGAAGAGATGATAGGATGGAAGAGGGGAGAGTAGCGGGAGAGAGAGAGCGAAGGTTGCGACGGCGCATTACCATCTGAGTAGAGGCAGAGTGAGTAGTGTTGGAGGAGAGCGAGAGAGAAAAGGATACAAAGTAGTGGTCGGAGACATGGAGGGGAGTTGCAGTGAGATTAGTAGAAGAACAGCATCTAGTAAAGATGAAGTCAAGCGTATTGCCTGCCTTGTGAGTAGGGGTGAGAGGGTGAGGTCAAAAGAGGAGAGGAGTGGAAAGAAGGAGGCAGAGAGAAATGAGTCAAAGGTAGACGTAGGGAGGTTAAAGTCACCCAGAACTGTGAGGGGTGAGCCATCCTCAGGAAAGGAACTTATCAAGGCGTCAAGCTCATTGATGAACTCTCCAAGGGAACCTGGAGGGCAATAAATGATAAGGATGTTAAGGTCATTCAAAGTGATCAAGGATCTAATTTCACCTCTAATCTCTTTGGTCAGGTTCTCCAACAGCTCCATATTAAACACAACTTGTCTAGTGCCTATCATGCGCAAAGTCAAGGAGCACTGGAACGTTTCCATCAAACACTTAAGTCTTTGTTGACAGCTTATTGTACTGAGATGGATTGGGAGGAGGGGTTGCCTTGGTTACTGTTAGCCGCTAGGGAGGTTTCACAGGAGAGCATGGGTTTTAGTCCAAATGACCTTGTGTTTGGACATAGGGTGCGTGGGCTTTTATCTGTTCTCCAGGATGACTGGAAGTCTCCCGAGCCTCCTCAGTCCCTGTTATCATATGTGTGTGATTTCCGGCGACGCTTGTATGCCGCTGGTGAAATGGCTAAAGAGAAGCTATCATCTTCACAGGACAGGATGAAGAGCATATATGATCGCCGAGCTGAGCCTCGTCACTTTAGTCCAGGTGATCAGGTTTTGGCTCTGCTGCCAATTGTTGGTTCTCCTTTTCAAGCCAAGTTTCAAGGTCCATATACAGTGGTGCGCCAGTACACTGAGCAAAATTATCTAGTTGCCACTCCAGAACGGAGGAAAGCACACCAACTGTGCCATGTAAATTTGTTAAAAACCTATTATGCACGTTCCTCTAAGACTGAACAGTGGGAGTCTACAGAGGACGGTAAAACTGTTGTTTTGGCTGATACTGTTATTTCCCTGGGTTCTGGTCATGCTAGGTCTTTGCATGAGGAGGAAGATGTTCCTGGTCCCGACGATTGCATACTGCAGGGTAGATTGAAAAATTCAGAGACACTGGAGATTTTAGATAGCCTTCTTACTCTACCTGTTGATGGGCGGAAAGAGATGGTTGGTCTGATTCTGAGATTTCCAGGGTTGTTTTCTGATACACCTACAAATGTAATAGAACATGATATTGACATTGGAGATGCTGACCCCATTCATCAACGGTTCTATAGAGTTTCTTCAGAGAAACTGCGTTGTCTGGATGCTGAGGTCAGGTACATGCTGGAGAGTAAAGTGGCAGAGCCTTCTTTCTCCAGTTGGGCTTCTCCCTGTATCTTGGTCAGTAAATCGGATGGAACAAACAGATTTTGTACAGACTACCGTAAGGTAAACGATGTCACTGAGTTTCGGCCTGCGTAATGCACCTGCCACTTTTCAGCGACTTATGAACAGGGTTGTCTCTGGTCTGGCCAGGTGCGCTGTTTATCTGGACGATGTAGTGATATATGCCGATACTTGGGAGGAACATCTGTCCCGTATCCAAGCCTTGTTCGAACGTCTGGTTGCGGGTCGCCTCACGATAAATTTGGCTAAATGTGAGTTTGCTCAGGCGATTGTTACATACCTTGGAAAGGTGGTTGGGCAGGGTGAAGTGAGTCCTGTTCGGGCTAAAGTGGTAGCTATTGATGCTTTTCCACCACCAACTACTAAAAAGGAACTGATGCGTTTCTTGGGAATGATTGGGTATTATCGTGGTTTTTGTAGGAACTTCTCTACTGTGGTCTCTCCCTTGACAGATTTGCTGAAAGCTAAGGCTGTGTACATATGGTCTTCTCGTTGTCAACAGGCTTTCGAAGATGCAAAGAGGTTGCTTACCTCAACTCCGGTACTGGCTGCTCCTCGTGTGGATTTGTCATTTACCTTGCAGGTGGATGCTAGTCATGTGGGGGCAGATGCAGTTTTGCTGCAAGCAGATGTGTCTGGGGTTGAGAGGCCTGTTAGTTTCTTTTCCAAAAAGTTTAACCATTTATCAGTTGAACTATTCGGTCATTGAAAAAGAAGCGCTAGCACTCATATGGGCGCTGCAACACTTCGAAGTGTATGTCGGGTCGGGAGTAGTACCTATTGTGGACCATAACCCTCTCACCTTTTTAAGGTCCATGATGTGTCCTAATCAGAGGATAATGAGATGGTCTTTATTTTTACAATCCTTCCATCTAGATGTGCGGCACATCCGGGGAACTGATAACGTGATTGCTGATGCGCTCTCTCGTGCGCCCTGTTCCTGAATGTTTAGGATGCTGAGGTCTGGGGAGGAGGATGTTGGCTGGGGCAAGTGGAGGTGTGAACATGTAACAACTTGTTAATTTGGGACGCAGAGGCTGGTACGTTGTTCCGGGGTCCTTGTTGGTCCCCGGTTTTATGTCTCAATTTGGTGATTGTCCCATTTTGTGAATTCCTTGTTGGTGAGTGGACCCCAGACCTCACAACCATAAAGAGCAATGGGTTCTATAACTGATTCCAGTATTTTTAGCCAGATCCTAATTGGTATTGTGACGCCCCTCCCACTCTGCCTGCCGTATTCTCTCTCTTTGCTCTTGTTTCCTTATTAGGATGTCGGTGGGCGGAGTTGAGAGGGTCGTCAGCTACATGGGAAACACCTGGGCTTGGGCGTGTCCCAGGATAAATGGACCTCTTCCACATTCATTGAGGAGACTCTCTCCATGCAGACACCTTGATTGATTTTGGTTGTGGTATTTTTGTGGCTTTTTGGTTGTTTGCGTTGGCACCTTTCAACACCTTGCATTATTACATTTATGCAAAACACTCACTTACACTACTGATTACTGATTACACACACCATTGTTAATTATGCTTAGTTTACTTTAGTTAATAAATATATATTTTGGTATTCCTTGTCTCCACGGTGTCTCCCTTTTGTTACGAACTTTGAGCCGGTTCGTGACAGTATGTCAAATTTTATGTTCCTTTTGATGGCATACCTTGTCTCTCAGATCGTTCACAGCTTTGTGGAAGTTACCTGTGGCGCTGTTATTTAGGCCGAGGTATGTATAGTTTTTTGTGTGCTCTAGGGCAACGGTGTCTAGATGGAATTTGTATTTGTGGTCCTGGCAACTGGACCTTTTTTGGGAAACCATTATTTTTGTCTTTCTGAGATTAACTGTCAGGGCCCAGGTCTGACAGAATCTGTGCAGAAGATCTAGGTGCTGCTGTAGGCCCTCCTTGGTTGGGGACAGAAGCACCAGATCATCAGCAAACAGAAGACGTTTGACTTCAGATTCTAGTAGGGTGAGGTCGGTGCTGCAGACTGTTCTAGTGCCCTCGCCAATTCATTGATATATATGTTGAAGAGGGTGGGGCTTAAGCTGCATCCCTGTATCACCCCACGGCCCCTGTGGAAAGAAATGTGTGTTTTTTGCCAATTTTAACCACACACTTGTTGTTTGTGTACATGGATTTTATAATGTTGTATATTTTTCCCCAACCCCACTTTCCATCAATTTGTATAGCAGACCCTCATGCCAAATTGAGTCAAAAGCTTTTTTGAAGTCAACAAAGCATGAGAAGACTTTGCCTTTGTTTTGTTTGTATGTCAATAAGGGTGTGCAGGATGAATATGTTGTCTGTCGTACGGTAATTTGGTAAAAAGCCAATATGACATTTGCTCAGTACATTGTTTTCACTGAGGAAATGTACAAGTCTGCTGTTAATGATAATGCAGAGGATCTCCTCCACTCTCTCTCTCCCCTCTCCTCCTCTCTCCTACTCTCTCTCTCTCCTGCCCTCTCTCTCTTTCTCTCCTCTCTCTCCCTCTCTCTCTCCTCCCTCTTCCCCTCTATCTCTCCTCCCCCCTCTCTCTCCCTCTTCCCCTCTACTCCCCGCTCTCCCTCTCTTCCCCCCCTCTCTTTCCTCCACTCCCCTCTTTCTCTCCTCCACTCCCCTCTCTTTCTCTCTCTTTCTCTCTCTTTCTCTCCTCTCTCTCTCTCTCTCTCTCTCTCCCTCTCTCTCTCTCTCCCTTCTCTCTCTCCCTCCTCCACAGTGGATAGCCCTGTTCTTCATTCTTCTGTAGTTCTATGTACTTCTCATTAATGTGTTCTCAATGTGTTATTAATGTATTAGGAATGTGTTTTAACGGTACCCTTCAAATAAAGTGAACTCTATCCCCCGTTCTCTCTCTCTCTCTCTCTCTCTCTCTCTCTCTCTCTCTCTCTCTCTCTCTCTCCCCTCCCCTCCTCCACAGTGGATAGCCCTGGCCTCTCTGTTCTTCATCCTGGTGTCCATCTCCACCTTCTGCCTGGAGACCCACGAGTTCTTCAACCCCATCGTGAACCGCACCGAGCTGGAGCTGGTGGATAACGTGACGGTGGAGCATGTCTACCAGGAGACGGAGACGGTGGTCTACCTCACCTACATCGAGGGCGTCTGCGTGGTCTGGTTTACCTTTGAGTTCATGATGCGAGTCATATTCTGTCCGGACAAGATGGAGTTCATGAAGAAAGCTCTCAACGTTATCGACTTCGTGGCTATCTTGCCGTTCTACCTGGAGGTCGGGCTGAGCGGGCTTTCGTCTAAAGCGGCTAAGGATGTTCTGGGGTTCCTGAGGGTGGTGAGGTTTGTCAGGATCCTGCGTATCTTCAAGCTGACCCGTCACTTCGTGGGCCTGAGGGTTCTGGGTCACACGTTACGAGCTAGCACCAATGAGTTCCTCCTCCTCATCATCTTCCTCGCCCTGGGAGTCCTCATCTTCGCCACGATGATCTACTACGCCGAACGGATGGGAGCAGACCCGACCGACCCGCGCGCCAGCGAGCACACGCACTTCAAGAACATCCCCATCGGATTCTGGTGGGCTGTTGTTACCATGACGACCCTTGGCTACGGCGACATGTACCCCCAGACGTGGTCGGGCATGCTGGTCGGCGCACTGTGCGCCCTGTCGGGTGTACTGACCATCGCCATGCCCGTCCCCGTGATCGTCAACAACTTTGGAATGTATTACTCCCTGGCCATGGCGAAGCAGAAGCTACCAAAGAAGAAGAACAAGCATATCCCCCGAGCACCCCAACCGGGATCACCCAACTACTGTAAGTCCAGCATCAACTCTCCTCCAACGCCCCATAAAGCACCGCTCCTTCCTGAAAGCCCGAACTTAGTCCACCCCGTTTTGGCTCTGGCTCAAAACATGGCTCTGACACACGACGACGTCTTCGAAGTAAAGTTTCCAGGTAAGAAACCATGATAGATGTGTTTGTAAACTGTAAACTAAAGGCTGACAGTCTGTCTTATAGAGTTACCGTTGTATCTCTTTTTCTGTCCACTTCCTTTCTTCTCTGTTCTCCTGCAACTCCATCGTTCTCACTGTTTAGTCTGTAGACGCCCTCCCCTCATCCTACCAGTGTCTCAATCATGTGACTCAGCCACATCCGATTAAACAAATGAAATCTCTCATTCAAGGATCAATAAGCTCTATGACTTAACAGAATGATACTCTTGAGAAAGGGAGAAAAGAGGGAGATTGAGTGTGACCATGAGTAATCCCCCTATTGATTCTCTCAGTCCTCCTGGCCCTAATGGCACCCTTTTCCCTATAGTCCTATGGGCCCTGGTCAGAATCAGTGCACTATGTAGGGAATAGGGTGGAGTTTGGGACGAATAGACAACTCCCGAGTGGCGCAGTGGTCTAAGGCACTGCATCGCAGAGCAAGCTGTGCCACTAGAGATCCTGGCTCGAATCCAGGCTCTGTCGCAGCCGGCCGCGACCGGGAGACCCATGGGGCGGCGCACAATTGGTCCAGCGTCGTCCAGGGTAGGGGAGGGAATGGCCGGCAGGGATGTGGGTTCATTTCCCATGGGGGGCCAGTATGAAAAAACCCCCCGAAACAAACAAAAAAACATGTATGCACTCACTAACTGTAAGTCGCTCTGGATAAGAGCGTCTGCTAAATGACTAAAATGTAAATAGGGTGCAGTTTGGGACGCAGCCAATGACTCACTGCCGCCTTCCTGGCACTCACACAACCTGTCTGGCATCTGCATCAGTGTCACACACACCCCTATAGATCTGTCACGGGTGATTATGTAAAGTCATGATTATGTAATGAAAATGCATAGATTTGTAAGGCTTATGTAAAGATATGTAAGGGATTCCATAAACTAAAGTTCTGGTACAAAGTTAATGATTGTTACCATGTAATCATTTGGCATCGATAACAACAATGTTGTTACTGTAGGAAATTACAGAGGTTCCTGGATAGCTACCGTTCTGTAGGTTTTACTCCAACCCTGTTCCTGGAGAGCTACCGTTCTGTAGGTTTTACTCCAACCCTGTTCCTGGAGAGCTACCATTCTGTAGGTTTTACTCCAACCCTGTTCCTGGAGAGCTACCGTTCTGTAGGTTTTACTCCAACCCTGTTCCTGGAGAGCTACCATTCTGTAGGTTTTACTCCAACCCTGTTCCTGGAGAGCTACCGTTCTGTAGGTTTTACTCCAACCCTGTTCCTGGAGCGCTACCGTTCTGTAGGTTTTACCCCAACCCTGTTCCTGGAGAGCTACCCTCCTGTAGGTTTTACCCCAACCCTGTTCCTGGATAGCTACCGTCCTGTAGGTTTTCACTCCAACCCTGTTCCTGGAGAGCTACCCTCCTGTAGGTTTTACTCCAACCCTGTTCCTGGAGAGCTACCCTCCTGTAGGTTTTACCCCAACCCTGTTCCTGGAGAGCTACCCTCCTGTAGGTTTTACTCCAACCCTGTTCCTGGAGAGCTACCCTCCTGTAGGTTTTACCCCAACCCTGTTCCTGGAGAGCTACCGTTCTGTAGGTTTTCACTCCAACCCTGTTCCTGGAGAGCTACCCTCCTGTAGGTTTTACTCCAACCCTGTTCCTGGAGAGCTACCCTCCTGTAGGTTTTACCCCAACCCTGTTCCTGGAGAGCTACCGTTCTGTAGGTTTTAACTCCAACCTTAATCCATCACACCCGATTCTGATAATTAGCTGGTTGATAAACTGAATAAGGTTAGTTACAACTGGGGTTGGATTGAAAACCTACAGGAGAGTATCTCTCCAGGAACAGGGTTGGACAGCCCTGTCTTAGAGGTGTTGTTGAGAAATGTACTGGACACTATACTTAGTAACTGTATGACACATTAGTGCTGACCATTGATTACATTCACAGGCTACTACTGAGGTACTAGGCTGCTACTGAGGTACTAGGCTGCTACTGAGGTACTAGGCTACTACTGAGGTACTAGGCTGTTTCTGAGGTACTAGGCTACTACTGAGGTACTAGGCTGCTACTGAGGTACTAGGCTGCTACTGAGGTACTAGGCTGCTACTGAGGTACTGGAGGTACTAGGCTGCTACTGAGGTACTAGGCTGTTTCTGAGGTACTAGGCTACTACTGAGGTACTAGGCTGCTACTGAGGTACTAGGCTGCTACTGAGGTACTAGGCTGCTACTGAGGTACTAGGCTGCTACAGACGAAATAGGCTGCTACTGAGGTACTAGGCTGTTACAGGTACTAGGCTGCTACTGAGGTACTAGGCTGCTACTGAGGTACTAGGCTGCTACTGAGGTACTAGGCTGCTACTGAGGTACTAGGCTACTACTGAGGTACTAGGCTGCTACTGAGGTACTAGGCTGCTACTGAGGTACTGGGCTGCTACTGAGGTACTGGGCTGCTACTGAGGTACTAGGCTGCTACTGAGGTACTAGGTTACTACTGAGGTACTAGGTTACTACTGAGGTACTAGGCTGCTACTGAGGTACTAGGCTGCTACTGAGGTACTAGGCTGCTACTGAGGTACTAGGCTGCTAGAGGTACTAGGCTACTACTGAGGTACTAGGCTACTACTGAGGTACTAGGCTGTTTCTGAGGTACTAGGCTGCTACTGAGGTCTAGGCTGCTACTGAGGTACTAGGCTGCTACTGAGGTACTAGGCTGTTTCTGAGGTACTAGGTTGCTACTGAGGTACTAGGCTGCTACTGAGGTACTAGGCTACTACTGAGGTACTAGGCTGTTTCTGAGGTACTAGGCTACTACTGAGGTACTAGGCTGTTAGAGGTACTAGGCTGTTAGAGGTACTAGGCTGTTACTGAGGTACTAGGCTGTTACAGGTACTAGGTTACTACTGAGGTACTAGGCTACTACTGAGGTACTAGGCTGTTTCTGAGGTACTAGGCTGCTACTGAGGTACTAGGCTGCTACTGAGGTACTAGGCTGCTACTGAGGTACTAGGCTGCTACTGAGGTACTAGGTTACTACTGAGGTACTAGGCTGTTACTGAGGTACTAGGCTGTTAGAGGTACTAGGCTGTTAGAGGTACTAGGCTGTTACTGAGGTACTAGGCTGTTACAGGTACTAGGTTACTACTGAGGTACTAGGCTACTACTGAGGTACTAGGCTACTACTGAGGTACTAGGCTGCTACTGAGGTACTAGGCTGCTACTGAGGTACTAGGCTGCTACTGAGGTACTAGGCTGCTACTGAGGTACTAGGCTGCTACAGACGAAATAGGCTGCTACTGAGGTACTAGGCTGCTACTGAGGTACTAGGCTGCTACTGAGGTACTAGGCTACTACTGAGGTCCTAGGCTACTACTGAGGTACTAGGTTGCTTGAGGTACTAGGCTGCTACTGAGGTACTAGGCTGCTACTGAGGTACTAGGCTGCTACTGAGGTACTAGGCTGCTACTGAGGTACTAGGCTGCTACTGAGGTACTAGGCTGCTACTGAGGTACTAGGCTGCTACTGAGGTACTAGGCTGCTACTGAGGTACTAGGCTACTACTGAGGTACTAGGCTGCTACTGAGGTACTAGGCTACTACTGAGGTACTAGGCTGCTAGAGGTACTAGGCTACTACTGAGGTACTGGGCTGCTACTGAGGTACTAGGCTGCTACTGAGGTACTAGGCTACTACTGAGGTACTAGGCTGCTACTGAGGTACTAGGCTGCTACTGAGGTACTAGGCTGCTACTGAGGTACTAGGTTACTACTTGTCAAGAGGGTTGATGTTTTAGGCTAACATATTTTTTTCACATTGACACTATCCCACGTACCATACTAAAATACCATCCATACACCCACCACTACACCCACTAACCATCTGAGTCCATGCACCATCACGCACCAATACTACTGTACACACTGTAGTATCCTAATGCTTCAGATCCTACTGTTGACTGTCGAAATCAGCGATATTATAATTCATTTAGTCAGTAATATTTGATTTGAAGCATGCTAGGATATGTGCAGTACAGAATGTAGCACTTGACATAAAGCTATTGTACCCCATCTTCTAAGATTTTCAAAGTGGGATAATTAAACTGGCAAAGTAGTGGTTTGTTACTAAACCTCATGATTAAACTTTAGCCAGAGCTCAGCACCGATTGAAGGGAGGTTAGCTTCCCAGGGAATACATCAAGTTGTATTGAATTGGATGCCCATATCTCTACTTTCATCTTCTCTAGTCTTTTGTTTGGCAGTTGGACAAGCAG
Organism: Coregonus sp. 'balchen'; assembly: GCA_902810595.1. NCBI lineage: Eukaryota > Metazoa > Chordata > Actinopteri > Salmoniformes > Salmonidae > Coregonus > Coregonus sp. 'balchen'. The sequence goes on along the minus strand of LR778278.1, from coordinate 20,007,922 downwards.
CATTTCAAATGCTTTTTTTGATCAGTGTTTGATTGTGTTGTCTGGATCTCCCAGAGAGATTTTCTAAATTTAAATAATAATAATAATGTTCTTATAGGTGTTCTAATTATATTTCTGTTGAATCTCTTGTGTCTGTCTGTCTGAAGATTCCAAGCTGAATGGGGAGGCGGCCAACGCAGCACTAGCCAATGAGGACTGTCCTCATATAGACCAGGCCATCTCGCCAGAGGAGATCTTCAGCCCCAGTGAGAGAGAACGGCCTTGTTGTCTCGTCACCACAGCTGCAGAACGACCCAACCACACAGGGGGAAGAGTCAGGAGGGGTACGTACACCTACAGTAACAGCCAAACACAGCCCAACCACACAGGGGGAGGAGGGAGGAGAGTTACGTACTGTAACAGCCAAACACAGGCCACTATCAAACGTGTTGCGTTCCCTACGACTTGATTATTCACAACCACAGACACAACGTCAACCTGTGGTCTGACACACACAGACCGCAGGTTGACGTTTATTGTCATGAGTCTTGTCCTGGAGCCAGAACTGAGCGATTTCCCCTTAGATTGGCCAGCTGCAAAGTTAAAATTGGCTATTTTGTAAAAATGTATGAAAACAAAAATGTGCTTTTTTTGGTCTTAATTTAAATAAATAAAAATCTACTTCATTCATCTCCAGCACCATCCCAACATCAACAAATGTGAAAATGGCGCGTTTCTAAGTTTTTGTAGTAAATAATATAGTGTTTCCAATGACATCATCAACCAATTAGTAGGCAATTAGTAGGCAATTAGTAGGCAATGCCCACTCACAATTGGTTAAAATCACACGATGCACACAGATGATGTCATCGGTAACACTTATCTTCCTCTTATCTTTTTTTTACTACAAAACAGAATTTTTTTTCACACACGTTGATGTTGGGGTGGTGCTGGAAATGATGAATATGAAGCTGAACATTTTTTTTTTAATTTCCCTTTAAAGGTTAGGGTTGGGCATTAGGTTTAGCAGTGTGGTTAAGGGGTAGGGTTAAAATCTGATTTTACTAGCTAGTAATTCAGCAGAGCTGCCTCCAGAACAAGTTACATGATGAAAAACGCTAACCTGACACACAGACGCACGTGCATGTACACACACACACACACACACACACACACACACACAACCACCTCTGTAGCTCAATTTGTAGAGCTTTGCGCTTGTAACGCCACCCATACGTAAAAATGTATGCGCACATGACTGTAAGTCGCTTTGGATAAAAGCGTCTGCTAAATGGCTTATTATTATTATTATTACACACACACACACACACACACACACACACACAGGGCTTGGCAATATACAGCTGCGGAAAAAATTTAAGAGACCACTGCAAAATTATCCGTTTCTCTGGTTTTACTATTTATAGGTATGTGTTTGGGGAAAAATAACATTTTTGGTTTATTCAATAATCTACTGACAACATTTCTCCCAAATAAAAATATTGTCATTTAGAGCATTTATTTGCAGAAAATGACAACTGGTCAAAATAACAAAATATGCAGTTTTTGTCAGACCTCGAATAATGCAAAGAAAATAAGTTATGTTCATTTTTTAAACAACACAATAGTAATGTTTTAACTTAGGAAGAGTTCAGAAATCAATATTTGGTGGAATAACCCTGATTTTCAAACAGAGCTTTCATGCGTCTTGGCATGCTCTCCACCAGTCTTTCACGTTGATGTTGGATGACTTTATGCCACTCCTGGCGCAAAAATTCAGATCCTACTGTTGCTTTGTTTGATGGCTTGTGACCATCCATCTTCCTCTTGATCACATTCCAGAAGTTTTCAATGGGGTTCAGGTCTGGAGATTGGGCTGGCCATGACAGGGTCTTGATCTGGTGGTCCTCCATCCACACCTTGATTGACCTGGCTGTGTGGCATGGCGCATTGTCCTGCTGGAAAAACCAATCTTCAGAGTTGGGGAACAATGTCAGAGCAAAAGGAAGCAAGTTTTCTTCCAGGACAACCTTGTATGTGGCTTGATTCATGCGTCCTTCACAAAGACAAATCTGCCCGATTCCAGCCTTGCTGAAGCACCCCCAGATCATCACCGATCCTCCACCAAATTTCACAGTGGGTGCGAGACACTGTGGCTTGTAGGCCTCTCCAGGTCTCTGTCTAACCATTAGACGACCAGGTGTTGGGCAAAGCTGAAAATTGGACTCATCAGAGAAGATTACCTTACTCCTCTACGGTCCAATCCTTATGGTCTTTTGCAAACCTCAGCCTGGCTCTTCTTTGCTTCTCATTGATGAAGGGCTTTTTTCTAGCTTTGCACGACTTCAGCCCTGCCCCTAGGAGCCTGTTTCGAACCATCCTCGCCGTGCACTTCACTCCAGCTGCCGTTCGCCATTCTTTTTGTAGGTCACTTGATGTCATCCTACAGTTGTTGAGTGACATTCGAATGAGTTGGCGGTCATCCCGGTCAGTAGAGTTGTTTTCGCCCTCTGCCGGTCTGTAGCTTTGTTGTCCCCAATGTCTGCTGCTTGACCTTGTTCTTATGAACCGCCGTCTTTGACATTTTAAGGATGGAAGCAACCTGACGCTCACTGTATCCCTCTGCCAGTAAAGCCAGAATTGACCCCTTCTTTTCCTCACTCAAAACTTTCCTTTTCAACTCTTTTGGCATGGTCAATAGTTATTTTTTGATTCATATTACTTTTGAGGTACTATTAGCACTGTTTTTGCCATCCAGCTGGTGCTATTGCAAGAGGATAGTGATGACCACAGCAGTGGTTTTTATACTTTTCCTCGTTAAATAAGATTTGGTTCAGGTGATCACCTAATCAGTACCTAATTCAGTAGAATGAGGTGTGCCTGTGTTGGAATTCAACAGACACTGGAATGGAATGGCTATCATACATGTAGAGATGCTGATTTAAGAAAAATTTGCAGTGGTCTCTTAATTTTTTTCCACAGCTGTATATAACGATATTTTCATACAGTGCTAAATTAAATGAAAAGTTGTACAAATTGTTGTACTTCACTGTCAGCTTTGTCCTAGTTTGGTTGAGGAGAAAACTATCAGAATTTAGAAAGATATTAAAACTACTTAGAACTCATTTGTTGCCCTATAAGGGTCATGCACTACTCATAAAACATATTCCAAACTTTTATTATTCCGAAACATAAAATACCACCACACTGTCCAAAATGAGAAAAATATTGGGATATTATGTTTTGGCGATATCACCCAGCCCTACACCCGCACCCACCCAACCACGCACACACACCCACCCACACATACCCACCCACCCACACACACCCACCCACACCCACCTGCATTCTGGGAAGTCCCAGGGTCTCGTTCTCAAGGGTTCCCTGATCACAGTAAAACAACAATCAAAATACAATGTGAAACAAAACAACAATCAAAATACAATGTGAAACAAAACAACAATCAAAATACAATGTGAAACAAAACAACAATCAAATACAATGTGAAACAAAACAACAATCAAAATACAATGTGAAACAAAACAACAATCAAAATACAATGTGAAACAAAACAACAATCAAAATACAATGTGAAACAAAACAACAATCAAAATACAGCCCAACACAAAATGTAAGAAAAGCAGTTAAATTCCTCAGCCACGAGGTCCTCAGCCACGAGGTCCTCAACTACTAGGTCCTCAGCCACTTGGTTCTCAGCCACGAGGTCCTCAGCCACTTGGTTCTCAGCTACGGGTTCCTCAGCCACGAGGTCCTCAGCCACGAGGTCCTCAGCCACGAGGTCCTCAGCCACGAGGTCCTCAGCCACTAGGTCCTCAGCCACTAGGTCCTCAGCCACTAGGTCCTCGGCCACTAGATCCTCAGCCACGAGGTCCTCAGCCAATACGTCCTCAACTACGAGGTCCTCAGCCACTAGTCCTCAACTACGAGGTCCTCAGCCACTAGTCCTCAGCCACTAGGTTCTCAGCCACGAGGTCCTCAGCCATGAGGTCCTCAGCCACGAGGTCCTCAGCCACTAGTCCTCAACTACGAGGTCCTCAGCCACTAGTCCTCAGCCACTAGTCCTCAGCCACTAGGTCCTCAGCCACTAGTCCTCAGCCACGAGGTCCTCAGCCACGAGGTCCTCAGCCACTAGTCTTCAACTACGAGGTCCTCAGCCACTAGGTCCTCAACTACTAGTCTCTCAGCCACTAGTCCTCAGCCACTAGGTCCTCAGCCACGAGGTCCTCAGCCACGAGGTCCTCAGCCACGAGGTCCTCAGCCACAAGGGACTCAACCAACTCTTTAAACTGCCAGAGCGGCACCACAACATCCAACTGTAATGAGTTTTGTAAATTGTTCCAGCAAATCTCCATTCTGGTTTGACCTCCTTTTATAGATCTGCATTCTGGTTAGACGTCTCACTCCTAACAATAGATAGCAGTCACTTTACAAAGGTTTTGTCTTACTTTTGACCAACGTCTTTTTTTAAAGGCTTTGTAGATTGAACTTGTACTTCCTGTAGCTCTGGAGACGAGGACTCTGACCTCCTTAGAACATAACGGGTAATTGAAGACGCACTCCAGCTATGTTTTTACTTTTCCCGTTGAAAAGCGATATCCCAGTATAAATATAGTAATGTACACACACTTAAGCGTAAAAAATAATGTTTTGAGCTTAACACATTTTGGGGGGGACTCTATTGCGAAAGCCAGGGACTTCTAAAAAATACTTTGGCAAAAACCGATGGTCAGGACATTACTGGGCATTATTGAATAGCCCATGAGGCCATCAGATTGAGTTTTGTATCCAAATAATATAATAATAATATAATATGCCATTTAGCAGACGCTTTTATCCAAAGCGACTTACAGTCATGCGTGCATACATTTTTGTGTATTTGTGGTCCCGGGGATCGAACCCACTACCTTGGCGTTACAAGCGCCGTGCTCTACCAGCTGAGCTACAGAGGACACAAATGGCACCATATTCTCTTTATAGTGTATTACTTTTGATCAGGGCCCATTTTGTCCTATATATATATATATTTTTTTTTAACCCCAGCCCCTGTCCCCGCAGGAGGCCTTCTGCCTTTTGGTAGGCCGTCACTGTAAATAAGAATTTGTTCTTAACTGACTTGCCTAGTTAAATAAAGGTTACATAAAAAATAAAATGTATATAATAGACCAATCAGACGGGAAGATTCCCTTAGGCAGGCCTGAAGGTGTAATGGTTGGTTTAATGTCTTATAATCCTGACATTGGATAGAATAAAGCACTTTTATTTGAACGTGATCCTTTTGGAAGTTGCGTTGCAGCTATGATGTAGAGCCTAACTATCTTGGTGGACAGGCTTTCATGAAAAAGAGTCAACATTGTACAGTATATACTTGCAGTTATATCTCAGGAGAGCACCAGGATACATATAGCTGTAGGGATATAGAACCATCAACACCTCAATCAGCCGTTTCAATTTTGCAAAACAAACATCTTAAAATATTACGTTAAAACCTCCAGATCAACATGCTCTCTTAAACACTGACAAACAGTATTATATAATATCCTATAGTTCACACTGACAAACAGTATTATATAATATCCTATAGTTCACACTGACAAACAGTATTATATAATATCCTATAGTTCACACTGACAAACAGTATTATATAATATCCTATAGTTCACACTGACAAACAGTATTATATAATATCCTATAGTTCACACTGACGGAAACAGTATTATATAATATCCTATAGTTCACACTGACGGAAACAGTATTATATAATATCCTATAGTTCACACTGACGGAAACAGTATTATATAATATCCTATAGTTCACACTGACGGAAACAGTATTGTATAATATCCTATAATTCACACTGACGGAAACAGTATCGTATAATATCCTATAGTTCACACTGACTGAAGCTTAAACTCAAGCACAATCACCATATCTTATCTTCTCTAGAAGAAGCCCAATCCCTCTATATGTTTTTATATATATATATATATATATATATATATATATATATATATCATACATAATGTAGCTACCATATTTTACACAAGACAACCAATTGTATAATTTTTCTATGAAATAAAATGTGCTTGTGAAGAAAGTGTTGATGTATGTTTTGTTTGTGTTTTACTGGCCTGTATCATGTATGTTTGTGTTTTACTGGCCTGTATCATGTCTGTTTGTGTTTTACTGGCCTGTATCATGAATGTTTGTTCTACTAATGATAATCATGTTGACTATGAATCAGCTTGTCATTATGGCGCATGCCCTGTCTAGCTGATGGGTGTTATTAGTGTGGTGATGGTGGAGCAAACACAAAAGGAGTACAGGGTTATGAGGTTACTCAAGAACAACATTTAAATAATACCAACTGATTTATATATTTATATATTTTTTAATTTAACCTTCTATTTAACCAGATTTGCAATGACAACCTGAAATTGTAGCATTTATTTGATATTGCATGACTACGCCAACTCTAATCCAGACTATTTTAACTGGTATCTAAAAGCCATTGTGCTATTGGGGTTAGATCCAACAGTGACCTAACACATCTCCTATTGCCATCGATGCATCATTTATGCAAACCTCAAATTAGGAGATTCATCTCTTGGCTTTTAGTAAATATAGATCTAGTGAAATTGGAACACAAGACGAAATCCCAAAGTATACAGGGAGAGTAATAATATACTGTAGCAGACTGCCAACATATTCTCCAATATACTGTAGCAGACTGCCAACATATTCTCCAATATACTGCAGCAGACTGCCAACATATTCTCCAATATACTGTAGCAGACTGCCAACATATTCTCCAATATACTGTAGCAGACTGCCAACATATTCTCCAATATACTGTAGCAGACTGCCAACATATTCTCCAATATACTGTAGCAGACTGCCAACATATTCTCCAATATACTGCAGCAGACTGCCAACATATTCTCCAATATACTGTAGCAGACTGCCAACATATTCTCCAATATACTGTAGCAGACTGCCAACATATTCTCCAATATACTGTAGCAGACTGCCAACATATTCTCCAATATACTGTAGCAGACTGCCAACATATTCTCCAATATACTGTAGCAGACTGCCAACATATTCTCCAATATACTGTAGCAGACTGCCAACATATTCTCCAATATACTGCAGCAGACTGCCAACATATTCTCCAATATACTGTAGCAGACTGCCAACATATTCTCCAATATACTGCAGCAGACTGCCAACATATTCTCCAATATACTGTAGCAGACTGCCAACATATTCTCCAATATACTGCAGCAGACTGCCAACATATTCTCCAATATACTGCAGCAGACTGCCAACATATTCTCCAATATACTGCAGCAGACTGCCAACATATTCTCCAATATACTGCAGCAGACTGCCAACATATTCTCCAATATACTGCAGCAGACTGCCAACATATTCTCCAATATACTGTAGCAGACTGCCAACATATTCTCCAATATACTGTAGCAGACTGCCAACATATTCTCCAATATACTGTAGCAGACTGCCAACATATTCTCCAATATACTGTAGCAGACTGCCAACATATTCTCCAATATACTGTAGCAGACTGCCAACATATTCTCCAATATACTGTAGCAGACTGCCAACATATTCTCCAATATACTGCAGCAGACTGCCAACATAGTATACCCCACTCAGGTGGCGTAGTTGTCTGTCAACATGTGTTGTCTGCTCTTCTAAACCATTCCAGTACCACCCTTTGCATGCATGCCGTTGAACTAGCTACTGCTTCATCTGATGCATACAGGTACTACTGACACAGTCAATGCATACAGGTACTACTGACAGTCAATGCATGGACAATAATGCTGTTGTTGACCTCACTGGCTGACTGACTGAAATCTGTTGACTTTTGTGTTTGGAGGAAAACAAAAAGAAGAAAGCAACAGGTTGTAAGAAATAAAGAGAAACATTCATATTGGCTTGTACTGTACTCAAAACACTGCAATGTACTGTACTCAAAACACTGCAATGTACTGTACTCAAAACACTGCAATATACTGTACTCAAAACACTGCAATGTACTGTACTAAAAACACTGCAATGTACTGTACTCAAAACACTGCAATGTATTGTGCTCAAAACACTGCAATGCACTGTGCTCAAAACACTGCAATGTACTGTACGCAAAACACTGCAATGTACTGTACTCAAAACACTGCAATGTATTGTACGCAAAACACTGCAATGTACTGTACTCAAAACACTGCAATGTACTGTACTCAACTTTCAGTGCACTATACTCAAAACACTGCACTGTACTGTACTCAAAACACTCTCTGTTTTCCAACTGAAGGTTATGACAAGCCTTGGAGCGCCCTAAACAGCATGTCTGGCATGAGCGTGAGCGGCCTGGGCGGCCATGACACCTCTGGAGTGTCGTCCTCCTGCGTTTCCGCCCTGCCCTGCAGTCCATCCTGTCTCATCCAGCACTCACACTCCCCCATCCCATCCATTCTCTGAACTCTAGCATGGTTCACTAGGAGACTTTGGCCCTGTCCACACTCAACCCCTAGCGGTAGCCACTACCTGCTAAACACTTGTGGAGATCTGATTGGATAGGTGTAGGCAATATGGTGATAGCTCCACCTGGCCTATCAGAGGGCAAGGTGGAGTTCTCACCATATATTATTGCTTAATTAAGCCTCTCCAATCCTCTCAGATCTCCACAAGTGTCTATGGGATGTTTCTGGATAAATCTTATCACTATGTGACCTGTCCCCTCTCTACTGCTCTCCCCTCTCTACTGCTCTCCCCTCTCTACTGCTCTCCCCTCTCTACTGCTCTCCCCTCTCTCCTGCTCTCCCCTCTCTACTCCTCTCTCTTCTCTACTGCTCTCCCCTCTCTACTGCTCTCTCTTCTCTACTGCTCTCCCCTCTCTACTGCTCTCCCCTCTCTACTGCTCTCTCTTCTCTACTGCTCTCTCTTCTCTACTGCTCTCCCCTCTCTACTGCTCTCCCCTCTCTACTCTCTCTCCCTCTCTACTGCTCTCTCTCTCTCTGCTCTCTCTCTCTTGCTCTACTGCTCTCCCCTCTCTACTGCTTCTCCTCTCCTCTCTCTTCTCTACTGCTCCTCTCCCCTCTCCTAACTGTCTCTCTCCTCTCCCCTCTCTACTGCTCTCTCTCTCTCTCTCTACTGCTCTCTCTTCTCTACTGCTCTCTCTCTCTCTCCTCTCTACTGCTCTCTCCTCTCTCCACTGCTCTCTTCTCTCCTCTCTCCTCTACTGCTCTCTTCTCTCCTGCTCTCTCCTCTCTCCCCTCTCTACTGCTCTCTCTTCTCTCCTGCTCTCCCCTCTCTCCTCTCTCCTGCTCTCCCCTCTCTACTGCTCTCTCTTCTCTACTGCTCTCTCCTCTCCCCTCTCTACTGCTCTCTCTTCTCTACTGCTCTCTCATCTCTCTTCTCTACTGCCTCCTCTCTACTGCTCTCTCTTCTCTACTGCTCTCCTCCTCTCTACTGCTCTCTCCCTCTCTACTGCTCTCCCCTCTCTACTGCTCTCTCCCCTCTCTACTGCTCTCTCTCTCTCTCTACTGCTCTCCCCTCTCTACTGCTCTCTCTCTATCTTCTCTACTGCCTCTCTCCCCTCTCTCTGCCTCTGCTCTCCCCTCTCTACTGCTCTCCTCTCTCCTCTCACCCTCTCTGCCCCTACCTTCCCTGCTCTCTGCTCTCCCCTCTCTACTGCTCTCTCCTCTCTACTGCTCTCCCCTCTCTACTGCTCTCCCCTCTCCCCTCTCTACTCGCTCTTCCTCTCTCCTCCCTCGCTCCTCCTCTCTACTTGTTCTCTCCCCTCTCTACTGCTCTCTACTGCTCTCTCTCCCCTCTCTACTAACTGCTCTCCTCCTCTCTCCTGCTCTCTCCTCTCTACTGCTCTCTCCTCTCTACTGCTCTCTCCTCCTCTCTACTGCTCTCTCCTCCTCTCTCCTGCTCTCTCCTCTCTACTGCTCTCTCCTCCTCTCTACTGCTCTCTCCTCTCTCCTCCTCTCTACTGCTCTCTCCTCTCTACTCCTCTCTCCTGCCCTCTCCTCCTCTCCTCCTCTCTCTTCCTCCTCTCCTCCTCTCCTCCTCTCTTTAGTTTTACTCTTGCCCTTACTCCTGCTTTCCTTTCTTCTTCTTCTTCTCTTTTTTCTGTCCCCAATTTGTCTCCAAATTTAAATAATGGTACAAATGCTCCCAAGACAAGGTGTTAGCTTGGGAGTGTCATCAGCTCCAGTCCATGTTCAGTACATTGCCACACAGGCCTCTTTGCATGGATTGCCTAGTTCAGCTTCAGAGCTAGCTAGAGTAAAGCATTGATGATATACTAGTGTGATATCTGATTCTACAGGATGTAATCCCCTATTGTCTAGTTCTTCTACCTTTCTATCATTGCCTGTTGCTTTTGATCTCTCATACTTTGACTTTCCGTTCCATATTAATAACATCTGCTTCTTAAAACAAAAAACTTGTGAAACAAAGACAATTTCATAAGATGTATTTAACCCCTGCTTTAAAATGTTTCTGATGCTGAAGCTATGGTTTTACTTGGGAGCGCACAGCTGTTTTTGCGGCCCAAATGGCACCCTATTCCCTACATAGTGGACTACTTTAGACCAGAGCCCTACAGGCCCTGGTCAAATGTTGTGCACTTTATAGGGAATAGGGTGCCATTTGGGACACAGAGAAGTTGTTGAGTATCTCCCATTTAAGTATTTATTTGTTGCAAAGTGAAGACGTTCTAAATACAGGATGTGTGTGATGAGACAGACTTTATAACTCTGAAAGTGCCAGTACAGATTTCAAACCTGGAATGAATAGAGATCTAGAATGATGATTCTAGAATGAGGAAGATATCTATAATGATGATGATTCTAGAATGAGGAAGATATCTAGAATGATGATGAATCTAGAATGAGGAAATGGTGACGATTTTTCTGATACTAGTGATGATGATACGTTCGTTGTCAACAGAAACTAAACTTTCGTTTCATTTGCATGTGTTGCATGAGATATTATGTTCAACGAGAAGCTAACTGTATCACATGTAAGAAAAATATTTTGCTTTCTTTCAAAAGCTTCTAACTTTTATTATGCACATTTTGAAGCAGCTTATTCTATAGCAAGAGACTCATAGCAGAACAATTCATGTAGCTGTCATTTTTTACCCAAATTCAGGGATCGTTTACTTACTATGTGGTTTTAGGAAATCATTTATATAGGAACCTACTTTCAAAAGAGGAACACGACTTAATATACCAAACGTTAAATGAAAATATTTACTAGTGAGATAATATGAACTGTTTGCAGACATGATGATATATCGTTAACATCTGTAGGAATATGTATTTTTTCAGCCCCAATACTTATATACTAAAACATAGAGAAAAAGCACTTTAACAAGTCTTTAGTTGACTTATTTATCAGTAACGTTAATCCTAATAAAATATATCCTGTTTTATTTTGGCAAGGTTTTCCGTTTCCTTTTGTCTGATCATGTCTCTGCTGTGGTGGTGCTTGATGTTAACTGTTAAAGCCTTGTGAAGATAACATGTCAAAAGAGATACAGGTGAACTAACTATATGGTCGTATGTAATGCAATTATATAAGGGTCCAGTACAGTACAGTATGGGGTTTTGGGGGATATTGGGGAAAGTACATGCATGTATTTTACATTATGCAAAAGAAAATAATTCAAATACAAGATGTAAATAAAATAAAAAGTCATTGCATGAAATAAATTTTGTATACAACAGTGTTTTAGACTCTGTTTTTATTTAACAGACAAAACATGCATTCATGTTTGTAACTTTTTGCGCTAGCATATATAGCTAGTGCTTTGGCCCGTTGTATAGCCAACAGTACTTGTGTGCGGGGTCAAAGAGTTCTTCCATGAGTTCAGACTATGGGAGCATGGCAACTACTGAATGAACCCCTGTACAACAACAGCATGATCTGGGCATGAATATTAACATTCTCAAGAATCCAACCTTTTGTTTGCAAACAAACAGTGTGTCTCCTCCGTCTGATGCCTTTGCCTTGAATCGAAGCATGGGAAATACATGGTCAACCTGACACCTTTACCATGATGAGAAACAGAGCACATTTTATTTACCGTCATTCCATCACCTGCCCCCCTACACTGTTCTAGTAGAGGTAGCCTAGCCTAGCCACCTGCCCCCCTACACTGTTCTAGTAGAGGTAGCCTAGCCACCTGCCCCCCTACACTGTTCTAGTAGACGTAGCCTAGCCTAGCCACCTGCCCCCCTACACTGTTCTAGTAGAGGTAGCCTAGCCACCTGCCCCCCTACACTGTTCTAGTAGAGGTAGCCTAGCCTAGCCACCTGCCCCCCTACACTGTTCTAGTAGAGGTAGCCTAGCCACCTGCCCCCCTACACTGTTCTAGTAGAGGTAGCCTAGCCTAGCCACCTGCCCCCCTACACTGTTCTAGTAGAGGTAGCCTAGCCTAGCCACCTGCCCCCCTACACTGTTCTAGTAGAGGTAGCCTAGCCACCTGCCCCCCTACACTGTTCTAGTAGAGGTAGCCTAGCCACCTGCCCCCCTACACTGTTCTAGTAGAGGTAGCCTAGCCTAGCCACCTGCCCCCTACACTGTTCTAGTAGAGGTAGCCTAGCCACCTGCCCCCTACACTGTTCTAGTAGAGGTAGCCTAGCCACCTGCCCCCCTACACTGTTCTAGTAGAGGTAGCCTAGCCACCTGCCCCCCTACACTGTTCTAGTAGAGGTAGCCTAGCCACCTGCCCCCCTACACTGTTCTAGTAGAGGTAGCCTAGCCTAGCCACCTGCCCCCCTACACTGTTCTAGTAGAGGTAGCCTAGCCTAGCCACCTGCCCCCCTACACTGTTCTAGTAGAGGTAGCCTAGCCTAGCCACCTGCCCCCCTACACTGTTCTAGTAGAGGTAGCCTAGCCACCTGCCCCCTACAACTGTTCTAGTAGAGGTAGCCTAGCCACCTGCCCCCTACACTGTTCTAGTAGAGGTAGCCTAGCCACCTGCCCCCCTACACTGTTCTAGTAGAGGTAGCCTAGCCTAGCCACCTGCCCCCCTACACTGTTCTAGTAGAGGTAGCCTAGCCTAGCCACCTGCCCCCCTACACTGTTCTAGTAGAGGTAGCCTAGCCACCTGCCCCCCTACACTGTTCTAGTAGAGGTAGCCTAGCCTAGCCACCTGCCCCCCTACACTGTTCTAGTAGAGGTAGCCTAGCCTAGCCACCTGCCCCCCTACACTGTTCTAGTAGAGGTAGCCTAGCCACCTGCCCCCCTACACTGTTCTAGTAGAGGTAGCCTAGCCTAGCCACCTGCCCCCCTACACTGTTCTAGTAGAGGTAGCCTAGCCTAGCCACCTGTTCTAGTAGAGGTAGCCTAGCCTAGCCACCTGTTCTAGTAGAGGTAGCCTAGCCTAGCCACCTGTTCTAGTAGAGGTAGCCTAGCCTAGCCAAGCCACCTGTTCTAGTAGAGGTAGCCTAGCCTAGCCAAGCCACCTGTTCTAGTAGAGGTAGCCTAGCCTAGCCACCTGTTCTAGTAGAGGTAGCCACCTGCCCTGTCCTTCATCTCCATCATTTCGTCCTATCCCTCATACATAATTTGTTGTAATAATTGTTTGTGTTGTTGTTTTGTTTTTGATATGTTTGTAGAGACCACCCAGCGACAGCCCCGGAGCAGACCACCAGCATCAGATTCAGTTTGTGTAATGAACCATGGTGTTCCCACCACTATATGTCTATCCCATAATAAGACCCCCCCACCCCAACGCCAGCCCCCCACCTGATAATACAGTAGCTTTGTTTGTTGTGTGTATAAAATGAGCAGTTTTAAACAAATGGGTGTTACACTGGCAACCTGTACATCACAGACCAAATGGCACCCTATTCCCTATGTAGTGCACTAGTTTTGAACAGGGTTATACCCACCTATGCAGGCCCTGGTCAAAAGCAGTGCACTACATAGGGAATAGTGAAGCCATTCGGTTTTAAGACACATCCTAACTCAGCATAGATGTAGCACAGAGGGAGTGTTGTTGTCAAGCCTTAGGGTAGCTCAGTATCTGTGACTGGTTATTGTGCTGTAACGTGCTGTAATGCTCTGTGCCTATTTTGTGCCTAGTGCCTGTATATTAGCTTTCGTGTGCAGAAGTTGTGTACTAGTATTCCCAAATGTTTTTTGATTGATTATCAAATATTTTTGTGTGCTGCTTCTGTTAAAAAAAAAAAAAATGTTTTTGCTTCGATAACTAGAATGAGATTCTAGAACGAGATTCTATTTCTAGAATCCTCAACAAATTATCAGCAAGTGTATAGTAAATTGCACTGTCATAGTCACTTCTGAATGACAATAATAATGATAGAGGATCATATTAATAATAATATTAATATTAATAACAACAATGAGGATCATATTAATAAGAATAATAATACCAATTAATAATAACAATAATAATGATAATGAGGATCATATATATATATATATATATATATATATATATAATGATAGAGGGTAATATTATTAATAACAATAATAATAATAATCAGAATAATAATCAGAATAATAATAATAAAATAAAAAATCAGAATAATATTCATAATAATGGTAATAATAATAATAGCCTTTTGCACCGTTTGCACCTGTGAACTTTAACATTCCTTTCATTATAACTGAATATATCAAAGTTAGGAATTAAATCATGTATGTCCACACAGGAGACCAAACACAATGACGTGCAATATCATTATTAATAAAAACACACCGCTCATTCCTTTTCTGTTGATCACGAAGCCAAGGCATTATATAACGGCCAGATCTGGTGGTTAAGCAAATTCCCCTTTAGGGCTAACTTCCTGATAGAAATGCCACACATATTTATGCATATCAAGTATCAACATAAGATTGCAGTTGAATAACATTGAGTACATCTTATTCAACGTCACGGCTGTAGGCTGAAAATACCAATTAGCTACAGTAGGCCTATATTTTCAACCAACATCATTTTTTTGTTTTTACTTTTAGCATGTGAGGGCACTTAATAGGTGAACCAACATAACCTTAAATCATAGCCAGAACATTGTCACTCATCGTAGTGGAAAAGTGCCTCGGTTTTGCTGAATCATCCCAGGGGGGAATTTATCTTAACCAACATGGAAGACCAGTCAGTGTGGTTGTTCAGCTGTCAGCCACATCAACGATCAGCAGTACAACATCTGAAAGCTCCCGGTTCCACTGTTAGTTTCACATTCTACCAACAGACAACGTAACAAACCCACAACGTATAGGATATTCAAAGGTGAATTAACATACAATAAAGATGAAGATAAGGACTAGCCGTTGGTTGTAAAAAGCATCATTTGGTAATACTTCACCTAACGTCTGCAGGGATAATGGTTTACTACTTGTTATAAGCATATATGAACCTTTAAAAAAAATGTCTTATTATCTGGCTTATAATATCTTATGTTTCTGTATGTGTAAAATGTACGACCCCACTCTAAATGACTAAAGGAGTCACAATGAATAATGTAATAAGACATTGCTGAATAACCGCGTCATAATGCATTATTACCTGCAGGCTTTAATTCAAGTGTTATTGACCAATTTACATCCTTTGTAATATTAAATACAGTAGCTATTGTTATCCAGTGGTTATTAAGGGACCAACATTTTTATGAAACCACTGCAAAACACACTGCCTACTGACTGACAATTTCCTGAGATGTTGATGTGCTTCCTGACATGGCTGCTGATGGAACTCTCACTGAGCACAATTGGGGGGAAACTATGGTGTCCAACATGGAACAAACAACAGGGTCGTGTTCATTAGGCAGCAAACGGAGTGAAACGTGGAGGGACTTCTTCAAAATTGTCCAATAATAGAAACTCATTTTTGTATTCCGTTGTGTGCCCTAATGAATAGGACCCAGCAGTAATCCTTTATAACAGAATAATTAACCCAACAAACAGGAAACTAACGTGGGCCGTTTTTGTGAAACCGGAACAGTGTGTGTTTGGTTAGAACATCGTACGTTTTGTGCATATAGTTATTTAAATTAAAAACAAACAAGGTGTTCGTTCCCTTCAGTGATCGTTTCAACTGGTTTGTTGTTTAAGGATTTCTGTGTATTTTTTTCTGACCAGTTCAGACCAGTTCAGACCAGTTCTAACCAGTTCAGAGTCAAACTTGTACAATAAATAGTGATGTGTAATAAAAAAAACACATACAATTATTTTTCAGTGTGTTTATTTTTTTGAAGGTTATTTGTTTATGGTGATTTTGTGTCCATTTTTTAGTCAGTGACATCACTGCTTTTAGGCTCCCTCCCAATCTCACATCGTCATTTCTTTGCATAAATAAAAGTACACAATGTAATAGTGATATATTCTGCTAACTGTAGGATCGCTGATGAGAATGCACAGAAAGATACCTTCAGACAGTCAAGGGCCATTGAAATTGGAAAAATTGTAACAAGACATGATTTGACAGAATACCTACAGTATTTCAATGAAGACATTTACCAGCCATCCAATCCTTATATCACCTCTTATCCATGGGCTGAAAAACGTCAGTAAATATGACAAATATCACCCATATAACCCCATAGGCATGGTATAGTATTTAGACCCCTTGACTTCTTCCACATTTTGTTACGTTACAGTCTTATTCTAAAATCGATTAAATACATGTTTTTCTTAATCTACACACAATACCCCATAATGACAAAGCGAAACCAGGTTTTTCTACAAATTTGTCTAATTTATTAAAAATAAGAAACAGAAATACCTTATTTACATAAGTATTCAGACCCTTTACTATGAGACTCGAAATTGAGCTCAGGTGCATCCTGTTTCCATTGATCATCCTTGAGATGTTTTTACAACTTGATTGGAGTCCACCTGTGGTAAATTCAATTGATTGGACATGATTTGGAAAGGCGCACACACCTGTCTATATAAGGTCCCACAGTTGACAGTGCATGTCAGAGCAAAAACCAAGCCATGAGGTCGAAGGAATTGTCCGCAGAGCTCCGCGACAGGATTGTGTCGAGGCACAGATCTGGGGAAGGGTACCAAAAAATGTCTGCAGCATTGACGGTCCCCAAGAACACAGTGGCCTCCATCATTCTTAAATGGAAGATGGGAGAACCTTCCAGAAGGACAACCATCTCTGCAGCACTCCACCAATCAGGCCTTTATAGTAGAGTGGCCAGACGGAAGCCACTCCTCAGTAAAAGGCACGACAGCCCGCTTGGAGTTTGCCAAAAGGCACCTAAAGGACTCTCAGACCATGAGAAACAAGATTCTTTGGTCTGATGAAACCAAGATTGAACTATTTAGCCTGAATGCCAAGCGTCACTTCTGGAGGAAACCTGGCACCATCCCTATGGTGAAGCATGGTGGTGGCAGCATCATGCTGTGGGGATGTTTTTCAGCGGCAGGGACTGGGAGACTAGTAAGGATTGAGGGAAAGATGAACGGCGCAAAGTACAGAGAGATCCTTGATGAAAACCTGCTTCAGACCGCTCAGGACTTCAGACTGGGGCGAAGGTTCACCTTCCAACAGAAAAACGACCCTAAGCACACAGCCAAGACAAACGCAGGAGTGGCTTCGAGACAAGTCTCTGAATGTCCTTGAGTGGCCCAGCCAGAGCCCGGACTTTAACCCCGATCAAACATCTCTGGAGAGACCTGAAAATAGCTGTGCAGCGACGCTCCCCACTCAACCTGACAGAGCTGTATTATTGAGCGAGGGAGTCCAGGAGATTGAGTGCCTTCTGACAGTCAAGATCACTGCAATAAACGGGCCAGTGACAGACATGGGGAGATGGAACTACAGCACCGGGTCTATCACTCAGACCATCTATAGCCGTGTTATTCAATGAGAACGCATGACACAAAGACATGGGAGGGGAGGGAACCAGGGGAGGGAACCAGGGGAGGGAACCAGGGGAGGGAACCAGGGGAGGGGGAGGGGAGGGGGACGACGACGACGACGTATGAACTTGGACTAGACGTACGCGTCTTATGTATCCATCTCCCCCCCGACCCCCAATCATATCCATCAACGTGACGGCCTGCTCTGGCCTGGCATGGGAGAATGATGGCCTCTGTCCCCGACCATACACAACTCACCCGTCTCGAACACCAGAACGATATTTATTATGATGTTTTACCGTGTGAATACAGACCTGGGGCCGTATGTATAAATAGTCTCAGAGTAGGACTGCTGACCTGGGAACAGATCTCCCCCCAGTCTATGTTATCGTATTCATTATGACCTGATCCTAGAGCAGCACTATTGGCTCCTAGAACTGAGGCAATGTGCCATGGATATTATTTTTGTTTTGGTACAAAGGGTCTTATAATTTACAGTTCGTACTAAATTCAAACCTGCATAATAATGTGTGCCATACTTTGGCCCCCCCCCCCCAAAAAAAAAAAACAATTTCATTACTGGTTTGTTTATTTGCCACAGCTTCAACACCCACATACTTGACATCATTTACAATTTCCTCCTCCCAGATTTTCGCGGAGGCTACATCCCTCAAAGACTGAATTATCATGATTCATGCCTTATCAATGCACATTACTCTCATGCCCCAGACTTAGCTGGGTTTCCTCTGCCATAGAGCTAAAACAACAGAATGGACATTGGGTTTGAATCTGTGGCACAAACGGTCTGCCATCTTACCCGGGTACAGTCCTGATAAGTTAGCTCAAACGTGCTAGTTTCAAACTAGTGTAGCTTGTTCTATCTCCATGTCCTCTGTAGACTTCTCTTCACCTGTCCTCACAGCACACAGTGCCATAGAGTGGCCAGCTCCACAGCCAATCAGAAGAGGCCGGAGGGCAGGAATATGCTGTGGTTGGCTGACGTCTGTCTGAGAACCGTCCCCACACATCCCATGTTCGTTCCACCCCCAGGAGAGCAGGCGACCACCTGAAGAGGAGAGAGGAGGAGAGGAGAGGAGAGGAGAGGAGAGGATAGGAGATGAGAGTAGAGGAGAGGAGATGAGAGGAGAGGGATTAAAGGATGGTTAGAGTAGATGAAGTAGGGAAGAGGAAGAGGAGATGAGAGGAGAGTGAAGTTATAAGGAGATGGGGCTAGGGGAGGGGAGAGGTGGAGGAGAGGGGATTGGGAGGGAGAGGAGAGGAAGAGGAGGAAGGAGAGGAGAGGAGACACTGGTCAGTCAGAGAACAGACAGGAGATGACTTGCTTGGTCCCAGATTTGTACATGTTTGCATGACAAAATCCATATGAGTTGGCAAGACAGCACAAACTGATCTGGGACCAGGCTAAGAGATCACCAAATAGAATAGCAATTATTTTGGGAGCTAACAGAGACTGGTCAGTTGGCGCTAACAGACTGGTCACTTGGAGCTAACAGACTGGTCAGTGGGAGCTAACAGACTGGTCAGTGGGAGCTAACAGACTGGTCAGTGGGAGCTAACAGACTGGCCACTTGGAGCTAACAGACTGGTCAGTGGGAGCTAACAGACTGGCCAGATGAAGCTAACAGACTGGCCAGATGGAGCTAACAGACTGGTCAGTGGGAGCTAACAGACTGGTCAGTGGGAGCTAACAGACTGGCCAGATGGAGCTAACAGACTGGCCAGATGGAGCTAACAGACTGGCCAGTTGGAGCTAACAGATCAATGACTATAGGAGTTGGTTATACAACACTAGTTGGTAGTTGGTTATACAACACTAGTTAGTTATACAGCACTAGTTGGTAGTTGGTTATACAACACTAGTTGGTAGTTGGTTATACAACACTAGTTGGTTATACAGCACTAGTTGGTAGTTGGTTATACAACACTAGTTGGTTTTTAAAAGCCTAGTTGGTAGGGTTTGGGTTTTACAACACTAGTTGGTTTATACAACACTAGTTAGTTATACAGCACTAGTTGGCAGTTGGTTATACAACACTAGTTGGTTATACAACACTAGTTGGTTATACAGCACTAGTTGGTAGTTGGTTATACAACACTAGTTGGTTATACAGCACTAGTTGGCAGTTGGTTATACAACACTAGTTGGTAGTTGGTTATACATCACTAGTTGGTAGTTGGTTATACAGCACTAGTTGGTTATACAACACTAGTTGGTTATACAGCACTAGTTGGTAGTTGGTTATACAACACTAGTTAGTTATACAAGCACTAGTTTGGTAGTTGGTTTTACAACACTAGTTGGTAGTTGGGTTTTACACCTAGTTGGTTATACCAAGCCACTAGTTGGTAGTTTTGGTTTTTCAACACCCTGTTGGTTATACAGCACTAGTTGGTAGTTGGTTTTTACAACACAGTTGGTTATCAACACTAGTTAGTTATAACAACTAGTTTGGCATTTTGGGTTTTAAAAACACTAGTTTGGTTATACAAAAACTAGTTTGGTTATACAGCACTAGTTGGTAGTTGGTTATACACACTAGTTGGTTTATACGCAAATAGTTGGCAGTTGGTTTACAACACTAGTTGGTAGTTGGTTATACATCACTAGTTGGTAGTTGGGTTTATAAACCCGCACTAGTTGGTTATACAACACTAGTTAGTTATACAGCACTAGTTGGTAGTTGGTTATACAACACTAGTTGGTAGTTGGTTATACAACACAAGTTGGTTAAACAGCACTAGTTGGTAGTTGGTTATACAACACAAGTTGGTTATACAACACTAGTTGGTTATACAGCACTAGTTGGCAGTTGGTTATACAGCACTAGTTGGTAGTTGGTTATACAACACTAGTTGGTTATACAACACTAGTTAGTTATACAGCACTAGTTGGCAGTTGGTTATACAGCACTAGTTGGTAGTTGGTTATACAACACTAGTTGGTTATACATCACTAGTTGGTAGTTGGTTATACAACACAAGTTGGTTATACAGCACTAGTTGGTTATACAACACTAGTTGGTAGTTGGTTATACAACACTAGTTGGTTATACAGCACTAGTTGGCAGTTGGTTATACAACACTAGTTGGTTATACAGCACTAGTTGGTAGTTGGTTATACAACACTAGTTGGCAGTTGGTTATACAACACTAGTTGGTAGTTGGTTATACAACACAAGTTGGGTTTAACCGCACTAGTTGGTTATACAACACTAGTTGGTAGTTGGTTATACAACACTAGTTGGTAGTTGGTTATACAGCACTAGTTGGTAGTTGGTTATACAGCACTAGTTGGTTATACAACACTAGTTGGTAGTTAGTTATACAACACTAGTTGGTAGTTGGTTATACAGCACTAGTTGGTTATACAACACTAGTTGGTAGTTGGTTATACAGCACTAGTTGGTTATACAACACTAGTTGGTAGTTGGTTATACAGCACTAGTTGTGTTTATACAGCCACTAGTTTGGTTATACACAGCACTAGTAAAGTTATTACAACACTAGTTGGTAGTTGGGTTATACACAGCACTAGTTGGTTATACAACACTAGTTTGGTATGTTGGTTATACAACACTAGTTAGTACTTGGTTATACAACAACACTAGTTGGTTTCTACAAGCACTAGTTTGGGTAGTTGGTTATACAACACTAGGTTGGTTTTATACAGCACCTAGTTGGTAGTTTGGTTCTACAGCCACTAGGTTGGTAGTTTGGTTATACAACCACTAGTTGGTTTATACCAAGAACTAGTTGGTAGTTGGTTATACAACACGAGTTTGGTTTATTACAGCACTAGTTTGGTAGTTTGGTTATACCAGCAACTAGTTGGTAGTTTGGTTATTACACACTAGTTGGTTATACACAGCACCTAGTTGGGTAGTTGGTTATACAACCACTAGTTTGGTAGTTGGTTATACAACACTAGTTTTGGGTTTTACAGCACCATGTTGTAGTTGGTTTAACAGCACTAGTTGGTAGTTGGTTATACAACACTAGTTGGTTTACAGCACTAGTTGGTAGTTGGTTTACCAACCCTAGTTGGTAGTTTTGGTTATCAACACTAGTTGGTTATACCCACTAGTTGGTAGTTGGTTATACGCCCTATTTGGTAGTTTTGGGTTTACCAAAACGAGTTTTGGTTATACCCGCACTGTTGGTTTACAACCCCAGTTTTGGGAGTTGGGTTTTACAGCATAGTTGGTTA
The DNA here is from genome assembly GCA_902810595.1 of Coregonus sp. 'balchen'. NCBI lineage: Eukaryota > Metazoa > Chordata > Actinopteri > Salmoniformes > Salmonidae > Coregonus > Coregonus sp. 'balchen'. Next base: position 19,985,808 of record LR778278.1, on the reverse strand, counting down.
CCCAAAACTAGGGTTTGGTTATCCAGTAGTCTTGGTTATCAGCCTGGTTGGTAGTTGGTTATACACACTGTTGGTTATCCAAAAGTAGTTGGTTTACAGCACTTTAGTTTCTTTGGGTTTTTAAAAACACTAGTTGGTAGTGTTGGTTATATCAACACTAGTTGGTTTCAATAGTAGTTTTGGGTTTTAAAAGCACTATTAGTACTTGGTTATACAACACTAGTTGGTTATACAGCACTAGTTGGTATTTGGTTATACAACACTAGTTTCTCAGATATTTACCGTCAAATCAGTAGCTGTCCAGCATGCACACAAGTTTATGTTCTGGTTGCCAGGACAACCAAACAGATCTGGCTACCAGGACAACCAAACAGATCTGGCTGCCAGGACAACCAAACAGGTCTGGCTGCCAGGACAACCAAACAGATCTGGCTGCCAGGACAACTAAACATATCTGGCTGCCATGACAACCAAACAGATCTGGCTGCCAGGACAACCAAACAGATCTGGCTACCAGGACAACCAAACAGATCTGGCTGCCAGGACAACCTAACAGATCTGGCTGCAAGGACAACCTAACAGATCTGGCTGCCAGGACAACCTAACAGATCTGGCTGCCAGGACAACCAAACAGATCTGGCTGCCAGGACAACCAAACAGATCTGGAAAACATTTTTCAATGAGTTCACAGTCTGTGTAGACTCAAAAAGGCAAATACAGACACACACACACACACACACACACACACACACACACACACAGCCTCCTCTCCTTCCCTGTTCCCTCTCAGGGAGCTGGTGAGTACGTGTTGGTTTGGTAGTGGGTGTTGTCAGGACAGGGCTGCATCACCGTGGAGACACGTGCCATGGCAACACAGTTCAGTTGCCTAATAGGTCCTGTCGTCATGGCAACAGAAGCGGAGCTCTCTCCTGCTCTCTCAAGGGTAACACACACACACACACAGCTCACGTCTTCAAGCCTTAAAATCTACCTATCCCAATGTTGTCTGTTTCTGTTTCCCTTTCCTCCCTATTTCGGTCTCTCTCTTTCTCTCATCGAGGGATTCCCTTTATTCAACCCCTTTATCTCTATGTCTCCCTATCCCTCTATCTTTCCGACTGATGGATCAAAAGCCTCTGGGTTCTGTGCCAGCGGAGGTAACAGACATATGCTGTCTGCCTAACAGACCAAGATGTCACACAGTTAAACAGGCAGCTTTATGACAGTGTGATATAGTCAACCTGCCAGGAATCTAAACCTGCATGGCCACTGCAGTCTGCACACGTATAGATATGTACACCAATATCTACCTCACAGAGAAGGAGTGCTTTGTTCACATACTGTAGATAGACAAATATATTTTTTAAAAACCACGTTTAACCTTTAAACAGCAAACATGGGAGAGGGGAGCGGGAGAGAAAAAGGGCGAGACAGGACAGGCGGGCGAAGGGGGAGGGGGGGGAAAGGGAGAAAAAGGGGGGGGGTGACGACGGGGCAGAGAGACGAGAGGAAAAGAGAAAAAGAGAGAAAGAGAGAGAGAAAAAAGAGGGAAAAAGGGGAAAAGGGGAAAAGAAACAAGGGCAGAGACAAGAGAGAGAGAGAGAAGAGACACAGAGAGAGAGTCGAGAGAGAGAGACCAGAAGGAGTCAGAGAGGAGAAGAGAGAGAGATAAAGAAGAGAAGGAAA